>CAWUDS030000716.1:0-25974 GCA_963859935.3 Lathyrus sativus
ATAAAGGTGGATAAGCTTCTCGAAAGAGAGATTCCACTTATCGAAAATAAAGGTGGATGAGCTACTCGAAAGAGAGATGCCACTTATCGAAAATAAAGGTGGATAAGCTTCTCAAAAGACAGATGTCACTTATTGAAAATAAAGGGGGTTAATCTACTCGAAAGAGAGATGCCACTTATTGAAAATAAAGGTGGATAAGCTTCTCGAAAGAGAGATTCCACTTATCGAAAATAAAGGTGGATAAGCTTCTCGAAAGAGAGATGCCACTTATCGAAAATAAAGGTGGATAAGCTTCTCAAAAGACAGATGTCACTTATTGAAAATAAAGGTGGTTAATCTAATCGAAAGAGAGATGCCACTTATTGAAAATAAAGGTGGATATGCTTCTCGAAAGAGAGATTCCACTTATCAAAAATAAAGGTGGATATGCTTCTCGAAAGAGAGATTCCACTTATCGAAAATAAAGGTGGATAAGCTTCTCGAAAGAGAGATGCCACTTATCAAAAATAAAGGTGGATAAGCTACTCGAAAGAGAGATGCCACTTATCGAAAATAAAGGTGGATAAGTTTCTCAAAAGACAGATGTCACTTATCAAAAATAAAGGTGGTTAATCTACTCGAAAGAGAGATGCCACGTATCGAAAATAAAGGTGGATAAGTTTCTCAAAAGAGAGATGCCACTTATCAGAAATAAAGGTGGATAAGCTTCTCGAAAGTGAGATGCCAATTATCAAAAATAAAGGTGGATAAGCTTCTCGAAAGAGAGATGCCACTTATCGAAAATAAAGGTGGATAAGCTTCTCGAAACAGAGATGCCACTTATCGAAAATAAAGGTGGATAAGCTTCTCGAAAGAGAGATGCCACTTATCGAAAATAAAGGTGGATAAGCTTCTCGAAAGAGAGATGCCACTTATCAGAAATAAAGGTGGATAAGCTTCTCGAAAGTGAGATGCCAATTATCAAAAATAAAGGTGGATAAGCTTCTCGAAAGAGAGATGCCACTTATCGAAAATAAAGGTGGATAAGCTTCTCAAAAGACAAATGTCACTTATTGAAAATAAAGGTGGTTAATCTAATCGAAAGAGAGATGCCACTTATTGAAAATAAAGGTGGATATGCTTCTCGAAAGAGAGATTCCACTTATCAAAAATAAAGGTGGATATGCTTCTCGAAAGAGAGATTCCACTTATCGAAAATAAAGGTGGATAAGCTTCTCGAAAGAGAGATGCCACTTATCAAAAATAAAGGTGGATAAGCTACTCAAAAGAGAGATGCCACTTATAGAAAATAAAGGTGGATAAGTTTCTCAAAAGACAGATGTCACTTATCAAAAATAAAGGTGGTTAATCTACTCGAAAGAGAGATGCCACTTATTGAAAATAATGGTGGATAAGCTTCTCGAAAGAGAGATTCCACTTATCGAAAATAAAGGTGGATAAGCTTCTCGAAAAAGAGATGCCACTTACAGAAAATAAAGGTGGAAAAGCTTCTCGAAAGAGAGATGCCACTTATCGAACATAAAGGTGGATAAGTTTCTCGAAAGAGAGATGCCACTTATCAGAAATAAAGGTGGATAAGCTTCTCGAAAGTGAGATGCCAATTATCAAAAATAAAGGTGGATAAGCTTCTCGAAAGAGAGATGCCACTTATAGAAAATAAAGGTGGATAAGCTTCTCGAAAGAGAGATGCCACTTATCAAAAATAACGGTATATAAACTTCTCTAAAGAGAGATGCCACTTATCATAAATAAAGGTCGATAAGCTTCTCGAAAGAGAGATGCCACTTATTGATAATAACAGTAGATAAGCTTCTCTAAAGAGAGATGCCACTTATCGTATATAAAGGTGGATAAGCTTCTCGAAAGAGAGATTCCACTTATCGAAAATAAAGGTGGATGAGCTACTCGAAAGAGAGATGCCACTTATCGAAAATAAAGGTGGATAAGCTTCTCAAAAGACAGATGTCACTTATTGAAAATAAAGGGGGTTAATCTCCTCGAAAGAGAGATGCCACTTATTGAAAATAAAGGTGGATAAGCTTCTCGAAAGAGAGATTCCACTTATCGAAAATAAAGGTGGATAAGCTTCTCGAAAGAGAGATGCCACTTATCGAAAATAAAGGTGGATAAGCTTCTCAAAAGACAGATGTCACTTATTGAAAATAAAGGTGGTTAATCTAATCGAAAGAGAGATGCCACTTATTGAAAATAAAGGTGGATATGCTTCTCGAAAGAGAGATTCCACTTATCAAAAATAAAGGTGGATATGCTTCTCGAAAGAGAGATTCCACTTATCGAAAATAAAGGTGGATAAGCTTCTCGAAAGAGAGATGCCACTTATCAAAAATAAAGGTGGATAAGCTACTCGAAAGAGAGATGCCACTTATCGAAAATAAAGGTGGATAAGTTTCTCAAAAGACAGATGTCACTTATCAAAAATAAAGGTGGTTAATCTACTCGAAAGAGAGATGCCACGTATCGAAAATAAAGGTGGATAAGTTTCTCAAAAGAGAGATGCCACTTATCAGAAATAAAGGTGGATAAGCTTCTCGAAAGTGAGATGCCAATTATCAAAAATAAAGGTGGATAAGCTTCTCGAAAGAGAGATGCCACTTATCGAAAATAAAGGTGGATAAGCTTCTCGAAACAGAGATGCCACTTATCGAAAATAAAGGTGGATAAGCTTCTCGAAAGAGAGATGCCACTTATCGAAAATAAAGGTGGATAAGCTTCTCGAAAGAGAGATGCCACTTATCAGAAATAAAGGTGGATAAGCTTCTCGAAAGTGAGATGCCAATTATCAAAAATAAAGGTGGATAAGCTTCTCGAAAGAGAGATGCCACTTATCGAAAATAAAGGTGGATAAGCATCTCAAAAGAGAGATTCCACTTATCGAAAATAAAGGTGGATAAGTTTCTTGAAAGAGAGATGCCACTTATCGAAAATAAAGGTGGATGAGCTACTCGAAAGGGAGATGCCACTTATCGAAAATAAAGGTGGATAAGCTTCTCAAAAGACAGATGTCACTTATTGAAAATAAAGGTGGATAAGCTTTTCAAAAGACAGATGTCACTTATTGAAAATAAAGGGGGTTAATCTACTCGAAAGAGAGATGCCACTTATTGAAAATAAAGGTGGATAAGCTTCTCGAAAGAGAGATTCCACTTATCGAAAATAAAGGTGGATAAGCTTCTCGAAAGAGAGATGCCACTTATCGAAAATAAAGGTGGATAAGCTTCTCAAAAGACAGATGTCACTTATTGAAAATAAAGGTGGTTAATCTAATCGAAAGAGAGATGCCACTTATTGAAAATAAAGGTGGATATGCTTCTCGAAAGAGAGATTCCACTTATCGAAAATAAAGGTGGATAAGCTTCTCGAAAGAGAGATGCCACTTATCGAAAATAAAGGTGGATAAGCTACTCGAAAGAGAGATGCCACTTATCAAAAATAAAGGTGGATAAGCTTCTCAAAAGACAGATGTCACTTATCGAAAATAAAGGTGGTTAATCTACTCGAAAGAGAGATGCCACTTATTGAAAATAAAGGTGGATAAGCTTCTCGAAAGAGAGATTCCACTTATCGAAAATAAAGGTGGATAAGCTTCTCGAAAGAGAGATGCCACTTATCGAAAATAAAGGTGGATAAGCTTCTCGAAAGAGAGATGCCACGTATCGAAAATAAAGGTGGATAAGTTTCTCAAAAGAGAGATGCCACTTATCAGAAATAAAGGTGGATAAGCTTCTCGAAAGTGAGATGCCAATTATCAAAAATAAAGGTGGATAAGCTTCTCGAAAGAGAGATGCCACTTATCGAAAATAAAGGTGGATAAGCTTCTCGAAAGAGAGATGCCACTTATCGAAAATAAAGGTGGATAAGCTTCTCCAAAGACAGATGTCACTTATTGAAAATAAAGGTGGTTAATCTACTCGAAAGAGAGATGCCACTTATTGAAAATAAAGGTGGATAAGCTTCTCGAAAGAGAGATTCCACTTATCGAAAATAAAGGTGGATAAGCTTCTCGAAAGAGAGATGCCACTTATCAGAAATAAAGGTGGATAAGCTTCTCGAAAGTGAGATGCCAATTATCAAAAATAAAGGTGGATAAGCTTCTCGAAAGAGAGATGCCACTTATCGAAAATAAAGTTGGATAAGCTTCTCAAAAGAGAGATTCCACTTATCGAAAATAAAGGTGGACAAGTTTCTCGAAAGAGAGATGCCACTTATCGAAAATAAAGGTGGATAAGCTACTCGAAAGGGAGATGCCACTTATCAAAAATAAAGGTGGATAAGCTTCTCGAAAGAGAGATTCCACTTATCGAAAATAAAGGTGGATAAGCTTCTCAAAAGGGAGATGCCACTCATCGAAAATAACGATAGATAAGCTTCTCTAAAGAGAGATGCCACTTATCATAAATAAAGGTGGATAAGCTTCTCGTAAGAGAGATGCCACTTATCGAAAATAACGGTAGATAAGCTTCTCTAAAGAGAGATGCCACTTATCATAAATAAAGGTGGATAAGCTTCTCGAAAGAGAGATGCCACTTATCGAAAATAAAGGTGGATAAGCTTCTCGAAAGAGAGATGCCACTTATAAAAAATAACGGTGGATAAGCTTCTCGAAAGAGAGATGCCACTTATCGAAAATAAAGGTGGATAAGCTACTCGAAAGAGAGATGCCACTTATCGAAAATAAAGGTGGATAAGCTTCTCAAAAGCAAGATGTCACTTATTGAAAATAAAGGTGGTTAATCTACTCGAAAGAGAGATGCCACTTATTGAATATAAAGGTGGATAAGCTTCTCGAAAGAGAGATTCCACTTATCGAAAATAAAGGTGGATAAGCTTCTCGAAAGAGAGATGCCACTTATCGAAAATAAAGGTGGATAAGCTTCTCGAAAGAGAGATGCCACTTATCAGAAATAAAGGTGGATAAGCTTCTCGAAAGTGAGATGCCAATTATCAAAAATAAAGGTGGATAAGCTTCTCGAAAGAGAGATGCCACTTATCGAAAATAAAGGTGGATAAGCTTCTCAAAAGAGAGATTCCACTTATCGAAAATAAAGGTGGATAAGTTTCTTAAAAGAGAGATGACACTTATCGAAAATAAAGGTGGATGAGCTACTCGAAAGAGAGATGCCACTTATCGAAAATAAAGGTGGATAAGCTTCTCAAAAGACAGATGTCACTTATTGAAAATAAAGGGGGTTAATCTCCTCGAAAGAGAGATGCCACTTATTGAAAATAAAGGTGGATAAGCTTCTCGAAAGAGAGATTCCACTTATCAAAAATAAAGGTGGATAAGCTTCTCGAAAGAGAGATGCCACTTATCGAAAATAAAGGTGGATAAGCTTCTCAAAAGACAGATGTCACTTATTGAAAATAAAGGTGGTTAATCTAATCGAAAGAGAGATGCCACTTATTGAAAATAAAGGTGGATATGCTTCTCGAAAGAGAGATTCCACTTATCAAAAATAAAGGTGGATATGCTTCTCGAAAGAGAGATTCCACTTATCGAAAATAAAGGTGGATAAGCTTCTCGAAAGAGAGATGCCACTTATCAAAAATAAAGGTGGATAAGCTACTCGAAAGAGAGATGCCACTTATCGAAAATAAAGGTGGATAAGTTTCTCAAAAGACAGATGTCACTTATCAAAAATAAAGGTGGTTAATCTACTCGAAAGAGAGATGCCACTTATTGAAAATAAAGGTGGATAAGCTTCTCGAAAGAGAGATTCCACTTATCGAAAATAAAGGTGGATAAGCTTCTCGAAAAAGAGATGCCACTTATAGAAAATAAAGGTGGATAAGCTTCTCGAAAGAGAGATGCCACTTATCGAACATAAAGGTGGATAAGTTTCTCGAAAGAGAGATGCCACTTATCAGAAATAAAGGTGGGTAAGCTTCTCGAAAGTGAGATGCCAATTATCAAAAATAAAGGTGGATAAGCTTCTCGAAAGAGAGATGCCACTTATAGAAAATAAAGGTGGATAAGCTTCTCGAAAGAGAGATGCCACTTATCAAAAATAACGGTATATAAACTTCTCTAAAGAGAGATGCCACTTATCATAAATAAAGGTGGATAAGCTTCTCGAAAGAGAGATGCCACTTATTGATAATAACAGTAGATAAGCTTCTCTAAAGAGAGATGCCACTTATCGTATATAAAGGAGGATAAGCTTCTCGAAAGAGAGATTCCACTTATCGAAAATAAAGGTGGATAAGCTACTCGAAAGAGAGATGCCACTTATCGAAAATAAAGGTGGATAAGCTTTTCAAAAGACAGATGTCACTTATTGAAAATAAAGGGGGTTAATCTACTCGAAAGAGAGATGCCACTTATTGAAAATAAAGGCGGATAAGCTTCTCGAAAGAGAGATTCCACTTACCGAAAATAAAGGTGGATAAGCTTCTCGAAAGAGAGATGCCACTTATCGAAAATAAAGGTGGATAAGCTTCTCAAAAGACAGATGTCACTTATTGAAAATAAAGGTGGTTAATCTAATCGAAAGAGAGATGCCACTTATTGAAAATAAAGGTGGATATGCTTCTCGAAAGAGAGATTCCACTTATCAAAAATAAAGGTGGATATGCTTCTCGAAAGAGAGATTCCACTTATCGAAAATAAAGGTGGATAAGCTTCTCGAAAGAGAGATGCCACTTATCAAAAATAAAGGTGGATAAGCTACTCGAAAGAGAGATGCCACTTATCGAAAATAAAGGTGGATAAGTTTCTCAAAAGACAGATGTCACTTATCAAAAATAAAGGTGGTTAATCTACTCGAAAGAGAGATGCCACTTATTGAAAATAAAGGTGGATAAGCTTCTCGAAAGAGAGATTCCACTTATCGAAAATAAAGGTGGATAAGCTTCTCGAAAAAGAGATGCCACTTATAGAAAATAAAGGTGGATAAGCTTCTCGAAAGAGAGATGCCACTTATCGAACATAAAGGTGGATAAGTTTCTCGAAAGAGAGATGCCACTTATCAGAAATAAAGGTGGATAAGCTTCTCGAAAGTGAGATGCCAATTATCAAAAATAAAGGTGGATAAGCTTCTCGAAAGAGAGATGCCACTTATAGAAAATAAAGGTGGATAAGCTTCTCGAAAGAGAGATTCCACTTATCGAAAATAAAGGTGGATAAGCTACTCGAAAGAGAGATGCCACTTATCGAAAATAAAGGTGGATAAGCTTCTCAAAAGACAGATGTCACTTATTGAAAATAAAGGGGGTTAATCTACTCGAAAGAGAGATGCCACTTATTGAAAATAAAGGTGGATAAGCTTCTCGAAAGAGAGATTCCACTTATCGAAAATAAAGGTGGATAAGCTTCTCGAAAGAGAGATGCCACTTATCGAAAATAAAGGTGGATAAGCTTCTCAAAAGACAGATGTCACTTATTGAAAATAAAGGTGGTTAATCTAATCGAAAGAGAGATGCCACTTATTGAAAATAAAGGTGGATATGCTTCTCGAAAGAGAGATTCCACTTATCGAAAATAAAGGTGGATAAGCTTCTCGAAAGAGAGATGCCACTTATCAAAAATAAAGGTGGATAAGCTACTCGAAAGAGAGATGCCACTTATCGAAAATAAAGGTGGATAAGTTTCTCAAAAGACAGATGTCACTTATCAAAAATAAAGGTGGTTAATCTACTCGAAAGAGAGATGCCACTTATTGAAAATAAAGGTGGATAAGCTTCTCGAAAGAGAGATTCCACTTATCGAAAATAAAGGTGGATAAGCTTCTCGAAAAAGAGATGCCACTTATAGAAAATAAAGGTGGATAAGCTTCTCGAAAGAGAGATGCCACTTATCGAACATAAAGGTGGATAAGTTTCTCGAAAGAGAGATGCCACTTATCAGAAATAAAGGTGGATAAGCTTCTCGAAAGTGAGATGCCAAGTATCAAAAATAAAGGTGGATAAGCTTCTCGAAAGAGAGATGCCACTTATAGAAAATAAAGGTGGATAAGCTTCTCGAAAGAGAGATGCCACTTATCAAAAATAACGGTATATAAGCTTCTCTAAAGAGAGATGCCACTTATCATAAATAAAGGTGGATAAGCTTCTCGAAAGAGAGATGCCACTTATTGATAATAACAGTAGATAAGCTTCTCTAAAGAGAGATGCCACTTATCGTATATAAAGGTGGATAAGCTTCTCGAAAGAGAGATTCCACTTATCGAAAATAAAGGTGGATAAGCTACTCGAAAGAGAGATGCCACTTATCGAAAATAAAGGTGGATAAGCTTTTCAAAAGACAGATGTCACTTATTGAAAATAAAGGGGGTTAATCTACTCGAAAGAGAGATGCCACTTATTGAAAATAAAGGTGGATAAGCTTCTCGAAAAAGAGATTCCACTTATCGAAAATAAAGGTGGATAAGCTTCTCGAAAGAGAGATGCCACTTATCGAAAATAAAGGTGGATAAGCTTCTCAAAAGACAGATGTCACTTATTGAAAATAAAGGTGGTTAATCTAATCGAAAGAGAGATGCCACTTATTGAAAATAAAGGTGGATATGCTTCTCGAAAGAGAGATTCCACTTATCAAAAATAAAGGTGGATATGCTTCTCGAAAGAGAGATTCCACTTATCGAAAATAAAGGTGGATAAGCTTCTCGAAAGAGAGATGCCACTTATCAAAAATAAAGGTGGATAAGCTACTCGAAAGAGAGATGCCACTTATCGAAAATAAAGGTGGATAAGTTTCTCAAAAGACAGATGTCACTTATCAAAAATAAAGGTGGTTAATCTACTCGAAAGAGAGATGCCACTTATTGAAAATAAAGGTGGATAAGCTTCTCGAAAGAGAGATTCCACTTATCGAAAATAAAGGTGGATAAGCTTCTCGTAAAAGAGATGCCACTTATAGAAAATAAAGGTGGATAAGCTTCTCGAAAGAGAGATGCCACTTATCGAACATAAAGGTGGATAAGTTTCTCGAAAGAGAGATGCCACTTATCAGAAATAAAGGTGGATAAGCTTCTCGAAAGTGAGATGCCAAGTATCAAAAATAAAGGTGGATAAGCTTCTCGAAAGAGAGATGCCACTTATAGAAAATAAAGGTGGATAAGCTTCTTGAAAGAGAGATGCCACTTATCAAAAATAACGGTATATAAGCTTCTCTAAAGAGAGATGCCACTTATCATAAATAAAGGTGGATAAGCTTCTCGAAAGAGAGATGCCACTTATTGATAATAACAGTAGATAAGCTTCTCTAAAGAGAGATGCCACTTATCGTATATAAAGGTGGATAAGCTTCTCGAAAGAGAGATTCCACTTATCGAAAATAAAGGTGGATAAGCTACTCGAAAGAGAGATGCCACTTATCGAAAATAAAGGTGGATAAGCTTTTCAAAAGACAGATGTCACTTATTGAAAATAAAGGGGGTTAATCTACTCGAAAGAGAGATGCCACTTATTGAAAATAAAGGTGGATAAGCTTCTCGAAAGAGAGATTCCACTTATCGAAAATAAAGGTGGATAAGCTTCTCGAAAGAGAGATGCCACTTATCGAAAATAAAGGTGGATAAGCTTCTCAAAAGACAGATGTCACTTATTGAAAATAAAGGTGGTTAATCTAATCGAAAGAGAGATGCCACTTATTGAAAATAAAGGTGGATATGCTTCTCGAAAGAGAGATTCCACTTATCAAAAATAAAGGTGGATATGCTTCTCGAAAGAGAGATTCCACTTATCGAAAATAAAGGTGGATAAGCTTCTCGAAAGAGAGATGCCACTTATCAAAAATAAAGGTGGATAAGCTACTCGAAAGAGAGATGCCACTTATCGAAAATAAAGGTGGATAAGTTTCTCAAAAGACAGATGTCACTTATCAAAAATAAAGGTGGTTAATCTACTCGAAAGAGAGATGCCACTTATTGAAAATAAAGGTGGATAAGCTTCTCGAAAGAGAGATTCCACTTATCGAAAATAAAGGTGGATAAGCTTCTCGTAAAAGAGATGCCACTTATAGAAAATAAAGGTGGATAAGCTTCTCGAAAGAGAGATGCCACTTATCGAACATAAAGGTGGATAAGTTTCTCGAAAGAGAGATGCCACTTATCAGAAATAAAGGTGGATAAGCTTCTCGAAAGTGAGATGCCAAGTATCAAAAATAAAGGTGGATAAGCTTCTCGAAAGAGAGATGCCACTTATAGAAAATAAAGGTGGATAAGCTTCTCGAAAGAGAGATGCCACTTATCAAAAATAACGGTATATAAGCTTCTCTAAAGAGAGATGCCACTTATCATAAATAAAGGTGGATAAGCTTCTCGAAAGAGAGATGCCACTTATTGATAATAACAGTAGATAAGCTTCTCTAAAGAGAGATGCCACTTATCGTATATAAAGGTGGATAAGCTTCTCGAAAGAGAGATTCCACTTATCGAAAATAAAGGTGGATAAGCTACTCGAAAGAGAGATGCCACTTATCGAAAATAAAGGTGGATAAGCTTTTCAAAAGACAGATGTCACTTATTGAAAATAAAGGGGGTTAATCTACTCGAAAGAGAGATGCCACTTATTGAAAATAAAGGTGGATAAGCTTCTCGAAAGAGAGATTCCACTTATCGAAAATAAAGGTGGATAAGCTTCTCGAAAGAGAGATGCCACTTATCGAAAATAAAGGTGGATAAGCTTCTCAACAGACAGATGTCACTTATTGAAAATAAAGGTGGTTAATCTAATCGAAAGAGAGATGCCACTTATTGAAAATAAAGGTGGATATGCTTCTCGAAAGAGAGATTCCACTTATCCAAAATAAAGGTGGATATGCTTCTCGAAAGAGAGATTCCACTTATCGAAAATAAAGGTGGATAAGCTTCTCGAAAGAGAGATGCCACTTATCAAAAATAAAGGTGGATAAGCTACTCGAAAGAGAGATGCCACTTATCGAAAATAAAGGTGGATAAGTTTCTCAAAAGACAGATGTCACTTATCAAAAATAAAGGTGGTTAATCTACTCGAAAGAGAGATGCCACTTATTGAAAATAAAGGTGGATAAGCTTCTCGAAAGAGAGATTCCACTTATCGAAAATAAAGGTGGATAAGCTTCTCGTAAAAGAGATGCCACTTATAGAAAATAAAGGTGGATAAGCTTCTCGAAAGAGAGATGCCACTTATCGAACATAAAGGTGGATAAGTTTCTCGAAAGAGAGATGCCACTTATCAGAAATAAAGGTGGATAAGCTTCTCGAAAGTGAGATGCCAAGTATCAAAAATAAAGGTGGATAAGCTTCTCGAAAGAGAGATGCCACTTATAGAAAATAAAGGTGGATAAGCTTCTTGAAAGAGAGATGCCACTTATCAAAAATAACGGTATATAAGCTTCTCTAAAGAGAGATGCCACTTATCATAAATAAAGGTGGATAAGCTTCTCGAAAGAGAGATGCCACTTATTGATAATAACAGTAGATAAGCTTCTCTAAAGAGAGATGCCACTTATCGTATATAAAGGTGGATAAGCTTCTCGAAAGAGAGATTCCACTTATCGAAAATAAAGGTGGATAAGCTACTCGAAAGAGAGATGCCACTTATCGAAAATAAAGGTGGATAAGCTTTTCAAAAGACAGATGTCACTTATTGAAAATAAAGGGGGTTAATCTACTCGAAAGAGAGATGCCACTTATTGAAAATAAAGGTGGATAAGCTTCTCGAAAGAGAGATTCCACTTATCGAAAATAAAGGTGGATAAGCTTCTCGAAAGAGAGATGCCACTTATCGAAAATAAAGGTGGATAAGCTTCTCAACAGACAGATGTCACTTATTGAAAATAAAGGTGGTTAATCTAATCGAAAGAGAGATGCCACTTATTGAAAATAAAGGTGGATATGCTTCTCGAAAGAGAGATTCCACTTATCAAAAATAAAGGTGGATATGCTTCTCGAAAGAGAGATTCCACTTATCGAAAATAAAGGTGGATAAGCTTCTCGAAAGAGAGATGCCACTTATCAAAAATAAAGGTGGATAAGCTACTCGAAAGAGAGATGCCACTTATCGAAAATAAAGGTGGATAAGTTTCTAAAAAGACAGATGTCACTTATCAAAAATAAAGGTGGTTAATCTACTCGAAAGAGAGATGCCACTTATTGAAAATAAAGGTGGATAAGCTTCTCGAAAGAGAGATTCCACTTATCGAAAATAAAGGTGGATAAGCTTCTCGAAAAAGAGATGCCACTTATAGAAAATAAAGGTGGATAAGCTTCTCGAAAGAGAGATGCCACTTATCGAACATAAAGGTGGATAAGTTTCTCGAAAGAGAGATGCCACTTATCAGAAATAAAGGTGGATAAGCTTCTCGAAAGTGAGATGCCAATTATCAAAAATAAAGGTGGATAAGCTTCTCGAAAGAGAGATGCCACTTATAGAAAATAAAGGTGGATAAGCTTCTCGAAAGAGAGATGCCACTTATCAAAAATAACGGTATATAAGCTTCTCTAAAGAGAGATGCCACTTATCATAAATAAAGGTGGATAAGCTTCTCGAAAGAGAGATGCCACTTATTGATAATAACAGTAGATAAGCTTCTCTAAAGAGAGATGCCACTTATCGTATATAAAGGTGGATAAGCTTCTCGAAAGAGAGATTCCACTTATCGAAAATAAAGGTGGATAAGCTACTCGAAAGAGAGATGCCACTTATCGAAAATAAAGGTGGATAAGCTTTTCAAAAGACAGATGTCACTTATTGAAAATAAAGGGGGTTAATCTACACGAAAGAGAGATGCCACTTATTGAAAATAAAGGTGGATAAGCTTCTCGAAAGAGAGATTCCACTTATCGAAAATAAAGGTGGATAAGCTTCTCGAAAGAGAGATGCCACTTATCGAAAATAAAGGTGGATAAGCTTCTCAAAAGACAGATGTCACTTATTGAAAATAAAGGTGGTTAATCTAATCGAAAGAGAGATGCCACTTATTGAAAATAAAGGTGGATATGCTTCTCGAAAGAGAGATTCCACTTATCGAAAATAAAGGTGGATAAGCTTCTCGAAAGAGAGATGCCACTTATCGAAAATAAAGGTGGATAAGCTACTCGAAAGAGAGATGCCACTTATCAAAAATAAAGGTGGATAAGCTTCTCAAAAGACAGATGTCACTTATCGAAAATAAAGGTGGTTAATCTACTCGAAAGACAGATGCCACTTATTGAAAATAAAGGTGGATAAGCTTCTCGAAAGAGAGATTCCACTTATCGAAAATAAAGTTGGATAAGCTTCTCGAAAGAGAGATGCCACTTATCGAAAATTAAGGTGGATAAGCTTCTCGAAAGAGAGATGCCACTTATCGAAAATAAAGGTGGATAAGTTTCTCAAAAGAGAGATGCCACTTATCAGAAATAAAGGTGGATAAGCTTCTCGAAAGTGAGATGCCAATTATCAAAAATAAAGGTGGATAAGCTTCTCGAAAGAGAGATGCCACTTATCGAAAATAAAGGTGGATAAGCTTCTCGAAAGAGAGATGCCACTTATCAAAAATAAAGGTATATAAGCTTCTCTAAACAGAGATGCCACTTATCATAAATAAAGGTGGATAAGCTTCTCGAAAGAGAGATGCCACTTATCGAAAATAACAGTAGATAAGCTTCTCTAAAGAGAGATGCCACTTATCGTATATAAAGGTGGATAAGCTTCTCGAAAGAGAGATGCCACTTATCGAAAATAAAGGTGGATAAGCTTCTCGAAAGAGAGATACCACTTATCAAAAATAACGGTGGATAAGCTTCTCGAAAGAGAGATGCCACTTATCGAAATTAAAGGTGGATAAGCTACTCGAAAGAGAAATGCCACTTATCGAAAATAAAGGTGGATAAGCTACTCGAAAGGGAGATGCCACTTATCGAAAATAAAGGTGGATAAGCTACTCGAAAGGGAGATGCCACTTATCGAAAATAAAGGTGGATAAGCTTATCGAAAGAGAGATTCCACTTATCAAAAATAAAGGTGGATAAGCTTCTCGAAAGAGAGATGCCACTTATCGAAAATAACGGTAGATAAGCTTCTCTAAAGAGAGATGCCACTTATCATAAATAAAGGTGGATAAGCTTCTCGTAAGAGAGATGCCACTTATCGAAAATAACGGTAGATAAGCTTCTCTAAAGAGATATGCCACTTATCATAAATAAAGGTGGATATGCTTCTCGAAAGAGAGATGCCACTTATCGAAAATAAAGGTGGATAAGCTTCTCGAAAGAGAGATGCCACTTATCAAAAATAACGGTGGATAAGCTTCTCGAAAGAGAGATGCCACTTATCAAAAATAAAGGTGGATAAGCTACTCGAAAGAGAGATGCCACTTATCGAAAATAAGGGTGGATAAGCTTCTCAAAAGACAGATGTCACTTATTGAAAATAAAGGTGGTTAATCTACTCGAAAGAGAGATGCCACTTATTGAATATAAAGGTGGATAAGCTTCTCTAAAGAGAGATTCCACTTGTCGAAAATAAAGGTGGATAAGCTTCTCGAAAGAGAGATGCCACTTATCGAAAATAAAGGTGGATAAGCTTCTCGAAAGAGAGATGCCACTTATCAGAAATAAAGGTGGATAAGCTTCTCGAAAGTGAGATGCCACTTATCATAAATAAAGGTGGATAAGCTTCTCGAAAGAGAGATGCCACTTATTGATAATAACAGTAGATAAGCTTCTCTAAAGAGAGATGCCACTTATCGTATATAAAGGTGGATAAGCTTCTCGAAAGAGAGATTCCACTTATCGAAAATAAAGGTGGATAAGCTACTCGAAAGAGAGATGCCACTTATCGAAAATAAAGGTGGATAAGCTTTTCAAAAGACAGATGTCACTTATTGAAAATAAAGGGGGTTAATCTACTCGAAAGAGAGATGCCACTTATTGAAAATAAAGGTGGATAAGCTTCTCGAAAGAGAGATTCCACTTATCGAAAATAAAGGTGGATAAGCTTCTCGAAAGAGAGATGCCACTTATCGAAAATAAAGGTGGATAAGCTTCTCAAAAGACAGATGTCACTTATTGAAAATAAAGGTGGTTAATCTAATCGAAAGAGAGATGCCACTTATTGAAAATAAAGGTGGATATGCTTCTCGAAAGAGAGATTCCACTTATCAAAAATAAAGGTGGATATGCTTCTCGAAAGAGAGATTCCACTTATCGAAAATAAAGGTGGATAAGCTTCTCGAAAGAGAGATGCCACTTATCAAAAATAAAGGTGGATAAGCTACTCGAAAGAGAGATGCCACTTATCGAAAATAAAGGTGGATAAGTTTCTAAAAAGACAGATGTCACTTATCAAAAATAAAGGTGGTTAATCTACTCGAAAGGGAGATGCCACTTATTGAAAATAAAGGTGGATAAGCTTCTCGAAAGAGAGATTCCACTTATCGAAAATAAAGGTGGATAAGCTTCTCGAAAAAGAGATGCCACTTATAGAAAATAAAGGTGGATAAGCTTCTCGAAAGAGAGATGCCACTTATCGAACATAAAGGTGGATAAGTTTCTCGAAAGAGAGATGCCACTTATCAGAAATAAAGGTGGATAAGCTTCTCGAAAGTGAGATGCCAATTATCAAAAATAAAGGTGGATAAGCTTCTCGAAAGAGAGATGCCACTTATAGAAAATAAAGGTGGATAAGCTTCTCGAAAGAGAGATGCCACTTATCAAAAATAACGTTATATAAGCTTCTCTAAAGAGAGATGCCACTTATCATAAATAAAGGTGGATAAGCTTCTCGAAAGAGAGATGCCACTTATTGATAATAACAGTAGATAAGCTTCTCTAAAGAGAGATGCCACTTATCGTATATAAAGGTGGATAAGCTTCTAGAAAGAGAGATTCCACTTATCGAAAATAAAGGTGGATAAGCTACTCGAAAGAGAGATGCCACTTATCGAAAATAAAGGTGGATAAGCTTTTCAAAAGACAGATGTCACTTATTGAAAATAAAGGGGGTTAATCTACTCGAAAGAGAGATGCCACTTATTGAAAATAAAGGTGGATAAGCTTCTCGAAAGAGAGATTCCACTTATCGAAAATAAAGGTGGATAAGCTTCTCGAAAGAGAGATGCCACTTATCGAAAATAAAGGTGGATAAGCTTCTCAAAAGACAGATGTCACTTATTGAAAATAAAGGTGGTTAATCTAATCGAAAGAGAGATGCCACTTATTGAAAATAAAGGTGGATATGCTTCTCGAAAGAGAGATTCCACTTATCGAAAATAAAGGTGGATAAGCTTCTCGAAAGAGAGATGCCACTTATCGAAAATAAAGGTGGATAAGCTACTCGAAAGAGAGATGCCACTTATCAAAAATAAAGGTGGATAAGCTTCTCAAAAGACAGATGTCACTTACCGAAAATAAAGGTGGTTAATCTACTCGAAAGACAGATGCCACTTATTGAAAATAAAGGTGGATAAGCTTCTCGAAAGAGAGATTCCACTTATCGAAAATAAAGGTGGATAAGCTTCTCGAAAGAGAGATGCCACTTATCGAAAATAAAGGTGGATAAGCTTCTCGAAAGAGAGATGCCACTTATCGAAAATAAAGGTGGATAAGTTTCTCAAAAGAGAGATGCCACTTATCAGAAATAAAGGTGGATAAGCTTCTCGAAAGTGAGATGCCAATTATCAAAAATAAAGGTGGATAAGCTTCTCGAAAGAGAGATGCCACTTATCGAAAATAAAGGTGGATAAGCTTCTCGAAAGAGAGATGCCACTTATCAAAAATAAAGGTATATAAGCTTCTCTAAACAGAGATGCCACTTATCATAAATAAAGGTGGATAAGCTTCTCGAAAGAGAGATGCCACTTATCGAAAATAACAGTAGATAAGCTTCTCTAAAGAGAGATGCCACTTATCGTATATAAAGGTGGATAAGCTTCTTGAAAGAGAGATGCCACTTATCGAAAATAAAGGTGGATAAGCTTCTCGAAAGAGAGATACCACTTATCAAAAATAACGGTGGATAAGCTTCTCGAAAGAGAGATGCCACTTATCGAAAATAAAGGTGGATAAGCTACTCGAAAGAGAAATGCCACTTATCGAAAATAAAGGTGGATAAGCTACTCGAAAGGGAGATGCCACTTATCGAAAATAAAGGTGGATAAGCTACTCGAAAGGGAGATGCCACTTATCGAAAATAAAGGTGGATAAGCTTATCGAAAGAGAGATTCCACTTATCGAAAATAAAAGTGGATAAGCTTCTCGAAAGAGAGATGCCACTTATCGAAAATAACGGTAGATAAGCTTCTCTAAAGAGAGATGCCACTTATCATAAATAAAGGTGGATAAGCTTCTCGTAAGAGAGATGCCACTTATCGAAAATAACGGTAGATAAGCTTCTCTAAAGAGATATGCCACTTATCATAAATAAAGGTGGATAAGCTTCTCGAAAGAGAGATGTCACTTATCGAAAATAAAGGTGGATAAGCTTCTCGAAAGAGAGATGCCACTTATCAAAAATAACGGTGGATAAGCTTCTCGAAAGAGAGATGCCACTTATCAAAAATAAAGGTGGATAAGCTACTCGAAAGAGAGATGCCACTTATCGAAAATAAGGGTGGATAAGCTTCTCAAAAGACAGATGTCACTTATTGAAAATAAAGGTGGTTAATCTACTCGAAAGAGAGATGCCACTTATTGAATATAAAGGTGGATAAGCTTCTCTAAAGAGAGATTCCACTTGTCGAAAATAAAGGTGGATAAGCTTCTCGAAAGAGAGATGCCACTTATCGAAAATAAAGGTGGATAAGCTTCTCGAAAGAGAGATGCCACTTATCAGAAATAAAGGTGGATAAGCTTCTCGAAAGTGAGATGCCAATTATCAAAAATAAAGGTGGATAAGCTTCTCGAAAGAGAGATGCCACTTATCGAAAATAAAGGTGGATAAGCTTCTCAAAAGAGAGATTCCACTTATCGAAAATAAAGGTGGATAAGTTTCTCGAAAGAGAGATGCCACTTATCGAAAATAAAGGTGGATAAGCTACTTGAAAGAGAGATGCCACTTATCGAAAATAAAGGTGGATAAGCTTCTCAAAAGACAGATGTCACTTATTGAAAATAAAGGGGGTTAATCTACTCGAAAGAGAGATGCCACTTATTGAAAATAAAGGTGGATAAGCTTCTCGAAAGAGAGATTCCACTTATCGAAAATAAAGGTGGATAAGCTTCTCGAAAGAGAGATGCCACTTATCGAAAATAAAGGTGGATAAGCTTCTCAAAAGACAGATGTCACTTATTCAAAATAAAGGTGGTTAATCTAATCGAAAGAGAGATGCCACTTATTGAAAATAAAGGTGGATATGCTTCTCGAAAGAGAGATTCCACTTATCGAAAATAAAGGTGGATATGCTTCTCGAAAGAGAGATTCCACTTATCGAAAATGAAGGTGGATAAGCTTCTCGAAAGAGAGATGCCACTTATCAAAAATAAAGGTGGATAAGCTACTCGAAAGAGAGATGCCACTTATCGAAAATAAAGGTGGATAAGCTTCTCAAAAGACAGATGTCACTTATCGAAAATAAAGGTGGTTAATCTACTCGAAAGAGAGATGCCACTTATTGAAAATAAAGGTGGATAAGCTTCTCGAAAGAGAGATTCCACTTATCGAAAATAAAGGTGGATAAGCTTCTCGAAAGAGAGATGCCACTTATAGAAAATAAAGGTGGATAAGCTTCTCGAAAGAGAGATGCCACTTATCGAAAATAAAGGTGGATAAGTTTCTCGATAGAGAGATGCCACTTATCAGAAATAAAGGTGGATAAGCTTCTCGAAAGTGAGATGCCAATTATCAAAAATAAAGGTGGATAAGCTTCTCGAAAGAGAGATGCCACTTATCGAAAATAAAGGTGGATAAGCTTCTCGAAAGAGAGATTCCACTTATCAAAAATAACGGTATATAAGCTTCTCTAAAGAGAGATGCCACTTATCATAAATAAAGGTGGATAAGCTTCTCGAAAGAGAGATGCCACTTATTGATAATAACAGTAGATAAGCTTCTCTAAAGAGAGATGCCACTTATCGTATATAAAGGTGGATAAGCTTCTCGAAAGAGAGATTCCACTTATCGAAAATAAAGGTGGATAAGCTACTCGAAAGAGAGATGCCACTTATCGAAAATAAAGGTGGATAAGCTTCTCAAAAGACAGATGTCACTTATTGAAAATAAAGGGGGTTAATCTACTCGAAAGAGAGATGCCACTTATTGAAAATAAAGGTGGATAAGCTTCTCGAAAGAGAGATTCCACTTATCGAAAATAAAGGTGGATAAGCTTCTCGAAAGAGAGATGCCACTTATCGAAAATAAAGGTGGATAAGCTTCTCAAAAGACAGATGTCACTTATTGAAAATAAAGTTGGTTAATCTAATCGAAAGAGAGATGCCACTTATTGAAAATAAAGTTGGATATGCTTCTCGAAAGAGAGATTCCACTTATCGAAAATAAAGGTGGATAAGCTTCTCGAAAGAGAGATGCCACTTATCGAAAATAAAGGTGGATAAGCTACTCGAAAGAGAGATGCCACTTATCGAAAATAAAGGTGGACAAGCTTCTCAAAAGACAGATGTCACTTATCGAAAATAAAGGTGGTTAATCTACTCGAAAGAGAGATGACACTTATTGAAAATAAAGGCGGATAAGCTTCTCGAAAGAGAGATTCCACTTATCGAAAATAAAGGTGGATAAGCTTCTCGAAAGAGAGATGCCACTTATCAAAAATAACGGTAGATAAGCTTCTCTAAAGAGAGATGCCTCTTATCATAAATAAAGGTAGATAAGCTTCTCTAAAGAGAGATGCCACTTATCATAAATAAATGTGGATAAGCTTCTCGAAAGAGAGATGCCACTTATCCTAAATAACGGTAGATATGCTTCTCTAAAGAGAGATGACACTTATCAAAAATTAAGGTGAATAAGCTTCTCGAAAGAGAGATGCCACTTATCGAAAATAAATGTGGATAAGCTTCTCGAAAGAGAGATTCCACTTATCGAAAATAAAGGTGGATAAGCTTCTCGAAAGAGAGATGCCACTTATCGAAAATAACGGTAGATAAGCTTCTCTAAAGAGAGATGCCTCTTATCATAAATAAAGGTGGATAAGCTTCTCGAATGAGAGATGCCACTTATCGAAAATAAAGGTGGATAAGCTTCTCGAAAGAGAGATTCCACTTATCGAAAATAAAGGTGGATAAGCTTCTCGAAAGAGAGATGCCACTTATCGAAAATAACGGTAGATAAGCTTCTCTAAGGAGAGATACCTCTTATCATAAATAAAGGTGGATAAGCTTCTCGAAAGAGAGATGCCACTTATTGAAAATAATGGTAGATAAGCTTCTCTATAGAGAGATGACAGTTATCATAAATAAAGGTGGATAATCTACTCGAAAGAGAGATGCCACTTATTGAAAATAAAGGTTGATAAGTTTCTCGAAAGAGATATTCCACTTATCGAAAATAAAGGTGGATAAGCTTCTCGAAATAGAGATGTCACTTATCGAAAATAAAGGTGGATAAGCTTCTCGAAAGAGAGATGCCACTTATCAGAAATAAAGGTGGATAAGCTTCTCGAAAGTGAGATGCCAATTATCAAAAATAAAGGTGGATAAGCTTCTCGAAAGAGAGATGCCACTTATCGAAAATAAAGGTGGATGAGCTTCTCGAAAGAGAGATTCCACTTATCAAAAATAAAGGTGGATAAGCTTCTAGAAAGAAAGATGCCACTTATCGAAAATAAAGGTGGATAAGCTTCTCGAATGAGAGATGCCACTTATCGAAAATAACGGTGGATAAGCTTCTCAAAAGAGAGATGCCACTTATCGAAAATAAAGGTGGATAAGCTACTCGAAAGAGAGATGCCACTTATCGAAAATAAAGGTGGATAAACTTCTCGAAAGAGAGATTCCACTTATCGAAAATAAAGGTGGATAAGCTTCTCGAAAGAGAGATGCCACTTATCAAAAATAACGGTAGATAAGCTTCTCTAAAGAGAGATGCCACTTATCATAAATAAAGGTGGATAAGCTTCTCGAAAGAGAGATGCCACTTATCGAAAATAAAGGTAGATAAGCTTCTCTAAAGAGAGATGACAGTTATCAAAAATAAAGGTGGATAAGCTTCTCGAAAGAGAGATGCCACTTATCGAAAATAAAGGTGGATAAGCTTCTCGAAAGAGACATGCCACTTATCGAAAATAAAGGTGGATAAGCTTCTCGAAAGGGAGATGCCACTTATCAAAAATAAAGGTGAATAAGCTTTACGAAAGACAGATGCCACTAATCGAAAATAAAGGAGGATAACCTACCTAAAAGAGAGATGCCACTTATCGAAAATAAAGGTGGATAAGCTTCTCAAAAGACAGATACCACTTATTGAAAATAAAGGTGGTTAATCTACTCGAAAGAGAGATGCCACTTATTGAAAATAAAGGTGGATAAGCTTCTCGAAAGAGAGATTCCACTTATCGAAAATAAAGGTGGATAAGCTTCTCGAAAGAGAGATGCCACTTATCAAAAATAAAGGTGAATAAGCTTTACGAAAGACAGATGCCAGTAATCGAAAATAAAGGAGGATAACCTACCTAAAACAGAGATTCCACTTATCGAAAATAAAGGTGGATAAGCTTCTCAAAAGACAGATACCACTTATTGAAAATAAAGGTGGTTAATCTACTCGAAAGAGAGATGCGACTTATTGAAATAAAGGTGGATAAGCTTCTCGAAAGAGAGATTCCACTTATCGAAAATAAAGGAGGATAAGCTTCTCGAAAGAGAGATGCCACTTATCGAAAATAAAGGTGGATAACCTTCTCAAAAGAGAGATGCCACTTATCAGAAATAAAGGTGGATAAGCTTCTCGAAAGTGAGATGTCAATTATCAAAAATAAAGGTGGATAAGCTTCTCGAAAAGAGAGATGCCACTTATCGAAAATAAAGGTGGATAAGCTTCTCGAAAGAGAGATTCCACTTATCGAAAATAACGGTAGATAAGCTGCTCTAAAGAGAGATGACACTTATCATAAATAAAGGTGGATAAACTTCTCGAAAGAGAGATGCCACTTATCGAAAATAAAGGTGGATAAGCTTCTCGAAAGAGAGATTCCAGTTATCGAAAATAAAGGTGGATAAGCTTCTCGAAAGAGAGATGCCACTTATCAAAAATAACGGTAGATAAGCTTCTCTAAAGAGAGATGCCAATTATCAAAAATAAAGGTGGATAAGCTTCTCGAAAGAGAGATGCCACTTATCGAAAATAAAGGTGGATGAGCTTCTCGAAAGAGAGATTCCACTTATCAAAAATAAAGGTGGATAAGCTTCTAGAAAGAAAGATGCCACTTATCGAAAATAAAGGTGGATAAGCTTCTCGAATGAGAGATGCCACTTATCGAAAATAACGGTGGATAAGCTTCTCAAAAGAGAGATGCCACTTATCGAAAATAAAGGTGGATAAGCTACTCGAAAGAGAGATGCCACTTATCGAAAATAAAGGTGGATAAACTTCTCGAAAGAGAGATTCCACTTATCGAAAATAAAGGTGGATAAGCTTCTCGAAAGAGAGATGCCACTTATCAAAAATAACGGTAGATAAGCTTCTCTAAAGAGAGATGCCACTTATCATAAATAAAGGTGGATAAGCTTCTCGAAAGAGAGATGCCACTTATCGAAAATAAAGGTAGATAAGCTTCTCTAAAGAGAGATGACAGTTATCAAAAATAAAGGTGGATAAGCTTCTCGAAAGAGAGATGCCACTTATCGAAAATAAAGGTGGATAAGCTTCTCGAAAGAGACATGCCACTTATCGAAAATAAAGGTGGATAAGCTTCTCGAAAGGGAGATGCCACTTATCAAAAATAAAGGTGAATAAGCTTTACGAAAGACAGATGCCACTAATCGAAAATAAAGGAGGATAACCTACCAAAAAGAGAGATGCCACTTATCGAAAATAAAGGTGGATAAGCTTCTCGAAAGAGAGATGCCACTTATTGAAAATAATGGTAGATAAGCTTCTCTATAGAGAGATGACAGTTATCATAAATAAAGGTGGATAATCTACACGAAAGAGAGATGCCACTTATTGAAAATAAAGGTTGATAAGTTTCTCGAAAGAGATATTCCACTTATCGAAAATAAAGGTGGATAAGCTTCTCGAAATAGAGATGTCACTTATCGAAAATAAAGGTGGATAAGCTTCTCGAAAGAGAGATGCCACTTATCAGAAATAAAGGTGGATAAGCTTCTCGAAAGTGAGATGCCAATTATCAAAAATAAAGGTGGATAAGCTTCTCGAAAGAGAGATGCCACTTATCGAAAATAAAGGTGGATGAGCTTCTCGAAAGAGAGATTCCACTTATCAAAAATAAAGGTGGATAAGCTTCTAGAAAGAAAGATGCCACTTATCGAAAATAAAGGTGGATAAGCTTCTCGAATGAGAGATGCCACTTATCGAAAATAACGGTGGATAAGCTTCTCAAAAGAGAGATGCCACTTATCGAAAATAAAGGTGGATAAGCTACTCGAAAGAGAGATGCCACTTATCGAAAATAAAGGTGGATAAACTTCTCGAAAGAGAGATTCCACTTATCGAAAATAAAGGTGGATAAGCTTCTCGAAAGAGAGATGCCACTTATCAAAAATAACGGTAGATAAGCTTCTCTAAAGAGAGATGCCACTTATCATAAATAAAGGTGGATAAGCTTCTCGAAAGAGAGATGCCACTTATCGAAAATAAAGGTAGATAAGCTTCTCTAAAGAGAGATGACAGTTATCAAAAATAAAGGTGGATAAGCTTCTCGAAAGAGAGATGCCACTTATCGAAAATAAATGTGGATAAGCTTCTCGAAAGAGACATGCCACTTATCGAAAATAAAGGTGGATAAGCTTCTCGAAAGGGAGATGCCACTTATCAAAAATAAAGGTGAATAAGCTTTACGAAAGACAGATGCCACTAATTGAAAATAAAGGAGGATAACCTACCTAAAAGAGAGATGCCACTTATCGAAAATAAAGGTGGATAAGCTTCTCAAAAGACAGATACCACTTATTGAAAATAAAGGTGGTTAATCTACTCGAAAGAGAGATGCCACTTATTGAAAATAAAGGTGGATAAGCTTCTCGAAAGAGAGATTCCACTTATCGAAAATAAAGGTGGATAAGCTTCTCGAAAGAGAGATGCCACTTATCAAAAATAAAGGTGAATAAGCTTTACGAAAGACAGATGCCAGTAATCGAAAATAAAGGAGGATAACCTACCTAAAACAGAGATTCCACTTATCGAAAATAAAGGTGGATAAGCTTCTCAAAAGACAGATACCACTTATTGAAAATAAAGGTGGTTAATCTACTCGAAAGAGAGATGCGACTTATTGAAATAAAGGTGGATAAGCTTCTCGAAAGAGAGATTCCACTTATCGAAAATAAAGGAGGATAAGCTTCTCGAAAGAGAGATGCCACTTATCGAAAATAAAGGTGGATAACCTTCTCAAAAGAGAGATGCCACTTATCAGAAATAAAGGTGGATAAGCTTCTCGAAAGTGAGATGTCAATTATCAAAAATAAAGGTGGATAAGCTTCTCGAAAAGAGAGATGCCACTTATCGAAAATAAAGGTGGATAAGCTTCTCGAAAGAGAGATTCCACTTATCGAAAATAACGGTAGATAAGCTGCTCTAAAGAGAGATGACACTTATCATAAATAAAGGTGGATAAGCTTCTCGAAAGAGAGATGCCACTTATCGAAAATAAAGGTGGATAAGCTTCTCGAAAGAGAGATTCCACTTATCGAAAATAAAGGTGGATAAGCTTCTCGAAAGAGAGATGCCACTTATCAAAAATAACGGTAGATAAGCTTCTCTAAAGAGAGATGCCAATTATCAAAAGTAAAGGTGGATAAGCTTCTCGAAAGAGAGATGCCACTTATTGAAAATAAAGGTGGATGAGCTTCTCGAAAGAGAGATTCCACTTATCAAAAATAAAGGTGGATAAGCTTCTAGAAAGAAAGATGCCACTTATCGAAAATAAAGGTGGATAAGCTTCTCGAATGAGAGATGCCACTTATCGAAAATAACGGTGGATAAGCTTCTCAAAAGAGAGATGCCACTTATCGAAAATAAAGGTGGATAAGCTACTCGAAAGAGAGATGCCACTTATCGAAAATAAAGGTGGATAAACTTCTCGAAAGAGAGATTCCACTTATCGAAAATAAAGGTGGATAAGCTTCTCGAAAGAGAGATGCCTCTTATCAAAAATAACGGTAGATAAGCTTCTCTAAAGAGAGATGCCACTTATCATAAATAAAGGTGGATAAGCTTCTCGAAAGAGAGATGCCACTTATCGAAAATAAAGGTAGATAAGCTTCTCTAAAGAGAGATGACAGTTATAAAAAATAAAGGTGGATAAGCTTCTCGAAAGAGAGATGCCACTTATCGAAAATAAAGGTGGATAAGCTTCTCGAAAGAGACATGCCACTTATCGAAAATAAAGGTGGATAAGCTTCTCGAAAGGGAGATGCCACTTATCAAAAATAAAGGTGAATAAGCTTTACGAAAGACAGATGCCACTAATCGAAAATAAAGGAGGATAATCTACCAAAAAGAGAGATGCCACTTATCGAAAATAAAGGTGGATAAGCTTCTCAAAAGACAGATACCACTTATTGAAAATAAAGGTGGTTAATCTACTCGAAAGAGAGATGCCACTTATTGAAAATAAAGGTGGATAAGCTTCTCGAAAGAGAGATTCCACTTATCGAAAATAAAGGTGGATAAGCTTCTCGAAAGAGAGATGCCACTTATCAAAAATAAAGGTGAATAAGCTTTACGAAAGACAGATTCCAGTAATCGAAAATAAAGGAGGATAACCTACCTAAAACAGAGATTCCACTTATCGAAAATAAAGGTGGATAAGCTTCTCAAAAGACAGATACCACTTATTGAAAATAAAGGTGGTTAATCTACTCGAAAGAGAGATGCGACTTATTGAAATAAAGGTGGATAAGCTTCTCGAAAGAGAGA
>CAWUDS030000717.1:0-175824 GCA_963859935.3 Lathyrus sativus
AATCTACTCGAAAGAGAGATGCCACTTATTGAAAATAAAGGTGGATAAACTTCTCGAAAGAGAGATTCCACTTATCGAAAATAAAGGTGGATAAGCTTCTCGAAAGAGACATGCCACTTATCGAAAATAAAGGTGGATAAGCTTCTCGAAAGAGAGATGCCAATTATCAAAAATAAAGGTGGATAAGCTTTTCTAAAGTGAGATGCCAATTATCAAAAATAAAGGGGGATAAGCTTCTCGAAAGAGAGATGCCACTTATCGAAAATAAAGGTGGATAAGCTTCTCGAAAGAGAGATTCCACTTATCGAAAATAAAGGTGGATAAGCTTCTCAAAAGATAGATGCCACTTATTGAAAATAAAGGTGGTTAATCAACTCGAAAGAGAGATGCCACTTATTGAAAATAAAGGTGGATAAGCTTCTCGAAAGAGAGATTCCACTTATCGAAAAATAAAGGTGGATAAGCTTCTCGAAAGAGAGATGCCACTTATCGAAAATAAAGGTGGATAAGCTTCTTGAAAGAGAGATTCCACTTAACAAAAATTAAGGTGGATAAGCTTCTAGAAAGAGAGATGCCACTTATCGAAAATAAAGGTGGATAAGCTTCTCGAAACAGAGATGCCACTTATCGAAAATAACGGTGGATAAGCTTCTCGAAAGAGAGATGCCACTTATCGAAAATAAAGGTGGATAAGCTACTCGAAAGAGAGATGCCACTTATCGAAAATAAAGGTGGATAAACTTCTCGAAAGAGAGATTCCACTTATCGAAAATAAAGGTGGATAAGCTTTTCGAAAGAGAGATGCCACTTATCGAAAATAACGGTAGATAAGCTTCTCTAAAGAGAGATGCCACTTATCATAAATAAAGGTGGATAAGCTTCTCAAATGAGAGATGCCACTTATCGAAAATAACGGTAGATAAGCTTCTCTAAAGAGAGATGACACTTATCAAAAATAAGGGTGGATAAGCTTCTCGAAAGAGAGATGCCACTTATCGAAAATAAAGGTGGATAAGCTTCTCAAAAGAGAGATGCTACTTATCGAAAATAAAGGTGGATAAGCTTCTCGAAAGAGAGATGCCACTTTTCAAAAATAAAGGTGGATAAGCTTCTCGAAAGAGAGATGCCACTTATCGAAAATAAAGGTGGATAAGCTTCTCGAAAGAGAGATGGCACTTATCAAAAATAAAGGTGGATAAGCTTCTCGAAAGAGAGATGCCACATATCGAAAATAAAGGTGGATAAGCTTCTCGAAAGAGAGATGCCACTTATCAGAAAAAAAGGTGGATAAGCTTCTCGAAACTGAGATGCCAATTATCAAAAATAAAGGTGGATAAGCTTCTCGAAAAGAGAGATGACACTTATCGAAAATAAAGGTGGATAAGCTTCTCGAAAGAGAGATTCCACTTATCGAAAATAAAGGTGGATAAACTTCTCAAAAGAGATATGCCACTTATCGAAAATAAAGGTGGATAAGCTACTCGAAAGAGAGATGCCACTTATCGAAAATAAAGGTGGATAAGCTACTCGAAAGAGAGATTCCACTTATCGAAAATAAAGGTGGATAAGCCTCTCGAAAGAGAGATTCCACTTATCGAAAATAAAGGTGGATAAGCTTCTCGAAAGAGAGATGCCACTTATCGAAAATAACGGTAGATAAGCTCCTCTAAAGAGAGATGCCACTTTTCATAAATAACGGTGGATAAGCTTCTCGAAAGAGAGATGCCACTTATCGAAAATAACGGTAGATAAGCTTCTCTAAAGAGAGATGACACTTATCATAAATAAAGGTGGATAAGCTTATCGAAAGAGAGATGCCACTTATCGAAAATAAAGGTGGATAAGCTTCTCGAAAGAGAGATGCAACTTATCGAAAATAAAGGTGGATAAACGTCTCGAAAGAGAGATGCCAGTTATCAAAAATAAAGGTGAATAAGCTTTACGAAAGACAGATACCAATAATCGAAAATAAAGGAGGATAACCTACCTAAAAGAGAGATGCCACTTATCGAAAATAAAGGTGGATAAGCTTCTCAAAAGACAGATGCCACTTATTGAAAATAAAGGTGGTTAATCTAATCGAAAGAGAGATGCCACTTATTGAAAATAAAGGTGGATAAACTTCTCGAAAGAGAGATTCCACTTATCGAAAATAAAGGTGGATAAGCTTCTCGAAAGAGACATGCCACTTATCGAAAATAAAGGTGGATAA
Organism: Lathyrus sativus; assembly: GCA_963859935.3. Classification (NCBI taxonomy): domain Eukaryota; kingdom Viridiplantae; phylum Streptophyta; class Magnoliopsida; order Fabales; family Fabaceae; genus Lathyrus; species Lathyrus sativus. The sequence goes on from CAWUDS030000717.1 coordinate 2,213, forward strand.
GCTTCTCGAAAGAGAGATGCCACTTATCAAAAATAAAGGTGGATAAGCTTTTCGAAAGTGAGATGCCAATTATCAAAAATAAAGGTGGATAAGCTTCTAGAAAGAGAGATGCCACTTATCGAAAATAAAGGTGGATAAGCTTCTCGAAAGAGAGATTCCACTTATCGAAAATAAAGGTGGATAAGCTTCTCAAAAGATAGATGCCACTTATTGAAAATAAAGGTGGTTAATCAACTCGAAAGAGAGATGCCACTTATTGAAAATAAAGGTGGATAAGCTTCTCGAAAGAGAGATTCCACTTATCGAAAAATAAAGGTGGATAAGCTTCTCGAAAGAGAGATGCCACTTATCGAAAATAAAGGTGGATAAGCTTCTTGAAAGAGAGATGCCACTTATCAGAAATAAAGGTGGATAAGCTTCTCGAAAGTGAGATGCCAATTATCAAAAATAAAGGTGGATAAGCTTCTCGAAAGAGAGATGCCACTTATCAAAAATAAAGGTGGATAAGCTTCTCGAAAGAGAGATTCCACTTATCGAAAATAAAGGTGGATAAGCTTCTCGAGAGAGAGATGCCACTTATGAAAAATAAAGGTGGATAAGCTACTCGAAAGAGAGATGCCACTTATCGAAAATAAAGGTGGATAAGCTTCTCGAAAGAGAGATTCCACTTATCGAAAATAAAGGTGGATAAGCTTCTCGAAAGAGAGATGCCACTTATCGAAAATAACGGTAGATAAGCTTCTCTAAAGAGAGATGCCACTTATCATAAATAAAGGTGGATAAGCTTCTCGAAAGAGAGATGCCACTTATCGAAAATAACGGTAGATAAGCTTCTCTAAAGAGAGATGACACTTATCATAAATAAAGGTGGATAAGCTTCTCGAAAGAGAGATGCCACTTATCGAAAATAAAGGTGGATAAGCTTCTCGAAAGAGAGATGCCACTTATCGAAAATAAAGGTGGATAAGCTTCTCGAAAGAGAGATGCCACTTATCAAAAATAAAGGTGAATAATCTTTACGAAAGACAGATACCACTAATCGAAAATAAAGGAGGATAACCTACCTAAAAGAGAGATGCCACTTATAGAAAATAAAGGTGGATAAGCTTCTCAAAAGACAGATGCCACTTATTGAAAATAAAGGTGGATAAGCTTCTCGAAAGAGAGATTCCACTTATCGAAAAATAAAGGTGGATAAGCTTCTCGAAAGAGAGATGCCACTTATCGAAAATAAAGGTGGATAAGCTTCTTGAAAGAGAGATTCCACTTAACAAAAATTAAGGTGGATAAGCTTCTAGAAAGAGAGATGCCACTTATCGAAAATAAAGGTGGATAAGCTTCTCGAAACAGAGATGCCACTTATCGAAAATAACGGTGGATAAGCTTCTCGAAAGAGAGATGCCACTTATCGAAAATAAAGGTGGATAAGCTACTCGAAAGAGAGATGCAACTTATCGAAAATAAAGGTGGATAAACTTCTCGAAAGAGAGATTCCACTTATCGAAAATAAAGGTGGATAAGCTTTTCGAAAGAGAGATGCCACTTATCGAAAATAAAGGTAGATAAGCTTCTCTAAAGAGAGATGCCACTTATCATAAATAAAGGTGGATAAGCTTCTCAAATGAGAGATGCCACTTATCGAAAATAACGGTAGATAAGCTTCTCTAAAAAGAGATGACACTTATCAAAAATAAGGGTGGATAAGCTTCTCGAAAGAGAGATGCCACTTATCGAAAATAAAGGTGGATAAGCTTCTCAAAAGAGAGATGCCACTTATCGAAAATAAAGGTGGATAAGCTTCTCGAAAGAGAGATGCCACTTTTCAAAAATAAAGGTGGATAAGCTTCTCGAAAGAGAGATGCCACTTATCGAAAATAAAGGTGGATAAGCTTCTCGAAAGAGAGATGGCACTTATCAAAAATAAAGGTGGATAAGCTTCTCGAAAGAGAGATGCCACATATCGAAAATAAAGGTGGATAAGCTTCTCGAAAGAGAGATGCCACTTATCAGAAAAAAAGGTGGATAAGCTTCTCGAAACTGAGATGCCAATTATCAAAAATAAAGGTGGATAAGCTTCTCGAAAAGAGAGATGACACTTATCGAAAATAAAGGTGGATAAGCTTCTCGAAAGAGAGATTCCACTTATCGAAAATAAAGGTGGATAAACTTCTCAAAAGAGATATGCCACTTATCGAAAATAAAGGTGGATAAGCTACTCGAAAGAGAGATGCCACTTATCGAAAATAAAGGTGGATAAGCTACTCGAAAGAGAGATTCCACTTATCGAAAATAAAGGTGGATAAGCCTCTCGAAAGAGAGATTCCACTTATCGAAAATAAAGGTGGATAAGCTTCTCGAAAGAGAGATGCCACTTATCGAAAATAACGGTAGATAAGCTCCTCTAAAGAGAGATGCCACTTTTCATAAATAACGGTGGATAAGCTTCTCGAAAGAGAGATGCCACTTATCGAAAATAACGGTAGATAAGCTTCTCTAAAGAGAGATGACACTTATCATAAATAAAGGTGGATAAGCTTATCGAAAGAGAGATGCCACTGATCGAAAATAAAGGTGGATAAGCTTCTCGAAAGAGAGATGCAACTTATCGAAAATAAAGGTGGATAAACGTCTCGAAAGAGAGATGCCAGTTATCAAAAATAAAGGTGAATAAGCTTTACGAAAGACAGATACCAATAATCGAAAATAAAGGAGGATAACCTACCTAAAAGAGAGATGCCACTTATCGAAAATAAAGGTGGATAAGCTTCTCAAAAGACAGATGCCACTTATTGAAAATAAAGGTGGTTAATCTAATCGAAAGAGAGATGCCACTTATTGAAAATAAAGGTGGATAAACTTCTCGAAAGAGAGATTCCACTTATCGAAAATAAAGGTGGATAAGCTTCTCGAAAGAGACATGCCACTTATCGAAAATAAAGGTGGATAAGCTTCTCGAAAGAGAGATGCCACTTATCAAAAATAAAGGTGGATAAGCTTTTCGAAAGTGAGATGCCAATTATCAAAAATAAAGGTGGATAAGCTTCTCGAAAGAGAGATGCCACTTATCGAAAATAAAGGTGGATAAGCTTCTCGAAAGAGAGATTCCACTTATCGAAAATAAAGGTGGATAAGCTTCTCAAAAGATAGATGCCACTTATTGAAAATAAAGGTGGTTAATCAACTCGAAAGAGAGATGCCACTTATTGAAAATAAAGGTGGATAAGCTTCTCGAAAGAGAGATTCCACTTATCGAAAAATAAAGGTGGATAAGCTTCTCGAAAGAGAGATGCCACTTATCGAAAATAAAGGTGGATAAGCTTCTTGAAAGAGAGATGCCACTTATCAGAAATAAAGGTGGATAAGCTTCTCGAAAGTGAGATGCCAATTATCAAAAATAAAGGTGGATAAGCTTCTCGAAAGAGAGATGCCACTTATCAAAAATAAAGGTGGATAAGCTTCTCGAAAGAGAGATTCCACTTATCGAAAATAAAGGTGGATAAGCTTCTCGAAAGAGAGATGCCACTTATGAAAAATAAAGGTGGATAAGCTACTCGAAAGAGAGATGCCACTTATCGAAAATAAAGGTGGATAAGCTTCTCGAAAGAGAGATTCCACTTATCGAAAATAAAGGTGGATAAGCTTCTCGAAAGAGAGATGCCACTTATCGAAAATAACGGTAGATAAGCTTCTCTAAAGAGAGATGCCACTTATCATAAATAAAGGTGGATAAGATTCTCGAAAGGGAGATGCCACTTATCGAAAATAACGGTAGATAAGCTTCTCTAAAGAGAGATGACACTTATCATAAATAAAGGTGGATAAGCTTCTCGAAAGAGAGATGCCACTTATCGAAAATAAAGGTGGATAAGCTTCTCGAAAGAGAGATGCCACTTATCGAAAAAAAAGGTGGATAAGCTTCTCGAAAGAGAGATGCCACTTATCAAAAATAAAGGTGAATAATCTTTACGAAAGACAGATACCACTAATCGAAAATAAAGGAGGATAACCTACCTAAAAGAGAGATGCCACTTATAGAAAATAAAGGTGGATAAGCTTCTCAAAAGACAGATGCCACTTATTGAAAATAAAGGTGGTTAATCTACTCGAAAGAGAGATGCCACTTATTGAAAATAAAGGTGGTGAATCTACTCGAAAGAGAGATGCCACTTATTGAAAATAAAGGTGGATAAGCTTCTCGAAAGAGAGATTCCACTTATCGAAAATAAAGGAGGATAAGCTTCTCGAAAGAGAGATGCCACTTATCGAAAATAAAGGTGGATAAGCTTCTCGAAAGAGAGATGCCACTTATCAGAAATAAAGGTGGATAAGCTTCTCGAAAGTGAGATGCCAATTATCAAAAATAAAGGTGGATAAGCTTCTCAAAAAGAGAGATGCCACTTATCGAAAATAAAGTTGGATAAGCTTCTCGAAAGAGAGATTCCACTTATCGAAAATAATGGTGGATAAGCTTCTCGAAAGAGAGATTCCACTTATCGAAAATAAAGGTGGATAAGCTTCTCGAAAGAGAGATGCCACTTATCGAAAATAACGGTAGATAAGCTCCTCTAAAGAGAGATGCCACTTATCATAAATAAAGGTGGATAAGCTACTCGAAAGAGAGATGCCACTTATCGAAAATACCGGTAGATAAGCTTCTCTAAACAGAGATGACACTTATCATAAATAAAGGTGGATAAGCTTCTCGAAAGAGAGATGCCACTTATCGAAAATAAAGGTGGATAAGCTTCAAGAAAGAGAGATGCCACTTATCGAAAATAAAGGTGGATAAGCTTCTCGAAAGAGAGATGCCACTTATCAAAAATAAAGGTGAATAATCTTTACGAAAGACAGATACCACTAATCGAAAATACAGGAGGATAACCTACCTAAAATAGAGATGCCACTTATCGAAAATAAAGGTGGATAAGCTTCTCAAAAGACAGATGCCACTTATTGAAAATAAAGGTGGTTAATCTACTCGAAAGAGAAATGCCACTTATTGAAAATAAAGGTGGATAAACTTCTCGAAAGAGAGATTCCACTTATCGAAAATAAAGGTGGATAAGCTACTCGAAAGAGAGATGCCACTTATCGAAAATAATGGTAGATAAGCTTCCCTAAAGAGAGATGCCTCTTATCATAAATAAAGGTGGATAAGCTTCTCGAAAGAGAGATGCCACTTATCGAAAATAACGGTAGATAAGCTTCTCTAAAGAGAGATGACAGTTATCATAAATAAAGGTGGATAATCTACTCGAAAGAGAGATGCCACTTATTGAAAATAAAGGTGGATAAGCTTCTCGAAAGGGAGATGTCACTTATCGAAAATAAAGGTGGATAAGCTTCTCGAAAGAGAGATGCCACTTATCAGAAATAAAGGTGGATAAGCTTCTCGAAAGTGAGATGCCAATTATCAAAAATAAAGGTGGATAAGCTTCTTGAAAGAGAGATGCCACTTATCGAAAATAAAGGTGGATAAGCTTCATGAAAGAGAGATTCCACTTAACAAAAATTAAGGTGGATAAGCTTCTAGAAAGAGAGATGCCACTTATCGAAAATAAAGGTGGATAAGCTTCTCGAAACAGAGATGCCACTTATCGAAAATAACGGTGGATAAGCTTCTCGAAAGAGAGATGCCACTTATCGAAAATAAAGGTGGATAAGCTACTCGAAAGAGAGATGCCACTTAACGAAAATAAAGGTGGATAAACTTCTCGAAAGAGAGATTCCACTTATCGAAAATAAAGGTGGATAAGCTTCTCGAAAGAGAGATGCCACTTATCGAAAATAACGGTAGATAAGCTTCTCTAAAGAGAGATGCCACTTATCATAAATAAAGGTGGATAAGCTTCTCAAAAGAGAGATGCCACTTATCGAAAATAACGGTAGATAAGCTTCTCTAAAGAGAGATGACACTTATCAAAAATAAGGGTGGATAAGCTTCTCGAAAGAGAGATGCCACTTATCGAAAATAAAGGTGGATAAGCTTCTCAAAAGAGAGATGCCACTTATCGAAAATAAAGGTGGATAAGCTTCTCGAAAGAGAGATGCCACTTATCAAAAATAAAGGTGGATAAGCTTCTCGAAAGAGAGATGCCACTTATCGAAAATAAAGGTGGATAAGCTTCTCGAAAGAGAGATGGCACTTATCAAAAATAAAGGTGGATAAGCTTCTCGAAAGAGAGATGCCACTTATCGAAAATAAAGGTGGATAAGCTTCTCGAAAGAGAGATGCCACTTATCAGAAAAAAAGGTGGATAAGCTTCTCGAAACTGAGATGCCAATTATCAAAAATAAAGGTGGATAAGCTTCTCGAAAAGAGAGATGACACTTATCGAAAATAAAGGTGGATAAGCTTCTCGAAAGAGAGATTCCACTTATCGAAAATAAAGGTGGATAAGCTTCTCAAAAGAGATATGCCACTTATCGAAAATAAAGGTGGATAAGCTACTCGAAAGAGAGATGCCACTTATCGAAAATAAAGGTGGATAAGATACTCGAAAGAGAGATTCCACTTATCGAAAATAAAGGTGGATAAGCCTCTCGAAAGAGAGATTCCACTTATCGAAAATAAAGGTGGATAAGCTTCTCGAAAGAGAGATGCCACTTATCGAAAATAACGGTAGATAAGCTCCTCTAAAGAGAGATGCCACTTATCATAAATAACGGTGGATAAGCTTCTCGAAAGAGAGATGCCACTTATCGAAAATAACGGTAGATAAGCTTCTCTAAAGAGAGATGACACTTATCATAAATAAAGGTGGATAAGCTTATCGAAAGAGAGATGCCACTTATCGAAAATAAAGGTGAATAAGCTTCTCGAAAGAGAGATGCCACTTATCGAAAATAAAGGTGGATAAACGTCTCGAAAGAGAGATGCCAGTTATCAAAAATAAAGGTGAATAAGCTTTACGAAAGACAGATACCAATAATCGAAAATAAAGGAGGATAACCTACCTAAAAGAGAGATGCCAGTTATCGAAAATAAAGGTGGATAAGCTTCTCAAAAGACAGATGCCACTTATTGAAAATAAAGGTGGTTAATCTACTCGAAAGAGAGATGCCACTTATTGAAAATAAAGGTGGATAAACTTCTCGAAAGAGAGATTCCACTTATCGAAAATAAAGGTGGATAAGCTTCTCGAAAGAGACATGCCACTTATCGAAAATAAAGGTGGATAAGCTTCTCGAAAGAGAGATGCCACATATCAAAAATAAAGGTGGATAAGCTTTTCGAAAGTGAGATGCCAATTATCAAAAATAAAGGTGGATAAGCTTCTCGAAAAGAGAGATGACACTTATCGAAAATAAAGGTGGATAAGCTTCTCGAAAGAGAGATTCAACTTTTCGAAAATAAAGGTGGATAAGCTTCTCAAAAGAGATATGCCACTTATCGAAAATAAAGGTGGATAAGCTACTCGAAAGAGAGATACCACTTATCGAAAATAAAGGTGGATAAGCTACTCGAAAGAGAGATTCCACTTATCGAAAATAAAGGTGGATAAGCCTCTCGAAAGAGAGATTCCACTTATCGAAAATAAAGGTGGATAAGCTTCTCGAAAGAGAGATGCCACTTATCGAAAATAACGGTAGATAAGCTCCTCTAAAGAGAGATGCCACTTATCATAAATAACGGTGGATAAGCTTCTCGAAAGAGAGATGCCACTTATCGAAAATAACGGTAGATAAGCTTCTCTAAAGAGAGATGACACTTATCATAAATAAAGGTGGATAAGCTTATCGAAAGAGAGATGCCACTTATCGAAAATAAAGGTGAATAAGCTTCTCGAAAGAGAGATGCCACTTATCGAAAATAAAGGTGGATAAACGTCTCGAAAGAGAGATGCCAGTTATCAAAAATAAAGGTGAATAAGCTTTACGAAAGACAGATACCAATAATCGAAAATAAAGGAGGATAACCTACCTAAAAGAGAGATGCCAGTTATCGAAAATAAAGGTGGATAAGCTTCTCAAAAGACAGATGCCACTTATTGAAAATAAAGGTGGTTAATCTACTCGAAAGAGAGATGCCACTTATTGAAAATAAAGGTGGATAAACTTCTCGAAAGAGAGATTCCACTTATCGAAAATAAAGGTGGATAAGCTTCTCGAAAGAGACATGCCACTTATCGAAAATAAAGGTGGATAAGCTTCTCGAAAGAGAGATGCCACATATCAAAAATAAAGGTGGATAAGCTTTTCGAAAGTGAGATGCCAATTATCAAAAATAAAGGTGGATAAGCTTCTCGAAAAGAGAGATGACACTTATCGAAAATAAAGGTGGATAAGCTTCTCGAAAGAGAGATTCAACTTTTCGAAAATAAAGGTGGATAAGCTTCTCAAAAGAGATATGCCACTTATCGAAAATAAAGGTGGATAAGCTACTCGAAAGAGAGATACCACTTATCGAAAATAAAGGTGGATAAGCTACTCGAAAGAGAGATTCCACTTATCGAAAATAAAGGTGGATAAGCCTCTCGAAAGAGAGATTCCACTTATCGAAAATAAAGGTGGATAAGCTTCTCGAAAGAGAGATGCCACTTATCGAAAATAACGGTAGATAAGCTCCTCTAAAGAGAGATGCCACTTATCATAAATAACGGTGGATAAGCTTCTCGAAAGAGAGATGCCACTTATCGAAAATAACGGTAGATAAGCTTCTCTAAAGAGAGATGACACTTATCATAAATAAAGGTGGATAAGCTTATCGAAAGAGAGATGCCACTTATCGAAAATAAAGGTGGATAAGCTTCTCTAAAGAGAGATGCCACTTATCGAAAATAAAGGTGGATAAACGTCTCGAAAGAGAGATGCCAGTTATCAAAAATAAAGGTGAATAAGCTTTACGAAAGACAGATACCAATAATCGAAAATAAAGGAGGATAACCTACCTAAAAGAGAGATGCCACTTATCGAAAATAAAGGTGGATAAGCTTCTCAAAAGACAGATGCCACTTATTGAAAATAAAGGTGGTTAATCTACTCGAAAGAGAGATGCCACTTATTGAAAATAAAGGTGGATAAACTTCTCGAAAGAGAGATTCCACTTATCGAAAATAAAGGTGGATAAGCTTCTCGAAAGAGACATGCCACTTATCGAAAATAAAGGTGGATAAGCTTCTCGAAAGAGAGATGCCAATTATCAAAAATAAAGGTGGATAAGCTTTTCTAAAGTGAGATGCCAATTATCAAAAATAAAGGGGGATAAGCTTCTCGAAAGAGAGATGCCACTTATCGAAAATAAAGGTGGATAAGCTTCTCGAAAGAGAGATTCCACTTATCGAAAATAAAGGTGGATAAGCTTCTCAAAAGATAGATGCCACTTATTGAAAATAAAGGTGGTTAATCAACTCGAAAGAGAGATGCCACTTATTGAAAATAAAGGTGGATAAGCTTCTCGAAAGAGAGATTCCACTTATCGAAAAATAAAGGTGGATAAGCTTCTCGAAAGAGAGATGCCACTTATCGAAAATAAAGGTGGATAAGCTTCTTGAAATAGAGATTCCACTTAACAAAAATTAAGGTGGATAAGCTTCTAGAAAGAGAGATGCCACTTATCGAAAATAAAGGTGGATAAGCTTCTCGAAACAGAGATGCCACTTATCGAAATAACGGTGGATAAGCTTCTCGAAAGAGAGATGCCACTTATCGAAAATAAAGGTGGATAAGCTACTCGAAAGAGAGATGCCACTTATCGAAAATAAAGGTGGATAAACTTCTCGAAAGAGAGATTCCACTTATCGAAAATAAAGGTGGATAAGCTTCTCGAAAGAGAGATGCCACTTATCGAAAATAACGGTAGATAAGCTTCTCTAAAGAGAGATGCCACTTATCATAAATAAAGGTGGATAAGCTTCTCAAATGAGAGATGCCACTTATCGAAAATAACGGTAGATAAGCTTCTCTAAAGAGAGATGACACTTATCAAAAATAAGGGTGGATAAGCTTCTCGAAAGAGAGATGCCACTTATCGAAAATAAAGGTGGATAAGCTTCTCAAAAGAGAGATGCCACTTATCGAAAATAAAGGTGGATAAGCTTCTCGAAAGAGAGATGCCACTTTTCAAAAATAAAGGTGGATAAGCTTCTCGAAAGAGAGATGCCACTTATCGAAAATAAAGGTGGATAAGCTTCTCGAAAGAGAGATGGCACTTATCAAAAATAAAGGTGGATAAGCTTCTCGAAAGAGAGATGCCACATATCGAAAATAAAGGTGGATAAGCTTCTCGAAAGAGAGATGCCACTATTCAGAAAAAAAGGTGGATAAGCTTCTCGAAACTGAGATGCCAATTATCAAAAATAAAGGTGTATAAGCTTCTCGAAAAGAGAGATGACACTTATCGAAAATAAAGGTGGATAAGCTTCTCGAAAGAGAGATTCCACTTATCGAAAATAAAGGTGGATAAACTTCTCAAAAGAGATATGCCACTTATCGAAAATAAAGGTGGATAAGCTACTCGAAAGAGAGATGCCACTTATCGAAAATAAAGGTGGATAAGCTACTCGAAAGAGAGATTCCACTTATCGAAAATAAAGGTGGATAAGCCTCTCGAAAGAGAGATTCCACTTATCGAAAATAAAGGTGGATAAGCTTCTCGAAAGAGAGATGCCACTTATCGAAAATAACGGTAGATAAGCTCCTCTAAAGAGAGATGCCACTTTTCATAAATAACGGTGGATAAGCTTCTCGAAAGAGAGATGCCACTTATCGAAAATAACGGTAGATAAGCTTCTCTAAAGAGAGATGACACTTATCATAAATAAAGGTGGATAAGCTTATCGAAAGAGAGATGCCACTTATCGAAAATAAAGGTGGATAAGCTTCTCGAAAGAGAGATGCCACTTATCGAAAATAAAGGTGGATAAACGTCTCGAAAGAGAGATGCCAGTTATCAAAAATAAAGGTGAATAAGCTTTACGAAAGACAGATACCAATAATCGAAAATAAAGGAGGATAACCTACCTAAAAGAGAGATGCCACTTATCGAAAATAAAGGTGGATAAGCTGATCAAAAGATAGATGCCACTTATTGAAAATAAAGGTGGTTAATCTAATCGAAAGAGAGATGCCACTTATTGAAAATAAAGGTGGATAAACTTCTCGAAAGAGAGATTCCACTTATCGAAAATAAAGGTGGATAAGCTTCTCGAAAGAGACATGCCACTTATCGAAAATAAAGGTGGATAAGCTTCTCGAAAGAGAGATGCCACTTATCAAAAATAAAGGTGGATAAGCTTTTCGAAAGTGAGATGCCAATTATCAAAAATAAAGGTGGATAAGCTTCTCGAAAGAGAGATGCCACTTATCGAAAATAAAGGTGGATAAGCTTCTCGAAAGAGAGATTCCACTTATCGAAAATAAAGGTGGATAAGCTTCTCAAAAGATAGATGCCACTTATTGAAAATAAAGGTGGTTAATCAACTCGAAAGAGAGATGCCACTTATTGAAAATAAAGGTGGATAAGCTTCTCGAAAGAGAGATTCCACTTATCGAAAAATAAAGGTGGATAAGCTTCTCGAAAGAGAGATGCCACTTATCGAAAATAAAGGTGGATAAGCTTCTTGAAAGAGAGATGCCACTTATCAGAAATAAAGGTGGATAAGCTTCTCGAAAGTGAGATGCCAATTATCAAAAATAAAGGTGGATAAGCTTCTCGAAAGAGAGATGCCACTTATCAAAAATAAAGGTGGATAAGCTTCTCGAAAGAGAGATTCCACTTATCGAAAATAAAGGTGGATAAGCTTCTCGAAAGAGAGATGCCACTTATCGAAAATAACGGTAGATAAGCTTCTCTAAAGAGAGATGCCACTTATCATAAATAAAGGTGGATAAGCTTCTCGAAAGAGAGATGCCACTTATCGAAAATAACGGTAGATAAGCTTCTCTAAAGAGAGATGACACTTATCATAAATAAAGGTGGATAAGCTTCTCGAAAGAGAGATGCCGCCTATCGAAAATAAAGGTGAATAAGCTTCTCGAAAGAGAGATGCCACTTATCGAAAATAAAGCTGGATAAGCTTCTCGAAAGAGAGATGCCACTTATCAAAAATAAAGATGAATAAGCTTTACGAAAGACAGATGCTACTAATCGAAAATAAAGGAGGATAACCTACCTAAAAGAGAGATGCCACTTATCGAAAATAAAGGTGGATAAGATTCTCAAAAGACAGATGCCACTTATTGAAAATAAAGGTGGTTAATCTACTCAAAAGATAGATGCCACTTATTGAAAATAAAGGTGGATAAGCTTCTCGTAAGAGAGATTCCACTTATCGAAAATAAAGGTGGATAAGCTTCTCGAACGAGAGATACCACTTATCGAAAATTAAGGTGGATAAGCTTCTCGAAAGAGAGATGCCACTTATCAGAAATAAAGGTGGATAAGCTTCTCGAAAGTGAGATGCCAATTATCAAAAATAAAGGTGGATAAGCTTCTCGAAAGAGAGATGCCACTTATCGAAAATAACGGTAGATAAGCTTCTCTAAAGAGAGATGACACTTATCATAAATAAAGGTGGATAAGCTTCTCGAGAGAGAGATGCCACTTATCGAAAATAAAGGTGGATAAGCTTCTCGAAAGAGAGATGCCACTTCTCGAAAATAAAGGTGGATAAGCTTCTCGAAAGAGAGATGCCACTTATCAAAAATAAAGGTGAATAAGCTTTACGAAAGACAGATGCCACTAATCGAAAATAAAGGAGGGTAACCTACCTAAAAGAGAGATGTCACTTATCAAAAATAAATGTGGATAAGCTTCTCAAAAGACAGATGCCACTTGTTGAAAATAAAGGTGGTTAATCTACTCAAAAGATAGATGTCACTTATTGAAAATAAAGGTGGATAAGCTTCTCTAAAGGGAGATTCCACTTATCGAAAATAAAGGTGGATAAGCTTCTCGAAAGAGAGATGCTACTTATAGAAAATAAAGGTGGACAAGCTTCTCGAAAGAGAGATGCCACTTATCAGAAATAAAGGTGGATAAGCTTCTCGAAAGTGTGATGCCAATTATCAAAAATAAAGGTGGATAAGCTTCTCGAAAGAGAGATTCCACTTATCGAAAATAAAGGTGGTTAAGCTTCTCGAAAGAGAGATTCCACTTATCGAAAATAAAGGTGGATAAGCTTCTCAAAAGAGAGATGCCACTTATCGAAAATAAAGGTGGATAAGCTACTCGAAAGAGAGATGCCACTTATCGAAAATAAAGGTGGATAAACTTCTCGAAAGAGAGATTCCACTTATTGAAAATAAAGGTGGATAAGCTTCTCGAAAGAGAGAGATGCCACTTATCGAAAATAACGGTAGATAAGCTTCTCTAAAGAGAGATGCCTCTTATCATAAATAAAGGTGGATAAGCTTCTCGAAAGAGAGATGCCACTTATCGAAAATAACGGTAGATAAGCTTCTCTAAAGAGAGATGACAGTTATCATAAATAAAGGTGGATAATCTACTCGAAAGAGAGATGCCACTTATTGAAAATAAAGGTGGATAAGCTTCTCGAAAGAGAGATGCCACTTATCGAAAATAAAGGTGGATAAGCTTCTCGAAAGAGAGATGCCACTTATCGAAAATAAAGGTGGATAAGCTTCTCGAAAGAGAGATGCAACTTATCAAAAGTAAAGGTGAATAAGCTTTACGAAAGACAGATGCCACTAATCGAAAATAAAGGAGGATAACCTACCTAAAAGATAGATGCCACTTATCAAAAATAAAGGTGGATAAGCTTCTCAAAAGACAGATACCACTTATTGAAAATAAAGGTGGTTAATCTACTCAAAAGATAGATGCCACTTATTGAAAATAAAGGTGGATAAGCTTCTCGAAAGGGAGATTCCACTTATCGAAAATAAAGGTGGATAAGCTTCTCGAAAGAGAGATGCTACTTATCGAAAATAAAGGTGGACAAGCTTCTCGAAAGAGAGATGCCACTTATCAGAAATAAAGGTGGATAAGCTTCTCGAAAGTGTGATGCCAATTATCAAAAATAAAGGTGGATAAGTTTCTCGAAAGAGAGATTCCACTTATCGAAAATAAAGGTGGTTAAGCTTCTCGAAAGAGAGATTCCACTTATCGAAAATAAAGGTGGATAAGCTTCTCAAAAGAGAGATGCCACTTATCGAAAATAAAGGTGGATAAGCTACTCGAAAGAGAGATGCCACTTATCGAAAATAAAGGTGGATAAACTTCTCGAAAGAGAGATTCCACTTATCGAAAATAAAGGTGGATAAGCTTCTCGAACGAGAGATGCCACTTATCGAAAATTAAGGTGGATAAGCTTCTCGAAAGAGAGATGCCACTTATCAGAAATAAAGGTGGATAAGCTTCTCGAAAGTGAGATGCCAATTATCAAAAATAAAGGTGGATAAGCTTCTCGAAAGAGAGATGCCACTTATCGAAAATAATGGTAGATAAGCTTCTCTAAAGAGAGATGACACTTATCATAAATAAAGGTGGATAAGCTTCTCGAGAGAGAGATGCCACTTATCGAAAATAAAGGTGGATAAGCTTCTCGAAAGAGAGATGCCACTTCTCGAAAATAAAGGTGGATAAGCTTCTCGAAAGAGAGATGCCACTTATCAAAAATAAAGGTGAATAAGCTTTACGAAAGACAGATGCCACTAATCGAAAATAAAGGAGGGTAACCTACCTAAAAGAGAGATGTCACTTATCAAAAATAAATGTGGATAAGCTTCTCAAAAGACAGATGCCACTTGTTGAAAATAAAGGTGGTTAATCTACTCAAAAGATAGATGTCACTTATTGAAAATAAAGGTGGATAAGCTTCTCTAAAGGGAGATTCCACTTATCGAAAATAAAGGTGGATAAGCTTCTCGAAAGAGAGATGCTACTTATAGAAAATAAAGGTGGACAAGCTTCTCGAAAGAGAGATGCCACTTATCAGAAATAAAGGTGGATAAGCTTCTCGAAAGTGTGATGCCAATTATCAAAAATAAAGGTGGATAAGCTTCTCGAAAGAGAGATTCCACTTATCGAAAATAAAGGTGGTTAAGCTTCTCGAAAGAGAGATTCCACTTATCGAAAATAAAGGTGGATAAGCTTCTCAAAAGAGAGATGCCACTTATCGAAAATAAAGGTGGATAAGCTACTCGAAAGAGAGATGCCACTTATCGAAAATAAAGGTGGATAAACTTCTCGAAAGAGAGATTCCACTTATTGAAAATAAAGGTGGATAAGCTTCTCGAAAGAGAGAGATGCCACTTATCGAAAATAACGGTAGATAAGCTTCTCTAAAGAGAGATGCCTCTTATCATAAATAAAGGTGGATAAGCTTCTCGAAAGAGAGATGCCACTTATCGAAAATAACGGTAGATAAGCTTCTCTAAAGAGAGATGACAGTTATCATAAATAAAGGTGGATAATCTACTCGAAAGAGAGATGCCACTTATTGAAAATAAAGGTGGATAAGCTTCTCGAAAGAGAGATGCCACTTATCGAAAATAAAGGTGGATAAGCTTCTCGAAAGAGAGATGCCACTTATCGAAAATAAAGGTGGATAAGCTTCTCGAAAGAGAGATGCAACTTATCAAAAGTAAAGGTGAATAAGCTTTACGAAAGACAGATGCCACTAATCGAAAATAAAGGAGGATAACCTACCTAAAAGATAGATGCCACTTATCAAAAATAAAGGTGGATAAGCTTCTCAAAAGACAGATACCACTTGTTGAAAATAAAGGTGGTTAATCTACTCAAAAGATAGATGCCACTTATTGAAAATAAAGGTGGATAAGCTTCTCGAAAGGGAGATTCCACTTATCGAAAATAAAGGTGGATAAGCTTCTCGAAAGAGAGATGCCACTTATCGAAAATAAAGGTGGACAAGCTTCTCGAAAGAGAGATGCCACTTATCAGAAATAAAGGTGGATAAGCTTCTCGAAAGTGTGATGCCAATTATCAAAAATAAAGGTGGATAAGCTTCTCGAAAGAGAGATTCCACTTATCGAAAATAAAGGTGGTTAAGCTTCTCGAAAGAGAGATTCCACTTATCGAAAATAAAGGTGGATAAGCTTCTCAAAAGAGAGATGCCACTTATCGAAAATAAAGGTGGATAAGCTACTCGAAAGAGAGATGCCACTTATCGAAAATAAAGGTGGATAAACTTCTCGAAAGAGAGATTCCACTTATTGAAAATAAAGGTGGATAAGCTTCTCGAAAGAGAGAGATGCCACTTATCGAAAATAACGGTAGATAAGCTTCTCTAAAGAGAGATGCCTCTTATCATAAATAAAGGTGGATAAGCTTCTCGAAAGAGAGATGCCACTTATCGAAAATAACGGTAGATAAGCTTCTCTAAAGAGAGATGACAGTTATCATAAATAAAGGTGGATAATCTACTCGAAAGAGAGATGTCACTTATTGAAAATAAAGGTGGATAAGCTTCTCGAAAGAGAGATGCCACTTATCGAAAATAAAGGTGGATAAGCTTCTCGAAAGAGAGATGCCACTTATCGAAAATAAAGGTGGATAAGCTTCTCGAAAGAGAGATGCAACTTATCAAAAGTAAAGGTGAATAAGCTTTACGAAAGACAGATGCCACTAATCGAAAATAAAGGAGGATAACCTACCTAAAAGATAGATGCCACTTATCAAAAATAAAGGTGGATAAGCTTCTCAAAAGACAGATACCACTTATTGAAATTAAAGGTGGTTAATCTACTCAAAAGATAGATGCCACTTATTGAAAATAAAGGTGGATAAGCTTCTCGAAAGGGAGATTCCACTTATCGAAAATAAAGGTGGATAAGCTTCTCGAAAGAGAGATGCTACTTATCGAAAATAAAGGTGGACAAGCTTCTCGAAAGAGAGATGCCACTTATCAGAAATAAAGGTGGATAAGCTTCTCGAAAGTGTGATGCCAATTATCAAAAATAAAGGTGGATAAGCTTCTCGAAAGAGAGATTCGACTTATCGAAAATAAAGGTGGTTAAGCATCTCGAAAGAGAGATTCCACTTATCGAAAATAAAGGTGGATAAGCTTCTCAAAAGAGAGATGCCACTTATCGAAAATAAAGGTGGATAAGCTACTCGAAAGAGAGATGCCACTTATCGAAAATAAAGGTGGATAAGCTTCTCGAAAGAGAGATTCCACTTATCGAAAATAAAGGTGGATAAGCTTCTCGAAAGAGAGATGCCACTTATCGAAAATAACGGTAGATAAGCTTCTCAAAAGAGAGATGCCTCTTATCATAAATAAAGGTGGATAAGCTTCTCGAAAGAGAGATGCCACTTATCGAAAATAACGGTAGATAAGCTTCTCTAAAGAGAGATGATAGTTATCATAAATAAAGGTGGATAATCTACTCGAAAGAGAGATGCCACTTATTGAAAATAAAGGTGGATAAGCTTCTCGAAAGAGAGATGCCACTTATCGAAAATAAAGGTGGATAAGCTTCTCGAAAGAGAGATGCCACTTATCGAAAATAAAGGTGGATAAGCTTCTCGAAAGAGAGATGCAACTTATCAAAAGTAAAGGTGAATAAGCTTTACGAAAGACAGATGCCACTAATCGAAAATAAAGGAGGATAACCTACCTAAAAGATAGATGCCACTTATCAAAAATAAAGGTGGATAAGCTTCTCAAAAGACAGATACCACTTATTGAAAATAAAGGTGGTTAATCTACTCAAAAGATAGATGCCACTTATTGAAAATAAAGGTGGATAAGCTTCTCGAAAGGGAGATTCCACTTATCGAAAATAAAGGTGGATAAGCTTCTCGAAAGAGAGATGCTACTTATCGAAAATAAAGGTGGACAAGCTTCTCGAAAGAGAGATGCCACTTATCAGAAATAAAGGTGGATAAGCTTCTCGAAAGTGTGATGCCAATTATCAAAAATAAAGGTGGATAAGCTTCTCGAAAGAGAGATTCGACTTATCGAAAATAAAGGTGGTTAAGCATCTCGAAAGAGAGATTCCACTTATCGAAAATAAAGGTGGATAAGCTTCTCAAAAGAGAGATGCCACTTATCGAAAATAAAGGTGGATAAGCTACTCGAAAGAGAGATGCCACTTATCGAAAATAAAGGTGGATAAGCTTCTCGAAAGAGAGATTCCACTTATTGAAAATAAAGGTGGATAAGCTTCTCGAAAGAGAGATGCCACTTATCGAAAATAACGGTAGATAAGCTTCTCTAAAGAGAGATGCCTCTTATCATAAATAAAGGTGGATAAGCTTCTCGAAAGAGAGATGCCACTTATCGAAAATAACGGTAGATAAGCTT
The DNA here is from genome assembly GCA_963859935.3 of Lathyrus sativus. NCBI lineage: Eukaryota > Viridiplantae > Streptophyta > Magnoliopsida > Fabales > Fabaceae > Lathyrus > Lathyrus sativus. Next base: position 20,449 of record CAWUDS030000717.1, read on the forward strand.
CTCTAAAGAGAGATGATAGTTATCATAAATAAAGGTGGATAATCTACTCGAAAGAGAGATGCCACTTATTGAAAATAAAGGTGGATAAGCTTCTCGAAAGAGAGATGCCACTTATCGAAAATAAAGGTGGATAAGCTTCTCGAAAGAGAGATGCCACTTATCGAAAATAAAGGTGGATAAGCTTCTCGAAAGAGAGATGCAACTTATTAAAAGTAAAGGTGAATAAGCTTTACGAAAGACAGATGCCACTAATCGAAAATAAAGGAGGATAACCTACCTAAAAGATAAATGCCACTTATCAAAAATAAAGGTGGATAAGCTTCTCAAAAGACAGATACCACTTATTGAAAATAAAGGTGGTTAATCTACTCGAAAGAGAGATGCCACTTATTGAAAATAAAGGTGGATAAGCTTCTCGAAAGAGAGATTCCACTTATCGAAAATAAAGGTGGATAAGCTTCTCGAAAGAGAGATGCCACTTATAAAAAAAATAAAGGTGGATAAGCTTCTCGAAAGAGAGATGCCACTTATCGAAAATAAAGGTGGATAAGCTTCTCGAAAGAGAGATTCCACTTATCAAAAATAAAGGTGAATAAGCTTTACGAAAGACAGATGCCACTAATCGAAAATAAAAGAGGATAACCTACCTAAAAGAGAGATTCCACTTATCGAAAATAAAGGTGGATAAGCTTCTCAAAAGACAGATACCACTTATTGAAAATAAAGGTGGTTAATCTACTCGAAAGAGAGATGCCACTTATTGAAAATAAAGGTGGATAAGCTTCTCGAAAGAGAGATTCCACTTATCGAAAATAAAGGAGGATAAGCTTCTCGAAAGAGAGATGCCACTTATCAAAAATAAAGGAGGATAAGCTTCTCCAAAGAGAGATGCCACTTATCAGAAGTAAAGGTGGATAAGCTTCTCGAAAGTGGGATGCCAATTATCAAAAATAAAGGTGGATAAGCTTCTCGAAAAGAGAGATGCCACTTATCTAAAATAAAGGTGGATAAGCTTCTCGAAAGAGAGATTCCACTTATCGAAAATAAAGGTGGATAAGCTTCTCGAAAGAGAGATGCCACTTATCGAAAATAAAGGTGGATAAGCTACTCGTAAGAGAGATGCCACTTATCGAAAATAAAGGTGGATAAGCTTCTCGAAAGAGAGATTCCACTTATCGAAAATAAAGATGGATAAGCTTCTCGAAAGTGAGATGCCACTTATCGAAAATAACGATAGACAAGCTTCTCTAAAGAGAGATGCCACTTATCATAAATAAAGGTGGATAAGCTTCTCGAAAGAGAGATGCCACTTATCGAAAATAAAGGTGGATAAGCTTCTCGAAAGAGAGATGCCACTTATCAAAAATAAAGGTGGATAAGCTTCTCGAAAGAGAGATGCCACTTATCAAAAGTAAAGGTGAATAAGCTTTACAAAAGACAGATGCCACTAATCAAAAATAAAGGAGGATAACCTACCTAAAAGATAGATGCCACTTATCAAAAATAAAGGTGGATAAGCTTCTCAAAAGACAGATACCAATTATTGAAAATAAAGGTGGTTAATCTACTCGAAAGAGATATGCCACTTATTGAAAATAAAGGTGGATAAGCTTCTCGAAAGAGAGATTCCACTTATCGAAAATAAAGGTGGATAAGCTTCTCGAAAGAGAGATGCCACTTATCAAAAATAAAGGTGGATAAGCTTCTCGAAAGAGAGATGCCACTTATCGAAAATAAAGGTGGATAAGCTTCTCGAAAGAGAGATGCCACTTATCAAAAATAAAGGTGAATAAGCTTTACGAAAGACAGATGCCACTAATCAAAAATAAAGGAGGATAACCTACCTAAAAGAGAGATTCCACTTATCGAAAATAAAGGTGGATAAGCTTCTCAAAAGACAGATACCACTTATTGAAAATAAAGGTGGTTAATCTACTCGAAAGAGAGATGCCACTTATTGAAAATAAAGGTGGATAAGCTTCTCGAAAGAGAGATTCCACTTATCGAAAATAAAGGAAGATAAGCTTCTCGAAAGAGAGATGCCACTTATCGAAAATAAAGGTGGATAAGCTTCTCGAAAGGGAGATGCCACTTATCAGAAATAAAGATGGATAAGCTTCCCGAAAGTGTGATGCCAATTATCAAAAATAAAGGTGGATAAGCTTCTCGAAAAGAGAGATTCCACTTATCGAAAATAAAGGTGGATAAGCTTCTCGAAAGAGAGATTCCACTTATCGAAAATAAAGGTGGATAAGCTTCTCGAAAGAGAGATGCCACTTATCGAAAATAAAGGTGGATAAGCTACTCGAAAGAGAGATGCCACTTATCGAAAATAAAGGTGGATAAGCTTCTCGAAAGAGAGATTCCACTTATTGAAAATAAAGGTGGATAAGCTTCTCGAAAGAGAGATGCCACTTATCGAAAATAACGGTAGATAAGCTTCTCTAAAGAGAGATGCCTCTTATCATAAATAAAGGTGGATAAGCTTCTCGAAAGAGAGATGCCACTTATCGAAAATAACGGTATATAAGCTTCTCTAAAGAGAGATGCCTCTTATCATAAATAAAGGTGGATAAGCTTCTCGAAAGAGAGATGCCACTTATCGAAAATAACGGTAGATAAGCTTCTCTAAAGAGAGATGACAGTTATCATAAATAAAGGTGGATAATCTACTCGAAAGAGAGATGCCACTTATTGAAAATAAAGGTGGATAAGCTTCTCGAAAGAGAGATGCCACTTATCGAAAATAAAGGTGGATAAGCTTCTCGAAAGAGAGATGCCACTTATCGAAAATAAAGGTGGATAAGCTTCTCGAAAGAGAGATGCAACTTATCAAAAGTAAAGGTGAATAAGCTTTACGAAAGACAGATGCCACTAATCGAAAATAAAGGAGGATAACCTACCTAAAAGATAGATGCCACTTATCAAAAATAAAGGTGGATAAGCTTCTCAAAAGAAAGATACCACTTATTGAAAATAAAGGTGGTTAATCAACTCGAAAGAGAGATGCCACTTATTGAAAATAAAGGTGGATAAGCTTCTCGAAAGAGAGATTCCACTTATCGAAAATAAAGGTGGATAAGCTTCTCGAAAGAGAGATTCCACTTATCGAAAATAAAGGTGGATAAGCTTCTCGAAAGAGAGATGCCACTTATAAAAAAAATAAAGGTGGATAAGCTTCTCGAAAGAGAGATGCCACTTATCGAAAATAAAGGTGGATAAGCTTCTCGAAAGAGAGATGCCACTTATCAAAAATAAAGGTGAATAAGCTTTACGAAAGACAGATGCCACTAATCGAAAATAAAGGATGATAACCTACCTAAAAGAGAGATTCCACTTATCGAAAATAAAGGTGGATAAGCTTCTCAAAAGACAGATACCACTTATTGAAAATAAAGGTGGTTAATCTACTCGAAAGAGAGATGCCACTTATTGAAAATAAAGGTGGATAAGCTTCTCGAAAGAGAGATTCCACTTATCGAAAATAAAGGAGGATAAGCTTCTCGAAAGAGAGATGCCACTTACCAAAAATAAAGGAGGATAAGCTTCTCCAAAGAGAGATGCCACTTATCAGAAATAAAGGTGGATAAGCTTCTCGAAAGTGGGATGCCAATTATCAAAAATAAAGGTGGATAAGATTCTCGAAAAGAGAGATGCCACTTATCGAAAATAAAGGTGGATAAGCTTCTCGAAAGAGAGATTCCACTTATCGAAAATAAAGGTGGATAAGCTTCTCGAAAGAGAGATGCCACTTATCGAAAATAAAGGTGGATAAGCTACTCGTAAGAGAGATGCCACTTATCGAAAATAAAGGTGGATAAGCTTCTCGAAAGAGAGATTCCACTTATCGAAAATAAAGATGGATAAGCTTCTCGAAAGTGAGATGCCACTTATCGAAAATAACGATAGACAAGCTTCTCTAAAGAGAGATGCCACTTATCATAAATAAAGGTGGATAAGCTTCTCGAAAGAGAGATGCCACTTATCGAAAATAAAGGTGGATAAGCTTCTCGAAAGAGAGATGCCACTTATCAAAAATAAAGGTGGATAAGCTTCTCGAAAGAGAGATGCCACTTATCAAAAGTAAAGGTGAATAAGCTTTACGAAAGACAGATGCCACTAATCAAAAATAAAGGAGGATAACCTACCTAAAAGATAGATGCCACTTATCAAAAATAAAGGTGGATAAGCTTCTCAAAAGACAGATACCAATTATTGAAAATAAAGGTGGTTAATCTACTCGAAAGAGAGATGTCACTTATTGAAAATAAAGGTGGATAAGCTTCTCGAAAGAGAGATTCCACTTATCGAAAATAAAGGTGGATAAGGTTCTCGAAAGAGAGATGCCACTTATCAAAAATAAAGGTGGATAAGCTTCTCGAAAGAGAGATGCCACTTATCGAAAATAAAGGTGGATAAGCTTCTCGAAAGAGAGATGCCACTTATCAAAAATAAAGGTGAATAAGCTTTACGAAAGACAGATGCCACTAATCGAAAATAAAGGAGGATAACCTACCTAAAAGAGAGATTCCACTTATCGAAAATAAAGGTGGATAAGCTTCTCAAAAGACAGATACCACTTATTGAAAATAAAGGTGGTTAATCTACTCGAAAGAGAGATGCCACTTATTGAAAATAAAGGTGGATAAGCTTCTCGAAAGAGAGATTCCACTTATCGAAAATAAAGGAGGATAAGCTTCTCGAAAGAGAGATGCCACTTATCGAAAATAAAGGTGGATAAGCTTCTCGAAAGGGAGATGCCACTTATCAAAAATAAAGGTGGATAAGCTTCTCAAAAGTGAGATGCCAATTATCAAAAATAAAGGTGGATAAGCTTCTCGAAAAGAGAGATTCCACTTATCGAAAATAAAGGTGGATAAGCTTCTCGAAAGAGAGATTCCACTTATCGAAAATAAAGGTGGATAAGCTTCTCGAAAGAGAGATGCCACTTATCGAAAATAAAGGTGGATAAACTACTCGAAAGAGAGATGCCACTTATCGAAAATAAAGGTGGATAAGCTTCTCGAAAGAGAGATTCCACTTATCGAAAATAAAGATGGATAAGCTTCTCGAAAGAGAGATGCCACTTATCGAAAATAACGATAGACAAGCTTCTCTAAAGAGAGATGCCACTTATCATAAATAAAGGTGGATAAGCTTCTCGAAAGAGAGATGCCACTTATCGAAAATAAAGGTGGATAAGCTTCTCGAAAGAGAGATGCCACTTATCAAAAATAAAGGTGGATAAGCTTCTCGAAAGAGAGATGCCACTTATCAAAAGTAAAGGTGAATAAGCTTTACGAAAGACAAATGCCACTAATCGAAAATAAAGGAGGATAAGCTACCTAAAAGATAGATGCCACTTATCAAAAATAAAGGTGGATAAGCTTCTCAAAAGACAGATACCACTTATTGAAAATAAAGGTGGTTAATCTACTCGAAAGAGAGATGCCACTTATTGAAAATAAAGGTGGATAAGCTTCTCGAAAGAGAGATTCCACTTATCGAAAATAAAGGTGGATACGCTTTTCGAAAGAGAGATGCCACTTGTCAAAAATAAAGGTGGATAAGCTTCTCGAAAGAGAGATGCCACTTATCGAAAATAAAGGTGGATAAGCTTCTCGAAACAGAGATGCCACTTATCAAAAATAAAGGTGAATAAGCTTTACGAAAGACAGATGCCACTAATTGAAAATAAAGGAGGATAACCTACCTAAAAGAGAGATTCCACTTATCGAAAATAAAGGTGGATAAGCTTCTCAAAAGACAGATACCACTTATTGAAAATAAAGGTGGTTAATCTACTCGAAAGAGAGATGCCACTTATTGAAAATAAAGGTGGATAAGCTTCTCGAAAGAGAGATTCCACTTATCGAAAATAAAGGAGGATAAGCTTCTCGAAAGAGAGATGCCACTTATCGAAAATAAAGGTGGATAAGCTTCTCGAAAGGGAGATGCCACTTATCAAAAATAAAGGTGGATAAGCTTCTCAAAAGTGAGATGCCAATTATCAAAAATAAAGGTGGATAAGCTTCTCGAAAAGAGAGATTCCACTTATCGAAAATAAAGGTGGATAAGCTTCTCGAAAGAGAGATTCCACTTATCGAAAATAAAGGTGGATAAGCTTCTCGAAAGAGAGATGCCACTTATCGAAAATAAAGGTGGATAAACTACTCGAAAGAGAGATGCCACTTATCGAAAATAAAGGTGGATAAGCTTCTCGAAAGAGAGATTCCACTTATCGAAAATAAAGATGGATAAGCTTCTCGAAAGAGAGATGCCACTTATCGAAAATAACGATAGACAAGCTTCTCTAAAGAGAGATGCCACTTATCATAAATAAAGGTGGATAAGCTTCTCGAAAGAGAGATGCCACTTATCGAAAATAAAGGTGGATAAGCTTCTCGAAAGAGAGATGCCACTTATCAAAAATAAAGGTGGATAAGCTTCTCGAAAGAGAGATGCCACTTATCAAAAGTAAAGGTGAATAAGCTTTACGAAAGACAAATGCCACTAATCGAAAATAAAGGAGGATAAGCTACCTAAAAGATAGATGCCACTTATCAAAAATAAAGGTGGATAAGCTTCTCAAAAGACAGATACCACTTATTGAAAATAAAGGTGGTTAATCTACTCGAAAGAGAGATGCCACTTATTGAAAATAAAGGTGGATAAGCTTCTCGAAAGAGAGATTCCACTTATCGAAAATAAAGGTGGATACGCTTTTCGAAAGAGAGATGCCACTTATCAAAAATAAAGGTGGATAAGCTTCTCGAAAGAGAGATGCCACTTATCGAAAATAAAGGTGGATAAGCTTCTCGAAACAGAGATGCCACTTATCAAAAATAAAGGTGAATAAGCTTTACGAAAGACAGATGCCACTAATCGAAAATAAAGGAGGATAACCTACCTAAAAGAGAGATTCCACTTATCGAAAATAAAGGTGGATAAGCTTCTCAAAAGACAGATACCACTTATTGAAAATAAAGGTGGTTAATCTACTCGAAAGAGAGATGCCACTTATTGAAAATAAAGGTGGATAAGCTTCTCGAAAGAGAGATTCCACTTATCGAAAATAAAGGAGGATAAGCTTCTCGGAAGAGAGGTGCCACTTATCGAAAATAAAGGTGGATAAGCTTCTCGAAAGAGAGATGCCACTTATCAGAAATAAAGGTGGATAAGCTTCTCGAAAGTGAGATGCCAATTATCAAAAATAAAGGTGGATAAGCTTCTCGAAAAGAGAGATGCCACTTATCAAAAATAAAGGCGGATAAGCTTCTCGAAAGAGAGATTCCACTTATCGAAAATAAAGGTGGATAAGCTTCTCGAAAGAGAGATGCCACTTATCGAAAATAAAGGTGGATAAGCTACTCGAAAGAGAAATGCCACTTATCGAAAATAAAGGTGGATAAGCTTCTCGAAGGAGAGATTCAACTTATCGAAAATAAAGGTGGATAAGCTTCTCGAAAGAGAGATGCCACTTATCGAAAATAACGATAGACAAGCTCCTCTAAAGAGAGATGCCACTTATCATAAATAAAGGTGGATAATCTTCTCGTAAGAGAGATTCCACTTATCGAAAATAAAGGTGGATAAGCTTCTCGAAAGAGAGATGCCACTTATCGAAAATAAAGGTGGATAAGCTTCTCGAAAGAGAGATGCCACTTATCAAAAGTAAAGGTGAATAAGCTTTACGAAAGACAGATGCCACTAATCGAAAATAAAGGAGGATAACCTACCTAAAAGAGAGATTCCACTTATCGAAAATAAAGGTGGATAAGCTTCTCAAAAGACAGATACCACTTATTGAAAATAAAGGTGGTTAATCTACTCGAAAGAGAGATGCCACTTATTGAAAATAAAGGTGGATAAGCTTCTCGAAAGAGAGATTCCACTTATCGAAAATAAAGGAAGATAAGCTTCTCGAAAGAGAGATGCCACTTATCGAAAATAAAGGTGGATAAGCTTTTCGAAAGAGAGATGCCACTTATCAGAAATAAAGGTGGATAAGCTTCTCGAAAGTGAGATGCCAATTATCAAAAATAAAGGTGGATAAGCTTCTCGAAAAGAGAGATGCCACTTATCGAAAATAAAGGCGGATAAGCTTTTCGAAAGAGAGATTCCACTTATCGAAAATAAAGGTGGATAAGCTACTCGAAAGAGAGATGCCACTTATCGAAAATAAAGGTGGATAAGCTACTCGAAAGAGAAATGCCACTTATCGAAAATAAAGGTGGATAAGCTTCTCGAAAGAGAGATTCCACTTATCGAAAATAAAGGTGGATAAGCTGCTCGAAAGAGAGATGCCACTTATCGAAAATAACGATAGACAAGCTCCTCTAAAGAGAGATGCCACTTATCATAAATAAAGGTGGACAAGCTTCTCGAAAGAGAGATGCCACTTATCGAAAATAAAGGTGGATAAGCTTCTCAAAAGAGAGATGCCACTTATCAAAAATAAAGGTGGATAAGCTTCTCGAAAGAGAGATGCCACTTATCAAAAGTAAAGGTGAATAAGCTTTACGAAAGACAGATGCCACTAATCGAAAATAAAGGAGGATAACCTACCTAAAAGATAGATGCCACTTATCAAAAATAAAGGTGGATAAGCTTCTCAAAAGACATATACCACTTATTGAAAATAAAGGTGGTTAATCTACTCGAAAGAGAGATGCCACTTATTGAAAATAAAGGTGGATAAGCTTCTCGAAAGAGAGATTCCACTTATCGAAAATAAAGGAAGATAAGCTTCTCGAAAGAGAGATGCCACTTATCGAAAATAAAGGTGGATAAGCTTTTCGAAAGAGAGATGCCACTTATCAGAAATAAAGGTGGATAAGCTTCTCGAAAGTGAGATGCCAATTATCAAAAATAAAGGTGGATAAGCTTCTCGAAAAGAGAGATGCCACTTATCGAACATAAAGGTGGATAAGCTTCTCGAAAGAGAGATTCCACTTATCGAAAATAAAGGTGGATAAGCTACTCGAAAGAGAGATGCCACTTATCGAAAATAAAGGTGGATAAGCTACTCGAAAGAGAAATGCCACTTATCGAAAATAAAGGTGGATAAGCTTCTCGAAAGAGAGATTCCACTTATCGAAAATAAAGGTGGATAAGCTGCTCGAAAGAGAGATGCCACTTATCGAAAATAACGATAGACAAGCTCCTCTAAAGAGAGATGCCACTTATCATAAATAAAGGTGGACAAGCTTCTCGAAAGAGAGATGCCACTTATCGAAAATAAAGGTGGATAAGCTTCTCAAAAGAGAGATGCCACTTATCAAAAATAAAGGTGGATAAGCTTCTCGAAAGAGAGATGCCACTTATCAAAAGTAAAGGTGAATAAGCTTTACGAAAGACAGATGCCACTAATCGAAAATAAAGGAGGATAACCTACCTAAAAGATAGATGCCACTTATCAAAAATAAAGGTGGATAAGCTTCTCAAAAGACATATACCACTTATTGAAAATAAAGGTGGTTAATCTACTCGAAAGAGAGATGCCACTTATTGAAAATAAAGGTGGATAAGCTTCTCGAAAGAGAGATTCCACTTATCGAAAATAAAGGTGGATAAGCTTCTCGAAAGAGAGATGCCACTTATCAAAAATAAAGGTGGATAAGCTTCTCGAAAGAGAGATGCCACTTATCGAAAATAAAGTTGGATAAGCTTCTCGAAAGAGAGATGCCACTTATCAAAAATAAAGGTGAATAAGCTTTACGAAAGACAGATACCACTAATCGAAAATAAAGGAGGATAACCTACTTAAAAGAGAGATTCCACTTATAGAAAATAAAGGTGGATAAGCTTCTCAAAAGACAGATACCACTTATTGAAAATAAAGGTGGTTAATCTACTCGAAAGAGAGATGCCACTTATTGAAAATAAAGGTGGATAAGCTTCTCGAAAGAGAGATTCCACTTATCAAAAATAAAGGAGGATAAGCTTCTCGAAAGAGAGATGCCACTTATCGAAAATAAAGGTGGATAAGCTTTTCGAAAGAGAGATGCCACTTATCAGAAATAAAGGTGGATAAGCTTCTCGAAAGTGAGATGCCAATTATCAAAAATAAAGGTGGATAAGCTTCTCGAAAAGAGAGATGCCACTTATCGAAAATAAAGGCGGATAAGCTTCTCGAAAGAGAGATTCCACTTATCGAAAATAAAGGTGGATAAGCTTCTCGAAAGAGAGATGCCACTTATCGAAAATAAAGGTGGATAAGCTACTCGAAAGAGAAATGCCACTTATCGAAAATAAAGGTGGATAAGCTTCTCGAAAGAGAGATTCCACTTATCGAAAATAAAGGTGGATAAGCTTCTCGAAAGAGAGATGCCACTTATCGAAAATAAAGATAGACAAGCTCCTCTAAAGAGAGATGCCACTTATCATTAATAAAGGTGGATAAGCTTCTCGAAAGAGAGATGCCACTTATCGAAAATAAAGGTGGATAAGCTTCTCGAAAGAGAGATGCCACTTATCGAAAATAAAGGTGGATAAGCTTCTCGAAAGAGAGATGCCACTTATCAAAAGTAAAGGTGAATAAGCTTTACGAAAGACAGATGCCACTAATCGAAAATAAAGGAGGATAACCTACCTAAAAGATAGATGCCACTTATCAAAAATAAAGGTGGATAAGCTTCTCAAAAGTCAGATACCACTTATTGAAAATAAAGGTGGTTAATCTACTCGAAAGAGAGATGCCACTTATTGAAAATAAAGGTGGATAAGCTTCTCGAAAGAGAGATTCCACTTATCGAAAATAAAGGTGGATAAGCTTCTCGAAAGAGAGATGCCACTTATCAAAAATAAAGGTGGATAAGCTTCTCGAAAGAGAGATGCCACTTATCGAAAATAAAGGTGGATAAGCTTCTCGAAAGAGAGATGCCACTTATCAAAAATAAAGGTGAATAAGCTTTACGAAAGACAGATGCCACTAATCGAAAATAAAGGAGGATAACCTACCTAAAAGAGAGATTCGACTTATCGAAAATAAAGGTGGATAAGCATCTCAAAAGACAGATACCACTTATTTAAAATAAAGGTGGTTAATCTACTCAAAAGAGAGATGCCACTTATTGAAAATAAAGGTGGATAAGCTTCTCGAAAGAGAGATTCCACTTATCGAAAATAAAGGAGGATAAGCTTCTCGAAAGAGAGATGCCACTTATCGGAAAAAAAGGTGGATAAGCTTATCGAAAGAGAGATGCCACTTATCAGAAATAAAGGCGGATAAGCTTCTCGAAAGTGAGATGCCAATTATCAAAAATAAAGGTGGATAAGCTTCTCGAAAAGAGAGATGCCACTTATCGAAAATAAAGGTGGATAAGCTTCTCGAAAGAGAGATTCCACTTATCGAACATAAAGGTGGATAAGCTTCTCGAAAGAGAGATGCCACTTATCGAAAATAAAGGTGGATAAGCTACTCGAAAGAGAAATCCCACTTATCGAAAATAAAGGTGGATAAGCTTCTCGAAAGAGAGATTTCACTTATCGAAAATAAAGGTGGATAAGCTTCTCGAAAGAGAGATTCCACTTATCGAAAATAACTATAGACAAACTCCTCTAAAGAGAGATGCCACTTATCATAAATAAAGGTGGATAAGCTTCTCGAAAGAGAGATGCCACTTATCGAAAATAAAGGAGGATAAGCTTCTCTAAAGAGAGATGCCACTTATCGAAAATAAAGGTGGATAAGCTTCTCGAAAGAGAGATGCCACTTATCAAAAGTAAAGGTGAATAAGCTTTACGAAAGACAGATGCCACTAATCGAAAATAAAGGAGGATAACCTACCTAAAAGATAGATGCCACTTATCAAAAATAAAGGTGGATAAGCTTCTCAAAAGACATATACCACTTATTGAAAATAAAGGTGGTTAATCTACTCGAAAGAGAGATGCCACTTATTGAAAATAAAGGTGGATAAGCTTCTCGAAAGAGAGATTCCACTTATCGAAAATAAAGGTGGATAAGCTTCTCGAAAGAGAGATGCCACTTATCAAAAATAAAGGTGGATAAGCTTCACGAAAGAGAGATGCCACTTATCGAAAATAAAGTTGGATAAGCTTCTCGAAAGAGAGATGCCACTTATCAAAAATAAAGGTGAATAAGCTTTACGAAAGACAGATGCCACTAATCGAAAATAAAGGAGGATAACCTACTTAAAAGAGAGATTCCACTTATCGAAAATAACGGTGGATAAGCTTCTCAAAAGACAGATACCACTTATTGAAAATAAAGGTGGTTAATCTACTCGAAAGAGAGATGCCACTTATTGAAAATAAAGGTGGATAAGCTTCTCGAAAGAGAAATTCCACTTATCGAAAATAAAGGAGGATAAGCTTCTCGAAAGAGAGATGCCACTTATCGAAATAAAGGTGGATAAGCTTTTCGAAAGAGAGATGCCACTTATCAGAAATAAAGGTGGATAAGCTTCTCGAAAGTGAGATGCCAATTATCAAAAATAAAGGTGGATAAGCTTCTCGAAAAATGAGATGCCACTTATCGAAAATAAAGGCGGATAAGCTTCTCGAAAGAGAGATTTCACTTATCGAAAATAAAGGTGGATAAGCTTCTCGAAAGAGAGATGCCACTTATCGAAAATAAAGGTGGATAAGCTACTCGAAAGAGAAATGCCACTTATCGAAAATAAAGGTGGATAAGCTTCTCGAAAGAGAGATTCCACTTATCGAAAATAAAGGTGGATAAGCTTCTCAAAAGACAGATACCACTTATTGAAAATAAAGGTGGTTAATCTACTTGAAAGAGAGATGCCACTTATTGAAAATAAAGGTGGATAAGCTTCTCGAAAGAGAGATTCCACTTATCGAAAATAAAGGAGGATAAGCTTCTCGAAAGAGAGATGCCACTTATCGAAAATAAAGGTGGATAAGCTTTTCGAAAGAGAGATGCCACTTATCAGAAATAAAGGTGGATAAGCTTCTCGAAATTGAGATGCCAATTATCAAAAATAAAGGTGGATAAGCTTCTCGAAAAGAGAGATGCCACTTATCAAAAATAAAGGCGGATAAGCTTCTCGAAAGAGAGATTCCACTTATCGAAAATAAAGGTGGATAAGCTTCTCGAAAGAGAGATGCCACTTATCGAAAATAAAGGTGGATAAGCTACTCGAAAGAGAAATGCCACTTATCGAAAATAAAGGTGGATAATCTTCTCGAAAGAGAGATTCCACTTATCGAAATTAAAGGTGGATAAGCTTCTCGAAAGAGATATGCCACTTATCGAAAATAACGATAGACAAGCTCCTCGAAAGAGAGATTCCACTTATCGAAATTAAAGGTGGATAAGCTTCTCGAAAGAGAGATGCCACTTATCGAAAATAACGATAGACAAGCTCCTCTAAAGAGAGATGCCACTTATCATAAATAAAGGTGGATAAGCTTCTCGAAAGAGAGATGCCACTTATCGAAAATAAAGGTGGATAAGCTTCTCAAAAGAGAGATGCCACTTATCGAAAATAAAGGTGGATAAGCTTCTCGAAAGAGAGATGCCACTTATCGAAAATAAAGGTGGATAATCTTCTCGAAAGAGAGATGCCACTTATCGAAAATAAAGATAGACAAGCTCCTCTAAATAGAGATGCCACTTATCGAAAATAAAGGTGGATAAGCTTCTCGAAAGAGAGATGCCACTTATCGAAAATAAAGGTGGATAAGCTTCTCGAAAGAGAGACGCCACTTATCAAGAGTAAAGGTGAATAAGCTTTACGAAAGACAGATGCCACTAATCGAAAATAAAGGAGGATAACCTACCTAAAAGATAGATGCCACTTATCAAAAATAAAGGTGGATAAGCTTCTCAAAAGACAGATACCACTTATTGAAAATAAAGGTGGTTAATCTACTCGAAAGAGAGATGCCACTTATTGAAAATAAATGTGGATAAGCTTCTCGAAAGAGAGATTCCACTTATCGAAAATAAAGGAGGATAAGCTTCTCGAAAGAGAGATGCCACTTATCGAAAATAAAGGTGGATAAGCTTTTCGAAAGAGAGATGCCACTTATCAGAAATAAAGGTGGATAAGCTTCTCGAAAGTGAGATGCCAATTATCAAAAATAAAGGTGGATAAGCTTCTCGAAAAGAGAGATGCCACTAATCGAAAATAAAGGCGGATAAGCTTCTCGAAAGAGAGATTTCACTTATCAAAAATAAAGGTGGATAAGCTTCTCGAAAGAGAGATGCCACTTATCGAAAATAAAGGTGGATAAGCTACTCGAAAGAGAAATGCCACTTATCGAAAATAAAGGTGGATAAGCTTCTCGAAAGAGAGATTCCACTTATCGAAAATAAAGGTGGATAAGCTTCTCGAAAGAGAGATGCCACTTATCGAAAATAACGATAGACAAGTTCCTCTAAAGAGAGATGCCACTTATCATAAATAAAGGTGGATAAGGTTCTCGAAAGAGAGATGCCACTTATCGAAAATAAAGGTGGATAAGCTTCTCAAAAGAGAGATGCCACTTATCGAAAATAAAGGTGGATAAGCTTCTCGAAAGAGAGATGCCACTTATCAAAAGTAAAGGTGAATAAGCTTTACGAAAGACAGATGCCACTAATCGAAAATAAAGGAGGATAACCTACCTAAAAGATAGATGCCACTTATCAAAAATAAAGGTGGATAAACTTCTCAAAAGACATATGCCACTTATTGAAAATAAAGGTGGTTAATCTACTCGAAAGAGAGATGCCACTTATTGAAAATAAAGGTGGATAAGCTTCTCGAAAGAGAGATTCCACTTATCGAAAATAAAGGTGGATAAGCTTTTCGAAAGAGAGATGCCACTTATCAGAAATAAAGGTGGATAAGCTTCTCGAAAGTGAGATGCCAATTATCAAAAATAAAGGTGGATAAGCTTCTCGAAAAGAGAGATGCCACTAATCGAAAATAAAGGCGGATAAGCTTCTCGAAAGAGAGATTCCACTTATCAAAAATAAAGGTGGATAAGCTTCTCGAAAGAGAGATGCCACTTATCGAAAATAAAGGTGGATAAGCTACTCGAAAGAGAAATGCCACTTATCGAAAATAAAGGTGGATAAGCTTCTCGAAAGAGAGATTCCACTTATCGAAAATAAAGGTGGATAAGCTTCTCGAAAGAGAGATGCCACTTATCGAAAATAACGATAGACAAGCTCCTCTAAAGAGAGATGCCACTTATCATAAATAAAGGTGGATAAGGTTCTCGAAAGAGAGATGCCACTTATCGAAAATAAAGGTGGATAAGCTTCTCAAAAGAGAGATGCCACTAATCGAAAATAAAGGTGGATAAGCTTCTCGAAAGAGAGATGCCACTTATCAAAAGTATAGGTGAATAAGCTTTACGAAAGACAGATGCCACTAATCGAAAATAAAGGAGGATAACCTACCTAAAAGATAGATGCCACTTATCAAAAATAAAGGTGGATAAGCTTCTCAAAAGACATATGCCACTTATTGAAAATAAAGGTGGTTAATCTACTCGAAAGAGAGATGCCACTTATTGAAAATAAAGGTGGATAAGCTTCTCGAAAGAGAGATTCCACTTATCGAAAATAAAGGTGGATAAGCTTTTCGAAAGAGAGATGCCACTTATCAGAAATAAAGGTGGATAAGCTTCTCGAAAGTGAGATGCCAATTATCAAAAATAAAGGTGGATAAGCTTCTCGAAAGAGAGATGCCACTTATCAAAAATAAAGGTGAATAAGCTTTACGAAAGACAGATGCCACTAATCGAAAATAAAGGAGGATAACCTACTTAAAAGAGAGATTCCACTTATCGAAAATAACGGTGGATAAGCTTCTCAAAAGACAGATACCACTTATTGAAAATAAAGGTGGTTAATCTACTCGAAAGAGAGATGCCACTTATTGAAAATAAAGGTGGATAAGCTTCTCGAAAGAGAGATTCCACTTATCGAAAATAAAGGAGGATAAGCTTCTCGAAAGAGAGATGCCACTTATCGAAAATAAAGGTGGATAAGCTTTTCGAAAGAGAGATGCCACTTATCAGAAATAAAGGTGGATAAGCTTCTCGAAAGTGAGATGCCAATTATCAAAAATAAAGGTGGATAAGCTTCTCGAAAAATGAGATGCCACTTATCGAAAATAAAGGCGGATAAGCTTCTCGAAAGAGAGATTTCACTTATCGAAAATAAAGGTGGATAAGCTTCTCGAAAGAGAGATGCCACTTATCTAAAATAAAGGTGGATAAGCTACTCGAAAGAGAAATGCCACTTATCGAAAATAAAGGTGGATAAGCTTCTCGAAAGAGAGATTCCACTTATCGAAAATAAAGGTGGATAAGCTTCTCAAAAGACAGATACCACTTATTGAAAATAAAGGTGGTTAATCTACTTGAAAGAGAGATGCCACTTATTGAAAATAAAGGTGGATAAGCTTCTCGAAAGAGAGATTCCACTTATCGAAAATAAAGGAGGATAAGCTTCTCGAAAGAGAGATGCCACTTATCGAAAATAAAGGTGGATAAGCTTTTCGAAAGAGAGATGCCACTTATCAGAAATAAAGGTGGATAAGCTTCTCGAAATTGAGATGCCAATTATCAAAAATAAAGGTGGATAAGCTTCTCGAAAAGAGAGATGCCACTTATCAAAAATAAAGGCGGATAAGCTTCTCGAAAGAGAGATTCCACTTATCGAAAATAAAGGTGGATAAGCTTCTCGAAAGAGAGATGCCACTTATCAAAAATAAAGGTGGATAAGCTACTCGAAAGAGAAATGCCACTTATCGAAAATAAAGGTGGATAATCTTCTCGAAAGAGAGATTCCACTTATCGAAATTAAAGGTGGATAAGCTTCTCGAAAGAGATATGCCACTTATCGAAAATAACGATAGACAAGCTCCTCGAAAGAGAGATTCCACTTATCGAAATTAAAGGTGGATAAGCTTCTCGAAAGAGAGATGCCACTTATCGAAAATAACGATAGACAAGCTCCTCTAAAGAGAGATGCCACTTATCATAAATAAAGGTGGATAAGCTTCTCGAAAGAGAGATGCCACTTATCGAAAATAAAGGTGGATAAGCTTCTCAAAAGAGAGATGCCACTTATCGAAAATAAAGGTGGATAAGCTTCTCGAAAGAGAGATGCCACTTATCGAAAATAAAGGTGGATAATCTTCTCGAAAGAGAGATGCCACTTATCGAAAATAAAGATAGACAAGCTCCTCTAAATAGAGATGCCACTTATCGAAAATAAAGGTGGATAAGCTTCTCGAAAGAGAGATGCCACTTATCGAAAATAAAGGTGGATAAGCTTCTCGAAAGAGAGACGCCACTTATCAAGAGTAAAGGTGAATAAGCTTCTCGAAAGAGAGATGCCACTAATCAAAAATAAAGGAGGATAACCTACCTAAAAGATAGATGCCACTTATCAAAAATAAAGGTGGATAAGCTTCTCAAAAGACAGATACCACTTATTGAAAATAAAGGTGGTTAATCTACTCGAAAGAGAGATGCCACTTATTGAAAATAAATGTGGATAAGCTTCTCGAAAGAGAGATTCCACTTATCGAAAATAAAGGAGGATAAGCTTCTCGAAAGAGAGATGCCACTTATCGAAAATAAAGGTGGATAAGCTTTTCGAAAGAGAGATGCCACTTATCAGAAATAAAGGTGGATAAGCTTCTCGAAAGTGAGATGCCAATTATCAAAAATAAAGGTGGATAAGCTTCTCGAAAAGAGAGATGCCACTAATCGAAAATAAAGGCGGATAAGCTTCTCGAAAGAGAGATTTCACTTATCAAAAATAAAGGTGGATAAGCTTCTCGAAAGAGAGATGCCACTTATCGAAAATAAAGGTGGATAAGCTACTCGAAAGAGAAATGCCACTTATCAAAAATAAAGGTGGATAAGCTTCTCGAAAGAGAGATTCCACTTATCGAAAATAAAGGTGGATAAGCTTCTCGAAAGAGAGATGCCACTTATCGAAAATAACGATAGACAAGCTCCTCTAAAGAGAGATGCCACTTATCATAAATAAAGGTGGATAAGGTTCTCGAAAGAGAGATGCCACTTATCGAAAATAAAGGTGGATAAGCTTCTCAAAAGAGAGATGCCACTAATCGAAAATAAAGGTGGATAAGCTTCTCGAAAGAGAGATGCCACTTATCAAAAGTAAAGGTGAATAAGCTTTACGAAAGACAGATGCCACTAATCGAAAATAAAGGAGGATAACCTACCTAAAAGATAGATGCCACTTATCAAAAATAAAGGTGGATAAACTTCTCAAAAGACATATGCCACTTATTGAAAATAAAGGTGGTTAATCTACTCGAAAGAGAGATGCCACTTATCAAAAATAAAGGTGGATAAGCTTCTCGAAAGAGAGATGCCACTTATCGAAAATAAAGGTGGATAAGCTTTTCGAAAGAGAGATGCCACTTATCAGAAATAAAGGTGGATAAGCTTCTCGAAAGTGAGATGCCAATTATCAAAAATAAAGGTGGATAAGCTTCTCGAAAAGAGAGATGCCACTAATCGAAAATAAAGGCGGATAAGCTTCTCGAAAGAGAGATTTCACTTATCAAAAATAAAGGTGGATAAGCTTCTCGAAAGAGAGATGCCACTTATCGAAAATAAAGGTGGATAAGCTACTCGAAAGAGAAATGCCACTTATCAAAAATAAAGGTGGATAAGCTTCTCGAAAGAGAGATTCCACTTA
Organism: Lathyrus sativus; assembly: GCA_963859935.3. Lineage (NCBI taxonomy): Eukaryota > Viridiplantae > Streptophyta > Magnoliopsida > Fabales > Fabaceae > Lathyrus > Lathyrus sativus. Next base: position 39,122 of record CAWUDS030000717.1, read on the forward strand.
TCGAAAATAAAGGTGGATAAGCTTCTCGAAAGAGAGATGCCACTTATCGAAAATAACGATAGACAAGCTCCTCTAAAGAGAGATGCCACTTATCATAAATAAAGGTGGATAAGGTTCTCGAAAGAGAGATGCCACTTATCGAAAATAAAGGTGGATAAGCTTCTCAAAAGAGAGATGCCACTAATCGAAAATAAAGGTGGATAAGCTTCTCGAAAGAGAGATGCCACTTATCAAAAGTAAAGGTGAATAAGCTTTACGAAAGACAGATGCCACTAATCGAAAATAAAGGAGGATAACCTACCTAAAAGATAGATGCCACTTATCAAAAATAAAGGTGGATAAACTTCTCAAAAGACATATGCCACTTATTGAAAATAAAGGTGGTTAATCTACTCGAAAGAGAGATGCCACTTATTGAAAATAAAGGTGGATAAGCTTCTCGAAAGAGAGATTCCACTTATCGAAAATAAAGGTGGATAAGCTTTTCGAAAGAGAGATGCCACTTATCAGAAATAAAGGTGGATAAGCTTCTCGAAAGTGAGATGCCAATTATCAAAAATAAAGGTGGATAAGCTTCTCGAAAAGAGAGATGCCACTAATCGAAAATAAAGGCGGATAAGCTTCTCGAAAGAGAGATTTCACTTATCAAAAATAAAGGTGGATAAGCTTCTCGAAAGAGAGATGCCACTTATCGAAAATAAAGGTGGATAAGCTACTCGAAAGAGAAATGCCACTTATCGAAAACAAAGGTGGATAAGCTTCTCGAAAGAGAGATTCCACTTATCGAAAATAAAGGTGGATAAGCTTCTCGAAAGAGAGATGCCACTTATCGAAAATAACGATAGACAAGCTCCTCTAAAGAGAGATGCCACTTATCATAAATAAAGGTGGATAAGGTTCTCGAAAGAGAGATGCCACTTATCGAAAATAAAGGTGGATAAGCTTCTCAAAAGAGAGATGCCACTAATCGAAAATAAAGGTGGATAAGCTTCTCGAAAGAGAGATGCCACTTATCAAAAGTAAAGGTGAATAAGCTTTACGAAAGACAGATGCCACTAATCGAAAATAAAGGAGGATAACCTACCTAAAAGATAGATGGCACTTATCAAAAATAAAGGTGGATAAGCTTCTCAAAAGACATATGCCACTTATTGAAAATAAAGGTGGTTAATCTACTCGAAAGAGAGATGCCACTTATTGAAAATAAAGGTGGATAAGCTTCTCGAAAGAGAGATGCACTTATCAAAAATAAAGGTGGATAAGCTTCTCGAAAGAGAGATGCCACTTATCGAAAATAAAGGTGGATAAGCTTCTCGAAAGAGAGATGCCACTTATCAAAAATAAAGGTGAATAAGCTTTACGAGAGACAGATGCCACTAATCAAAAATAAAGGAGGATAACCTACCTAAAAGAGAGATTCCACTTATCGAAAATAAAGGTGGATAAGCTTCTCAAAAGACAGATACAACTTATTGAAAATAAAGGTGGTTAATCTACTCGAAAGAGAGATGCCACTTATTGAAAATAAAGGTGGATAAGCTTCTCGAAAGAGAGATTCCACTTATCGAAAATAAAGGAGGATAAGCTTCTCGAAAGAGAGATGCCACTTATCGAAAATAAAGGTGGATAAGCTTTTCGAAAGAGAGATGCCACTTATCAGAAATAAAGGTGGATAAGCTTCTCGAAAGTGAGATGCCAATTATCAAAAATAAAGGTGGATAAGCTTCTCGAAAAGAGAGATGCCACTAATCGAAAATAAAGGCGGATAAGCTTCTCGAAAGAGAGATTCCACTTATCAAAAATAAAGGTGGATAAGCTTCTCGAAAGAGAGATGCCACTTATCGAAAATAAAGGTGGATAAGCTACTCGAAAGAGAAATGCCACTTATTGAAAATAAAGGTGGATAAGCTTCTCGAAAGAGAGATTCCACTTATCGAAAATAAAGGTGGATAAGCTTCTCGAAAGAGAGATGCCACTTATCGAAAATAACGATAGACAAGCTCCTCTAAAGAGAGATGCCACTTATCATAAATAAAGGTGGATAAGGTTCTCGAAAGAGAGATGCCACTTATCGAAAATAAAGGTGGATAAGCTTCTCGAAAGAGAGATGCCACTTATCAAAAATAAAGGTGAATAAGCTTTACGAAAGACAGATGCCACTAATTGAAAATAAAGGAGGATAACCTACCTAAAAGAGAGATTCCACTTATCGAAAATAAAGGTGGATAAGCTTCTCAAAAGACAGATACCACTTATTTAAAATAAAGGTGGTTAATCTACTCGAAAGAGAGATGCCACTTATTGAAAATAAAGGTGGATAAGCTTCTCGAAAGAGAGATTCCACTTATCGAAAATAAAGGAGGATAAGCTTCTCGAAAGAGAGATGCCACTTATCGAAAATAAAGGTGGATAAGCTTTTCGAAAGAGAGATGCCACTTATCAGAAATAAAGGTGGATAAGCTTCTCGAAAGTGAGATGCCAATTATCAAAAATAAAGGTGGATAAGCTTCTCGAAAAGAGAGATGCCACTAATCGAAAATAAAGGCGGATAAGCTTCTCGAAAGAGAGATTCCACTTATCAAAAATAAAGGTGGATAAGCTTCTCGAAAGAGAGATGCCACTTATCGAAAATAAAGGTGGATAAGCTACTCGAAAGAGAAATGCCACTTATCGAAAATAAAGGTGGATAAGCTTCTCGAAAGAGAGATTCCACTTATCGAAAATAAAGGTGGATAAGCTTCTCGAAAGAGAGATGCCACTTATCGAAAATAACGATAGACAAGCTCCTCTAAAGAGAGATGCCACTTATCATAAATAAACGTGGATAAGGTTCTCGAAAGAGAGATGCCACTTATCGAAAATAAAGGTGGATAAGCTTCTCAAAAGAGAGATGCCACTAATCAAAAATAAAGGTGGATAAGCTTCTCGAAAGAGAGATGCCACTTATCAAAAGTAAAGGTGAATAAGCTTTACGAAAGACAGATGCCACTAATCGAAAATAAAGGAGGATAACCTACCTAAAAGATAGATGCCACTTATCAAAAATAAAGGTGGATAAGCTTCTCAAAAGACATATGCCACTTATTGAAAATAAAGGTGGTTAATCTACTCGAAAGAGAGATGCCACTTATTGAAAATAAAGGTGGATAAGCTTCTCGAAAGAGAGATTCCACTTATCGAAAATAAAGGTGGATAAGCTTTTCGAAAGAGAGATGCCACTTATCAGAAATAAAGGTGGATAAGCTTCTCGAAAGTGAGATGCCAATTATCAAAAATAAAGGTGGATAAGCTTCTCGAAAAGAGAGATGCCACTAATCGAAAATAAAGGCGGATAAGCTTCTCGAAAGAGAGATTCCACTTATCAAAAATAAAGGTGGATAAGCTTCTCGAAAGAGAGATGCCACTTATCGAAAATAAAGGTGGATAAGCTACTCGAAAGAGAAATGCCACTTATCGAAAATAAAGGTGGATAAGCTTCTCGAAAGAGAGATTCCACTTATCGAAAATAAAGGTGGATAAGCTTCTCGAAAGAGAGATGCCACTTATCGAAAATAACGATAGACAAGCTCCTCTAAAGAGAGATGCCACTTATCATAAATAAACGTGGATAAGGTTCTCGAAAGAGAGATGCCACTTATCGAAAATAAAGGTGGATAAGCTTCTCAAAAGAGAGATGCCACTAATCAAAAATAAAGGTGGATAAGCTTCTCGAAAGAGAGATGCCACTTATCAAAAGTAAAGGTGAATAAGCTTTACGAAAGACAGATGCCACTAATCGAAAATAAAGGAGGATAACCTACCTAAAAGATAGATGCCACTTATCAAAAATAAAGGTGGATAAGCTTCTCAAAAGACATATGCCACTTATTGAAAATAAAGGTGGTTAATCTACTCGAAAGAGAGATGCCACTTATTGAAAATAAAGGTGGATAAGCTTCTCGAAAGAGAGATTCCACTTATCGAAAATAAAGGTGGATAAGCTTTTCGAAAGAGAGATGCCACTTATCAGAAATAAAGGTGGATAAGCTTCTCGAAAGTGAGATGCCAATTATCAAAAATAAAGGTGGATAAGCTTCTCGAAAAGAGAGATGCCACTAATCGAAAATAAAGGCGGATAAGCTTCTCGAAAGAGAGATTCCACTTATCAAAAATAAAGGTGGATAAGCTTCTCGAAAGAGAGATGCCACTTATCGAAAATAAAGGTGGATAAGCTACTCGAAAGAGAAATGCCACTTATCGAAAATAAAGGTGGATAAGCTTCTCGAAAGAGAGATTCCACTTATCGAAAATAAAGGTGGATAAGCTTCTCGAAAGAGAGATGCCACTTATCGAAAATAACGATAGACAAGCTCCTCTAAAGAGAGATGCCACTTATCATAAATAAAGGTGGATAAGGTTCTCGAAAGAGAGATGCCACTTATTGAAAATAAAGGTGGATAAGCTTCTCAAAAGAGAGATGCCACTAATCGAAAATAAAGGTGGATAAGCTTCTCGAAAGAGAGATGCCACTTATCAAAAGTAAAGGTGAATAAGCTTTACGAAAGACAGATGCCACTAATCGAAAATAAAGGAGGATAACCTACCTAAAAGATAGATGCCACTTATCAAAAATAAAGGTGGATAAGCTTCTCAAAAGACATATGCCACTTATTGAAAATAAAGGTGGTTAATCTACTCGAAAGAGAGATGCCACTTATTGAAAATAAAGGTGGATAAGCTTCTCGAAAGAGAGATTCCACTTATCGAAAATAAAGGTGGATAAGCTTCTCGAAAGAGAGATGCTACTTATCAAAAATAAAGGTGGATAAGCTTCTCGAAAGAGAGATGCCACTTATCGAAAATAAAGGTGGATAAGCTTCTCGAAAGAGAGATGCCACTTATCAAAAATAAAGGTGAATAAGCTTTACGAAAGACAGATGCCACTAATCGAAAATAAAGGAGGATAACCTACCTAAAAGAGAGATTCCACTTATCGAAAATAAAGGTGGATAAGCTTCTCAAAAGACAGATACCACTTATTTAAAATAAAGGTGGTTAATCTACTCGAAAGAGAGATGCCACTTATTGAAAATAAAGGTGGATAAGCTTCTCGAAAGAGAGATTCCACTTATCGAAAATAAAGGAGGATAAGCTTCTCGAAAGAGAGATGCCACTTATCGAAAATAAAGGTGGATAACCTTCTCGAAAGAGAGATGCCACTTATCAGAAATAAAGGTGGATAAGCTTCTCGAAAGTGAGATGCCAATTATCAAAAATAAAGGTGGATAAGCTTCTCGAAAAGAGAGATGCCACTTATCGAAAATAAAGGTGGATAAGCTTCTCGAAAGAGAGATTCCACTTATCGAACATAAAGGTGGATAAGCTTCTCGAAAGAGAGATGCCACTTATCGAAAATAAAGGTGGATAAGCTACTCGAAAGAGAAATGCCACTTATAGAAAATAAAGGTGGATAAGCTTCTCGAAAGAGAGATTCCACTTATCGAAAATAAAGGTGGATAAGCTTCTCGAAAGAGAGATTCCACTTATCGAAAATAAAGGTGGATAAGCTTCTCGAAAGAGAGATTCCACTTATCGAAAATAACGATAGACAAGCTCCTCTAAAGAGAGATGCCACTAATCGAAAATAAAGGTAGATAAGCTTCTCGAAAGAGAGATGCCACTTATCAAAAGTAAAGGTGAATAAGCTTTACGAAAGACAAATGCCACTAATCGAAAATAAAGGAGGATAACCTACTTAAAAGAGAGATTCCACTTATCGAAAATAAAGGTGGATAAGCTTCTCAAAAGACAGATACCACTTATTGAAAATAAAGGTGGTTAATCTACTCGAAAGAGAGATGCCACTTATTGAAAATAAAGGTGGATAAGCTTCTCGAAAGAGAGATTCCACTTATCGAAAATAAAAGAGGATAAGCTTCTCGAAAGAGAGATGCCAGTTATCGAAAATAAAGGTGGATAAGCTTTTCGAAAGAGAGATGCCACTTATCAGAAATAAAGGTGGATAAGCTTCTCGAAAGTGAGATGCCAATTATCAAAAATAAAGGTGGATAAGCTTCTCGAAAAGAGGGATGCCACTTATCGAAAATAAAGGTGGATAAGCTTCTCGAAAGAGAGATTCCACTTATCGAAAATAAAGGTGGATAAGCTTCTCGAAAGAGAGATGCCACTTATCGAAAATAAAGGTGGATAAGCTACTCGAAAGAGAAATGCCACTTATCGAAAATAAAGGTGGATAAGCTTCTCGAAAGAGAGATTCCAATTATCGAAAAGAAAGGTGGATAAGCTTCTCGAAAGAGAGATGCCACTTATCGAAAATAAAGATAGACAAGCTCCTCTAAAGAGAGATGCCACTTATCATTAATAAAGGTGGATAAGCTTCTCAAAAGAGAGATGCCACTTATCGAAAATAAAGGTGGATAAGCTTCTCGAAAGAGAGATGCCACTTATCGAAAATAAAGTGGATAAGCTTCTCGAAAGAGAGATGCCACTTATCAAAAGTAAAGGTGAACAAGCTTTACGAAAGACAGATGCCACTAATCGAAAATAAAGGAGGATAACCTACCTAAAAGATAGATGCCACTTATCAAAAATAAAGGTGGATAAGCTTCTCAAAAGACAGATACCACTTATTGAAAATAAAGGTGGTTAATCTACTCGAAAGAGAGATGCCACTTATTGAAAATAAAGGTGTATAAGCTTCTCGAAAGAGAGATTCCACTTATCGAAAATAAAGGTGGATAAGCTTCTCGAAAGAGAGATGCTACTTATCGAAAATAAAGGTGGATAAGCTACTCGAAAGAGAAATGCCACTTATAGAAAATAAAGGTGGATAAGCTTCTCGAAAGAGAGATTCCACTTATCGAAAATAAAGGTGGATAAGCTTCTCGAAAGAGAGATTCCACTTATCGAAAATAAAGGTGGATAAGCTTCTCGAAAGAGAGATTCCACTTATCGAAAATAACGATAGACAAGCTCCTCTAAAGAGAGATGCCACTTATCATAAATAAAGGTGGATAAGCTTCTCGAAAGAGAGATGCCACTTATCAAAAGTAAAGGTGAACAAGCTTTACGAAAGACAGATGCCACTAATCGAAAATAAAGGAGGATAACCTACCTAAAAGATAGATGCCACTTATCAAAAATAAAGGTGGATAAGCTTCTCAAAAGACAGATACCACTTATTGAAAATAAAGGTGGTTAATCTACTCGAAAGAGAGATGCCACTTATTGAAAATAAAGGTGGATAAGCTTCTCGAAAGAGAGATTCCACTTATCGAAAATAAAGGTGGATAAGCTTCTCGAAAGAGAGATGCCACTTATCGAAAATAAAGGTGGATAAGCTACTCGAAAGAGAGATGCCACTTATAGAAATTAAAGGTGGATAAGCTTCTCGAAAGAGAGATTCCACTTATCGAAAATAAAGGTGGATAAGCTTCTCGAAAGAGAGATTCCACTTATCGAAAATAAAGGTGGATAAGCTTCTCGAAAGAGAGATTCCACTTATCGAAAATAACGATAGACAAGCTCCTCTAAAGAGAGATGCCACTTATCATAAATAAAGGTGGATAAGCTTCTCGAAAGAGAGATGCCACTTATCAAAAGTAAAGGTGAATAAGCTTTACGAAAGACAGATGCCACTAATCGAAAATAAAGGAGGATAACCTACCTAAAAGATAGATGCCACTTATCAAAAATAAAGGTGGATAAGCTTCTCAAAAGACATATGCCACTTATTGAAAATAAAGGTGGTTAATCTACTCGAAAGAGAGATGCCACTTATTGAAAATAAAGGTGGATAAGCTTCTCGAAAGAGAGATTCCACTTATCGAAAATAAAGGTGGATAAGCTTTTCGAAAGAGAGATGCCACTTATCAGAAATAAAGGTGGATAAGCTTCTCGAAAGTGAGATGCCAATTATCAAAAATAAAGGTGGATAAGCTTCTCGAAAAGAGAGATGCCACTAATCGAAAATAAAGGCGGATAAGCTTCTCGAAAGAGAGATTTCACTTATCAAAAATAAAGGTGGATAAGCTTCTCGAAAGAGAGATGCCACTTATCGAAAATAAAGGTGGATAAGCTACTCGAAAGAGAAATGCCACTTATCGAAAATAAAGGTGGATAAGCTTCTCGAAAGAGAGATTCCACTTATCGAAAATAAAGGTGGATAAGCTTCTCGAAAGAGAGATGCCACTTATCGAAAATAACGATAGACAAGCTCCTCTAAAGAGAGATGCCACTTATCATAAATAAAGGTGGATAAGGTTCTCGAAAGAGAGATGCCACTTATTGAAAATAAAGGTGGATAAGCTTCTCAAAAGAGAGATGCCACTAATCGAAAATAAAGGTGGATAAGCTTCTCGAAAGAGAGATGCCACTTATCAAAAGTAAAGGTGAATAAGCTTTACGAAAGACAGATGCCACTAATCGAAAATAAAGGAGGATAACCTACCTAAAAGATAGATGCCACTTATCAAAAATAAAGGTGGATAAGCTTCTCAAAAGACATATGCCACTTATTGAAAATAAAGGTGGTTAATCTACTCGAAAGAGAGATGCCACTTATTGAAAATAAAGGTGGATAAGCTTCTCGAAAGAGAGATTCCACTTATCGAAAATAAAGGTGGATAAGCTTCTCAAAAGAGAGATGCCACTTATCAAAAATAAAGGTGGATAAGCTTCTCGAAAGAGAGATGCCACTTATCGAAAATAAAGGTGGATAAGCTTCTCGAAAGAGAGATGCCACTTATCAAAAATAAAGGAGAATAAGCTTTACGAAAGACAGATGCCACTAATCGAAAATAAAGGAGGATAACCTACCTAAAAGAGAGATTCCACTTATCGAAAATAAAGGTGGATAAGCTTCTCAAAAGACAGATACCACTTATTTAAAATAAAGGTGGTTAATCTACTCGAAAGAGAGATGCCACTTATTGAAAATAAAGGTGGATAAGCTTCTCGAAAGAGAGATTCCACTTATCGAAAATAAAGGAGGATAAGCTTCTTGAAAGAGAGATGCCACTTATCGAAAATAAAGGTGGATAACCTTCTCGAAAGAGAGATGCCACTTATCAGAAATAAAGGTGGATAAGCTTCTCGAAAGTGAGATGCCAATTATCAAAAATAAAGGTGGATAAGCTTCTCGAAAAGAGAGATGCCACTTATCGAAAATAAAGGTGGATAAGCTTCTCGAAAGAGAGATTCCACTTATCGAACATAAAGGTGGATAAGCTTCTCGAAAGAGAGATGCCACTTATCGAAAATAAAGGTGGATAAGCTACTCGAAAGAGAAATGCCACTTATAGAAAATAAAGGTGGATAAGCTTCTCGAAAGAGAGATTCCACTTATCGAAAATAAAGGTGAATAAGCTTCTCGAAAGAGAGATGCCACTAATCGAAAATAAAGGTAGATAAGCTTCTCGAAAGAGAGATGCCACTTATCAAAAGTAAAGGTGAATAAGCTTTACGAAAGGCAAATGCCACTAATCGAAAATAAAGGAGGATAACCTACTTAAAAGAGAGATTCCACTTATCGAAAATAAAGGTGGATAAGCTTCTCAAAAGACAGATACCACTTATTGAAAATAAAGGTGGTTAATCTACTCGAAAGAGAGATGCCACTTATTGAAAATAAAGGTGGATAAGCTTCTCGAAAGAGAGATTCCACTTATCGAAAATAAAAGAGGATAAGCTTCTCGAAAGAGAGATGCCAGTTATCGAAAATAAAGGTGGATAAGCTTTTCGAAAGAGAGATGCCACTTATCAGAAATAAAGGTGGATAAGCTTCTCGAAAGTGAGATGCCAATTATCAAAAATAAAGGTGGATAAGCTTCTAGAAAAGAGGGATGCCACTTATCGAAAATAAAGGTGGATAAGCTTCTCGAAAGAGAGATTCCACTTATCGAAAATAAAGGTGGATAAGCTTCTCGAAAGAGAGATGCCACTTATCGAAAATAAAGGTGGATAAGCTACTCGAAAGAGAAATGCCACTTATCGAAAATAAAGGTGGATAAGCTTCTCGAAAGAGAGATTCCAATTATCGAAAAGAAAGGTGGATAAGCTTCTCGAAAGAGAGATGCCACTTATCGAAAATAAAGATAGACAAGCTCCTCTAAAGAGAGATGCCACTTATCATTAATAAAGGTGGATAAGCTTCTCAAAAGAGAGATGCCACTTATCGAAAATAAAGGTGGATAAGCTTCTCGAAAGAGAGATGCCACTTATCGAAAATAAAGTGGATAAGCTTCTCGAAAGAGAGATACCACTTATCAAAAGTAAAGGTGAACAAGCTTTACGAAAGACAGATGCCACTAATCGAAAATAAAGGAGGATAACCTACCTAAAAGATAGACGCCACTTATCAAAAATAAAGGTGGATAAGCTTCTCAAAAGACAGATACCACTTATTGAAAATAAAGGTGGTTAATCTACTCGAAAGAAAGATGCCACTTATTGAAAATAAAGGTGTATAAGCTTCTCGAAAGAGAGATTCCACTTATCGAAAATAAAGGTGGATAAGCTTCTCGAAAGAGAGATGCCACTTATCGAAAATAAAGGTGGATAAGCTACTCGAAAGAGAAATGCCACTTATAGAAAATAAAGGTGGATAAGCTTCTCGAAAGAGAGATTCCACTTATCGAAAATAAAGGTGGATAAGCTTCTCGAAAGAGAGATTCCACTTATCGAAAATAAAGGTGGATAAGCTTCTCGAAAGAGAGATTCCACTTATCGAAAATAACGATAGACAAGCTCCTCTAAAGAGAGATGCCACTTATCATAAATAAAGGTGGATAAGCTTCTCGAAAGAGAGATGCCACTTATCAAAAGTAAAGGTGAACAAGCTTTACGAAAGACAGATGCCACTAATCGAAAATAAAGGAGGATAACCTACCTAAAAGATAGATGCCACTTATCAAAAATAAAGGTGGATAAGCTTCTCAAAAGACAGATACCACTTATTGAAAATAAAGGTGGTTAATCTACTCGAAAGAGAGATGCCACTTATTGAAAATAAAGGTGGATAAGCTTCTCGAAAGAGAGATTCCACTTATCGAAAATAAAGGTGGATAAGCTTCTCGAAAGAGAGATGCCACTTATCGAAAATAAAGGTGGATAAGCTACTCGAAAGAGAGATGCCACTTATAGAAAATAAAGGTGGATAAGCTTCTCGAAAGAGAGATTCCACTTATCGAAAATAAAGGTGGATAAGCTTCTCGAAAGAGAGATTCCACTTATCGAAAATAAAGGTGGATAAGCTTCTCGAAAGAGAGATTCCACTTATCGAAAATAACGATAGACAAGCTCCTCTAAAGAGAGATGCCACTTATCATAAATAAAGGTGGATAAGCTTCTCGAAAGAGAGATGCCACTTATCAAAAGTAAAGGTGAATAAGCTTTACGAAAGACAGATGCCACTAATCGAAAATAAAGGAGGATAACCTACCTAAAAGATAGATGCCACTTATCAAAAATAAAGGTGGATAAGCTTCTCAAAAGACATATACCACTTATTGAAAATAAAGGTGGTTAATCTACTCGAAAGAGAGATGCCACTTATTGAAAATAAAGGTGGATAAGCTTCTCGAAAGAGAGATTCCACTTATCGAAAATAAAGGAGGATAAGCTTCTCGAAAGAGAGATGCCACTTATCGAAAATAAAGGTGGATAAGCTTCTCGAAAGAGAGATTCCACTTATCGAAAATAAAGGTGGATAAGCTTCTCGAAAGAGAGATTCCACTTATCGAAAATAACGATAGACAAGCTCCTCTAAAGAGAGATGCCACTTATCATAAATAAAGGTGGATAAGCTTCTCGAAAGAGAGATGCCACTTATCAAAAGTAAAGGTGAACAAGCTTTACGAAAGACAGATGCCACTAATCGAAAATAAAGGAGGATAACCTACCTAAAAGATAGATGCCACTTATCAAAAATAAAGGTGGATAAGCTTCTCAAAAGACAGATACCACTTATTGAAAATAAAGGTGGTTAATCTACTCGAAAGAGAGATGCCACTTATTGAAAATAAAGGTGGATAAGCTTCTCGAAAGAGAGATTCCACTTATCGAAAATAAAGGTGGATAAGCTTCTCGAAAGAGAGATGCCACTTATCGAAAATAAAGGTGGATAAGCTACTCGAAAGAGAGATGCCACTTATAGAAAATAAAGGTGGATAAGCTTCTCGAAAGAGAGATTCCACTTATCGAAAATAAAGGTGGATAAGCTTCTCGAAAGAGAGATTCCACTTATCGAAAATAACGATAGACAAGCTCCTCTAAAGAGAGATGCCACTTATCATAAATAAAGGTGGATAAGCTTCTCGAAAGAGAGATGCCACTTATCAAAAGTAAAGGTGAATAAGCTTTACGAAAGACAGATGCCACTAATCGAAAATAAAGGAGGATAACCTACCTAAAAGATAGATGCCACTTATCAAAAATAAAGGTGGATAAGCTTCTCAAAAGACATATACCACTTATTGAAAATAAAGGTGGTTAATCTACTCGAAAGAGAGATGCCACTTATTGAAAATAAAGGTGGATAAGCTTCTCGAAAGAGAGATTCCACTTATCGAAAATAAAGGAGGATAAGCTTCTCGAAAGAGAGATGCCACTTATCGAAAATAAAGGTGGATAAGCTTCTCGAAAGAGAGATGCCACTTATCAGAAATAAAGGTGGATAAGCTTCTCGAAAGTGAGATTCCAATTATCAAAAATAAAGGTGGATAAGCTTCTCGAAAAGAGAGATGCCACTTATCGAAAATAAAGGTGGATAAGCTTCTCGAAAGAGAGATTCCACTTATCGAACATAAAGGTGGATAAGCTTCTCGAAAGAGAGATGCCACTTATCGAAAATAAAGGTGGATAAGCTACTCGAAAGAAAAATGCCACTTATAAAAAATAAAGGTGGATAAGCTTCTCGAAAGAGAGATTCCACTTATCGAAAATAAAGGTGGATAAGCTTCTCGAAAGAGAGATTCCACTTATCGAAAATAAAGGTGGATAAGCTTCTCGAAAGAGAGATTCCACTTATCGAAAATAACGATAGACAAGCTCCTCTAAAGAGAGATGCCACTTGTCATAAATAAAGGTGGATAAGCTTCTCGAAAGAGAGATGCCACTTATCAAAAGTAAAGGTGAATAAGCTTTACGAAAGACAGATGCCACTAATCGAAAATAAAGGAGGATAACCTACCTAAAAGATAGATGCCACTTATCAAAAATAAAGGTGGATAAGCTTCTCAAAAGACATATACCACTTATTGAAAATAAAGGTGGTTAATCTACTCGAAAGAGAGATGCCACTTATTGAAAACAAAGGTGGATAAGCTTCTCGAAAGAGAGATTCCACTTATCGAAAATAAAGGTGGATAAGCTTCTCGAAAGAGAGATGCCACTTATCAAAAATAAAGGTGGATAAGCTTCTCGAAAGAGAGATGCCACTTATCGAAAATAACGTTGGATAAGCTTCTCGAAAGAGAGATGCCACTTATCAAAAATAAAGGTGAATAAGCTTTACGAAAGACATATGCCACTAATCGAAAATAAAGGAGGATAACCTACTTAAAAGAGAGATTCCACTTATCGAAAATAAAGGTGGATAAGCTTCTCAAAAGACAGATACCACTTATTGAAAATAAAGGTGGTTAATCTACTCGAAAGAGAGATGCCACTTATTGAAAATAAAGGTGGATAAGCTTCTCGAAAGAGAGATTCCACTTATCGAAAATAAAAGAGGATAAGCTTCTCGAAAGAGAGATGCCACTTATCGAAAATAAAGGTGGATAAGCTTTTCGAAAGAGAGATGCCACTTATAAGAAATAAAGGTGGATAAGCTTCTCGAAAGTGAGATGCCAATTATCAAAAATAAAGGTGGATAAGCTTCTCGAAAAGAGAGATGCCACTTATCGAAAATAAAGGTGGATAAGCTTCTCGAAAGAGAGATTCCACTTATCGAAAATAAAGGTGGATAAACTTCTCGAAAGAGAGATGCCACTTATCGAAAATAAAGGTGGATAAGCTACTCGAAAGAGAAATGCCACTTATCGAAAATAAAGGTGGATAAGCTTCTCGAAAGAGAGATTCCAATTATCGAAAAGAAAGGTGGATAAGCTTCTCGAAAGAGAGATGCCACTTATCGAAAATAAAGATAGACAAGCTCCTCTAAAGAGAGATGCCACTTATCATTAATAAAGGTGGATAAGCTTCTCAAAAGAGAGATGCCACTTATCGAAAATAAAGGTGGATAAGCTTCTCGAAAGAGAGATGCCACTTATCGAAAATAAAGTGGATAAGCTTCTCGAAAGAGAGATGCCACTTATCAAAAGTAAAGGTGAACAAGCTTTACGAAAGACAGATGCCACTAATCGAAAATAAAGGAGGATAACCTACCTAAAAGATAGATGCCACTTATCAAAAATAAAGGTGGATAAGCTTCTCAAAAGACAGATACCACTTATTGAAAATAAAGGTGGTTAATCTACTCGAAAGAGAGATGACACTTATTGAAAATAAAGGTGGATAAGCTTCTCGAAAGAGAGATTCCACTTATCGAAAATAAAGGTGGATAAGCTTCTCGAAAGAGAGATGCCACTTATCAAAAATAAAGGTGGATAAGCTTCTCGAAAGAGAGATGCCACTTATCGAAAATAAAGGTGGATAAGCTTCTCGAAAGAGAGATGCCACTTATCAAAAATAAAGGTGAATAAGCTTTACGAAAGACCGATGCCACTAATCGAAAATAAAGGAGGATAACCTACCTAAAAGAGAGATTCCACTTATCGAAAATAAAGGTGGATAAGCTTCTCAAAAGACAGATACCACTTATTTAAAATAAAGGTGGTTAATCTACTCGAAAGAGAGATGCCACTTATTGAAAATAAAGGTGGATAAGCTTCTCGAAAGAGAGATTCCGCTTATCGAAAATAAAGGAGGATAAGCTTCTCGAAAGAGAGATGCCACTTATCGAAAATAAAGGTGGATAAGCTTCTTGAAAGAGAGATGCCACTTATCAGAAATAAAGGTGGATAAGCTTCTCGAAAGTGAGATGCCAATTATCAAAAATAAAGGTGGATAAGCTTATCGAAAAGAGAGATGCCACTTATCGAAAATAAAGGCGGGTAAGCTTCTCGAAAGAGAGATTCCACTTATCGAAAATAAAGGTGGATAAGCTTCTCGAAAGAGAGATGCCACTTATCGAAAATAAAGGTGGATAAGCTATTCGAAAGAGAGATTCCACTTATCGAAAATAAAGGTGGATAAGCTTCTCGAAAGAGAGATTCCACTTATCGAAAATAACGATAGACAAGCTCCTCTAAAGAGAGATGCCACTTATCATAAATAAAGGTGGATAAGCTTCTTGAAAGAGAGATGCCACTTATCGAAAATAAAGGTGGATAAGCTTCTCGAAAGAGAGATGCCACTTATCGAAAATAAAGGTGGATAAGCTTCTCAAAAGAGAGATGCCACTTATCAAAAGTAAAGGTGAATAAGCTTTACGAAAGACAGATGCCACTAATCGAAAATAAAGGAGGATAACCTACCTAAAAGATAGATGCCACTTATCAAATATAAAGGTGGATAAGCTTCTCAAAAGACATATACCACTTATTGAAAATAAAGGTGGTTAATCTACTCGAAAGAGAGATGCCACTTATTGAAAACAAAGGTGGATAAGCTTCTCGAAAGAGAGATTCCACTTATCGAAAATAAAGGTGGATAAGCTTCTCGAAAGAGAGATGCCACTTATCAAAAATAAAGGTGGATAAGCTTCTCGAAAGAGAGATGCCACTTATCGAAAATAACGTTGGATAAGCTTCTCGAAAGAGAGATGCCACTTATCAAAAATAAAGGTGAATAAGCTTTACGAAAGACATATGCCACTAATCGAAAATAAAGGAGGATAACCTACTTAAAAGAGAGATTCCACTTATCGAAAATAAAGGTGGATAAGCTTCTCAAAAGACAGATACCACTTATTGAAAATAAAGGTGGTTAATCTACTCGAAAGAGAGATGCCACTTATTGAAAATAAAGGTGGATAAGCTTCTCGAAAGAGAGATTCCACTTATCGAAAATAAAAGAGGATAAGCTTCTCGAAAGAGAGATGCCACTTATCGAAAATAAAGGTGGATAAGCTTTTCGAAAGAGAGATGCCACTTATAAGAAATAAAGGTGGATAAGCTTCTCGAAAGTGAGATGCCAATTATCAAAAATAAAGGTGGATAAGCTTCTCGAAAAGAGAGATGCCACTTATCGAAAATAAAGGTGGATAAGCTTCTCGAAAGAGAGATTCCACTTATCGAAAATAAAGGTGGATAAACTTCTCGAAAGAGAGATGCCACTTATCGAAAATAAAGGTGGATAAGCTACTCGAAAGAGAAATGCCACTTATCGAAAATAAAGGTGGATAAGCTTCTCGAAAGAGAGATTCCAATTATCGAAAAGAAAGGTGGATAAGCTTCTCGAAAGAGAGATGCCACTTATCGAAAATAAAGATAGACAAGCTCCTCTAAAGAGAGATGCCACTTATCATTAATAAAGGTGGATAAGCTTCTCAAAAGAGAGATGCCACTTATCGAAAATAAAGGTGGATAAGCTTCTCGAAAGAGAGATGCCACTTATCGAAAATAAAGTGGATAAGCTTCTCGAAAGAGAGATGCCACTTATCAAAAGTAAAGGTGAACAAGCTTTACGAAAGACAGATGCCACTAATCGAAAATAAAGGAGGATAACCTACCTAAAAGATAGATGCCACTTATCAAAAATAAAGGTGGATAAGCTTCTCAAAAGACAGATACCACTTATTGAAAATAAAGGTGGTTAATCTACTCGAAAGAGAGATGACACTTATTGAAAATAAAGGTGGATAAGCTTCTCGAAAGAGAGATTCCACTTATCGAAAATAAAGGTGGATAAGCTTCTCGAAAGAGAGATGCCACTTATCAAAAATAAAGGTGGATAAGCTTCTCGAAAGAGAGATGCCACTTATCGAAAATAAAGGTGGATAAGCTTCTCGAAAGAGAGATGCCACTTATCAAAAATAAAGGTGAATAAGCTTTACGAAAGACCGATGCCACTAATCGAAAATAAAGGAGGATAACCTACCTAAAAGAGAGATTCCACTTATCGAAAATAAAGGTGGATAAGCTTCTCAAAAGACAGATACCACTTATTTAAAATAAAGGTGGTTAATCTACTCGAAAGAGAGATGCCACTTATTGAAAATAAAGGTGGATAAGCTTCTCGAAAGAGAGATTCCGCTTATCGAAAATAAAGGAGGATAAGCTTCTCGAAAGAGAGATGCCACTTATCGAAAATAAAGGTGGATAAGCTTCTTGAAAGAGAGATGCCACTTATCAGAAATAAAGGTGGATAAGCTTCTCGAAAGTGAGATGCCAATTATCAAAAATAAAGGTGGATAAGCTTATCGAAAAGAGAGATGCCACTTATCGAAAATAAAGGCGGGTAAGCTTCTCGAAAGAGAGATTCCACTTATCGAAAATAAAGGTGGATAAGCTTCTCGAAAGAGAGATGCCACTTATCGAAAATAAAGGTGGATAAGCTATTCGAAAGAGAGATTCCACTTATCGAAAATAAAGGTGGATAAGCTTCTCGAAAGAGAGATTCCACTTATCGAAAATAACGATAGACAAGCTCCTCTAAAGAGAGATGCCACTTATCATAAATAAAGGTGGATAAGCTTCTTGAAAGAGAGATGCCACTTATCGAAAATAAAGGTGGATAAGCTTCTCGAAAGAGAGATGCCACTTATCGAAAATAAAGGTGGATAAGCTTCTCAAAAGAGAGATGCCACTTATCAAAAGTAAAGGTGAATAAGCTTTACGAAAGACAGATGCCACTAATCGAAAATAAAGGAGGATAACCTACCTAAAAGATAGATGCCACTTATCAAATATAAAGGTGGATAAGCTTCTCAAAAGACATATACCACTTATTGAAAATAAAGGTGGTTAATCTACTCGAAAGAGAGATGCCACTTATTGAAAATAAAGGTGGATAAGCTTCTCGAAAGAGAGATTCCACTTATCGAAAATAAAGGTGGATAAGCTTCTCGAAAGAGAGATGCCACTTATCAAAAATAAAGGTGGATAAGCTTCTCGAAAGAGAGATGCCACTTATCGAAAATAAAGTTTGAAAAGCTTCTCGAAAGAGAGATGCCACTTATCAAAAATAAAGGTGAATAAGCTTTACGAAAGACAGATGCCACTAATCGAAAATAAAGGAGGATAACCTACTTAAAAGAGAGATTCCACTTATCGAAAATAAAGGTGGATAAGCTTCTCAAAAGACAGATACCACTTATTGAAAATAAAGGTGGATAAGCTTCTCGAAAGAGAGATTCCACTTATCGAAAATAACGATAGACAAGCTCCTCTAAAGAGAGATGCCACTTATCATAAATAAAGGTGGATAAGCTTCTCGAAAGAGAGATGCCACTTATCGAAAATAAAGGTGGATAAGCTTCTCGAAAGAGAGATGCCACTTATCGAAAATAAAGGTGGATAAGCTTCTCAAAAGAGAGATGCCACTTATGAAAAGTAAAGGTGAATAAGCTTTACGAAAGACAGATGCCACTAATCGAAAATAAAGGAGGATAACCTACCTAAAAGATAGATGCCACTTATCAAATATAAAGGTGGATAAGCTTCTCAAAAGACATATACCACTTATTGAAAATAAAGGTGGTTAATCTACTCGAAAGAGAGATGCCACTTATCGAAAATAAAAGAGGATAAGCTTCTCGAAAGAGAGATGCCACTTATCGAAAATAAAGGTGGATAAGCTTTTCGAAAGAGAGATGCCACTTGTCAGAAATAAAGGTGGATAAGCTTCTCGAAAGTGAGATGCCAATTCTCAAAAATAAAGGTGGATAAGCTTCTCGAAAAGAGAGATGCCACTTATCGAAAATAAAGAAGAATAAGCTTCTCGAAAGAGAGATTCCACTTATCGAAAATAAAGGTGGATAAGCTTCTCGAAAGAGAGATGCCACTTATCGAAAATAAAGGTGGATAAGCTACTCGAAAGAGACATGCCACTTATCGAAAATAAAGGTGGATAAGCTTCTCGAAAGAGAGATTCCACTTATCGAAAATAAAGGTGGATAAGCTTCTCGAAAGAGAGATGCCACTTATCGAAAATAAAGATAGACAAGCTCCTCTAAAGAGAGATGCCACTTATCATTAATAAAGGTGGATAAGCTTCTCGAAAGAGAGATGCCACTTATCGAAAATAAAGGTGGATAAGCTTCTCGAAAGAGAGATGCCACTTTTCGAAAATAAAGGTGGATAAGCTTCTCGAAAGAGAGATGCCACTTATCAAAAGTAAAGGTGAATAAGCTTTACGAAAGACAGATGCCACTAATCGAAAATAAAGGAGGATAACCTACCTAAAAGATAGATGCCACTTATCAAAAATAAAGGTGGATAAGCTTCTCGAAAGTGAGATGCGAATTATCAAAAATAAAGGTGGATAAGCTTCTCGAAAAGAGAGATGCCACTTATCGAAAATAAAGGCGGATAAGCTACTCGAAAGAGAAATGCCACTTATCGAAAATAAAGGTGGATAAGCTTCTCGAAAGAGAGATTCCACTTATAGAAAATAAAAGTGGATAATCTTCTCGAAAGAGAGATGCCACTTATCGAAAATAAAGGTGGATAAGCTTCTCGAAAGAGAGATGCCACTTATCGAAAATAAAGGTGGATAAGCTTCTCGAAAGAGAGATGCCACTTATCGAAAATAAAGGTGGATAAGCTTCTCAAAAGAGAGATGCCACTTATCAAAAGTAAAGGTGAATAAGCTTTACGAAAGACAGATGCCACTAATCGAAAATAAAGGAGGATAACCTACCTAAAAGATAGATGCCACTTATCAAATATAAAGGTGGATAAGCTTCTCAAAAGACATATACCACTTATTGAAAATAAAGGTGGATAAGCTTCTCGAAAGTGAGATGCGAATTATCAAAAATAAAGGTGGATAAGCTTCTCGAAAAGAGAGATGCCACTTATCGAAAATAAAGGCGGATAAGCTACTCGAAAGAGAAATGCCACTTATCGAAAATAAAGGTGGATAAGCTTCTCGAAAGAGAGATTCCACTTATAGAAAATAAAGGTGGATAATCTTCTCGAAAGAGAGATGCCACTTATCGAAAATAAAGGTGGATAAGCTTCTCGAAAGAGAGATGCCACTTATCAAAAATAAAGGTGAATAAGCTTTACGAAAGACAGATGCCACTAATCGAAAATAAAGGAGGATAACCTACCTAAAAGAGAGATTCCACTTATCGAAAATAAAGGTGGATAAGCTTCTCAAAAGACAGATACCACTTATTTAAAATAAAGGTGGTTAATCTACTCGAAAGAGAGATGCCACTTATTGAAAATAAAGGTGGATAAGCTTCTCGAAAGAGAGATTCCACTTATCGAAAATAAAGGAGGATAAGCTTCTCGAAAGAGAGATGCCAATAATCTAAAATAAAGGTGGATAAGCTTCTCGAAAAAGAGATGCCACTTATCAGAAATAAAGATGGATAAGCTTCTCGAAAGTGAGATGCCAATTATCAAAAATAAAGGTGGATAAGCTTCTCGAAAAGAGAGATGCCACTTATCGAAAATAAAGGTGGATAAGCTTCTCGAAAGAGAGATTCCACTTATCGAACATAAAGGTGGATAAGCTTCTCGAAAGAGAGATGCCACTTATCTAAAATAAAGGTGGATAAGCTACTCGAAAGAGAAATGCCACTTATCGAAGATAAAGGTGGATAAGCTTCTCGAAAGAGAGATTCCACTTATCAAAAATAAAGGTGGATAAGCTTCTCGAAAGAGAGATTCCACTTATCGAAAATAACGATAGACAAGCTCCTCTAAAGAGAGATGCCACTTATCATAAATAAAGGTGGATAAGCTTCTCGAAAGAGAGATGCCACTTATCGAAAATAAAGGTGGATAAGCTTCTCGAAAGAGAGATGCCACTTATCGAAAATAAAGGTGGATAAGCTTCTCGAAAGAGAGATGCCACTTATCAAAAGTAAAGGTGAATAAGCTTTACGAAAGACAGATGCCACTAATCGAAAATAAAGGAGGATAACCTACCTAAAATATAGATTCCACTTATCAAAAATAAAGGTGGATAAGCTTCTCAAAAGACATATACCACTTATTGAAAATAAAGGTGGTTAATGTACTCGAAAGAGAGATGCCACTTATTGAAAATAAAGGTGGATAAGCTTCTCGAAAGAGAGATTCCACATATCAAAAATAAAGGTGGATAAGCTTCTCGAAAGAGAGATGCCACTTATCGAAAATAAAGGTGGATAAGCTTCTCGAAAGAGAGATGCCACTTATCGAAAATAAAGTTGGATAAGCTTCTCGAAAGAGAGATGCCACTTATCAAAAATAAAGGTGAATAAGCTTTACGAAAGGCAGATGCCACTAATCGAAAATAAAGGAGGATAACCTACTTAAAAGAGAGATTCCACTTATCGAAAATAAAGGTGGATAAGCTTCTCAAAAGACAGATACCACTTATTGAAAATAAAGGTGGTTAATCTACTCGAAAGAGAGATGCCACTTATTGAAAATAATGGTGGATAAGCTTCTCGAAAGAGAGATTCCACTTATCGAAAATAAAGGAGGATAAGCTTCTCGAAAGAGAGATGCCACTTATCGAAAATAAAGGTGGATAAGCTTTTCGAAAGAGAGATGCCACTTATCAGAAATAAAGGTGGATAAGCTTCTCAAAAGTGAGATGCCAATTATCAAAAATAAAGGTGGATAAGCTTCTCGAAAAGAGAGATGCCACTTATCGAAAATAAAGGCGGATAAGCTTCTCGAAAGAGAGATTCCACTTATCAAAAATAAAGGTGGATAAGCTTCTCGAAAGAGAGATGCCACCTATCGAAAATAAAGGTGGATAAGCTACTTGAAAGAGAAATGCCACTTATCTAAAATAAAGGTGGATAAGCTTCTCGAAAGAGAGATTCCACTTATCGAAAATAAAGGTGGATAAGCTTCTCGAAAGAGAGATGCCACTTATCGAAAATAAAGATAGACAAGCTCCTCTAAAGAGAGATGCCACTTATCCTTAATAAAGGTGGATAAGCTTCTCGAAAGAGAGATGCCACTTATCGAAAATAGAGGTGGATAAGCTTCTCGAAAGAGAGATGCCACTTATCGAAAATAAAGGTGGATAAGCTTCTCGAAAGAGAGATGCCACTTATCAAAAGTAAAGGTGAATAAGCTTTACGAAAGACAGATGCCACTAATCGAAAATAAAGGAGGATAACCTACCTAAAAGATAGATGCCACTTATCAAAAATAAAGGTGGATAAGCTTCTCGAAAGTGAGATGCGAATTATCAAAAATAAAGGTGGATAAGCTTCTCGAAAAGAGAGATGCCACTTATCGAAAATAAAGGCGGATAAGCTACTCGAAAGAGAAATGCCACTTATCGAAAATAAAGGTGGATAAGCTTCTCGAAAGAGAGATTCCACTTATCGAAAATAAAGGTGGATAAGCTTCTCGAAAGAGAGATGCCACTTATCAAAAATAAAGATAGACAAGCTCCTCTAAAGAGAGATGCCACTTATCATTAATAAAGGTGGATAAGCTTCTTGAAAGAGAGATGCCACTTATCGAAAATAAAGGTGGATAAGCTTCTCGAAAGAGAGATGCCACTTATCGAAAATAAAGGTGGATAAGCTTCTCGAAAGAGAGATGCCACTTATCAAAAGTAAAGGTGAATAAGCTTTACGAAAGACAGATGCCACTAATCGAAAATAAAGGAGGATAACCCACCTAAAAGTTAGATGCCACTTATCAAAAATAAAGGTGGATAAGCTTCTCAAAAGACAGATACCACTTATTGAAAATAAAGGTTGTTAATCTACTCGAAAGAGAGATGCCACTTATTGAAAATAAAGGTGGATAAGCTTCTCGAAAGAGATATTCCACTTATCGAAAATAAAGGTGGATAAGCTTCTCGAAAGAGAGATGCCACTTATCAAAAATAAAGGTGGATAAGCTTCTCGAAAGAGAGATGCCACTTATCGAAAATAAAGGTGGATAAGCTTCTCGAAAGAGAGATGCCACTTATCAAAAATAAAGGTGAATAAGCTTTACGAAAGACAGATGCCACTAATTGAAAATAAAGGAGGATAACCTACCTAAAAGAGAGATTCCACTTATCGAAAATAAAGGTGGATAAGCTTCTCAAAAGACAGATATCACTTATTTAAAATAAATGTGGTTAATCTACTCGAAAGAGAGATGCCACTTATTGAAAATAAAGGTGGATAAGCTTCTCGAAAGAGAGATTCCACTTATCGAAAATAAAGGAGGATAAGCTTCTCGAAAGAGAGATGCCACTTATCGAAAATAAAGGTGGATAAGCTTCTCGAAAGAGAGATGCCACTTATCAGAAATACAGGTGAATAAGCTTCTCGAAAGTGAGATGCCACTTATCGAAAATAAAGGTGGATAAGCTTCTCGAAAAGAGAGATGCCACTTATCAAAAATAAAGGCGGATAAGCTTCTCGAAAGAGAGATTCCACTTATCGAAAATAAAGGTGGATAAGCTTCTCGAAAGAGAGATGCCACTTATCGAAAATAAAGGTGGATAAGCTACTCGAAAGAGAAATGCCACTTATCGAAAATAAAGGTGGATAAGCTTCTCGAAAGAGAGATTCCACTTATCGGAAATAAAGGTGGATAAGCTTCTCAAAAGAGAGATGCCACTTATCGAAAATAAAGATAGACAAGCACCTCTAAAGAGAGATGCCACTTATCATTAATAAAGGTGGATAAGCTTCTCGAAAGAGAGATGCCGCTTATCGAAAATAAAGGTGGATAAGCTTCTCGAAAGAGAGATGCCACTTATCGAAAATAAAGGTGGATAAGCTTCTCGAAAGAGAGATGCCACTTATCAAAAGTAAAGGTGAATAAGCTTTACGAAAGACAGATGCCACTAATCGAAAATAAAGGAGGATAACCTACCTAAAAGATAGATGCCACTTATTTAAAATAAAGGTGGATAAGCTTCTCGAAAGTGAGATGCGAATTATCAAAAATAAAGGTGGATAAGCTTCTCGAAAAGAGAGATGCCACTTATCGAAAATAAAGGCGGATAAGCTACTCGAAAGAGAAATGCCACTTATCGAAAATAAAGGTGGATAAGCTTCTCGAAAGAGAGATTCCACTTATCGAAAATAAAGGTGGATAAGCTTCTCGAAAGAGAGATGCCACTTATCGAAAATAAAGATAGACAAGCTCCTCTAAAGAGAGATGCCACTTATCATTAATAAAGGTGGATAAGCTTCTTGAAAGAGAGATGCCACTTATCGAAAATAAAGGTGGATAAGCTTCTCGAAAGCGAGATGCCACTTATCGAAAATAAAGGTGGATAAGCTTCTCGAAAGAGAGATGCCACTTACCAAAAGTAAAGGTGAATAAGCTTTACGAAAGACAGATGCCACTAATCGAAAATAAAGGAGGATAACCTAACTAAAAGATAGATGCCACTTATCAAAAATAAAGGTGGATAAGCTTCTCAAAAGACAGATACCACTTATTGAAAATAAAGGTGGTTAATCTACTCGAAAGAGAGATGCCACTTATTGAAAATAAAGGTGGATAAGCTTCTCGAAAGAGATATTCCACTTATCGAAAATAAAGGTGGATAAGCTTCTCGAAAGAGAGATTCCACTTATCGAAAATAAAGGTGGATAAGCTTCTCGAAAGAGAGATGCCACTTATCGAAAATAACGATAGACAAGCTCCTCTAAAGAGAGATGCCACTTATCATAAATAAAGGTTGATAAGCTTCTCGAAAGAGAGATGCCACTTATCGAAAATAAAGGTGGATAAGCTTCTCAAAAGAGAGATGCCACTTATCGAAAATAAAGGTGGATAAGCTTCTCGAAAGAGAGATGCCACTTATCGAAAATAATGGTGAATATGCTACTCGAAAGAGAAATGCCACTTATCGAAAATATAGGTGGATAAGCTTCTCGAAAGAGAGATTCCACTTATCGAAAATAAAGGTGGATAAGCTTCTCGAAAGAGAGATGCCACTTATCGAAAATAAAGATAGACAAGCTCCTCTAAAGAGAGATGCCACTTATCATTAATAAAGGTGGATAAGCTTCTCGAAAGAGAGATGCCACTTATCGAAAATAAAGGTGGATAAGCTTCTCGAAAGAGAGATGCCACTTATCGAAAATAAAGGTGGATAAGCTTCTCGAAAGAGAGATGCCACTTATCAAAAGTAAAGGTGAATAAGCTTTACGAAAGACAGATGCCACTAATCGAAAATAAAGGAGGATAACCTACCTAAAAGATAGATGCCACTTATCGAAAATAAAGGTGGATAAGCTTCTCAAAAGACAGATACCACTTATTGAAAATAAAGGTGGATAAGCTTTTCGAAAGAGAGATGCCACTTATCAGAAATAAAGGTGGATAAGCTTCTCGAAAGAGAGATTCCACTTATCGAAAATAAAGGTGGATAAGCTTCTCGAAAGAGAGATGCCACTTATCGAAAATAAAGGTGGATAAGCTACTCGAAAGACAAATGCCACTTATCGAAAATAAAGGTGGATAAGCTTCTCGAAAGAGAGATTCCACTTATCGAAAATAAAGGTGGATAAGCTTCTCGAAAGAGAGATGCCACTTATCGAAAATAACGATAGACAAGCTCCTCTAAAGAGAGATGCCACTTATCATAAATAAAGGTTGATAAGCTTCTCGAAAGAGAGATGCCACTTATCGAAAATAAAGGTGGATAAGCTTCTCAAAAGAGAGATGCCACTTCTCGAAATTAAAGGTGGATAAGCTTCTCGAAAGAGAGATGCCACTTATCGAAAATAAAGGTGAATATGCTACTCGAAAGAGAAATGCCACTTATCGAAAATATAGGTGGATAAGCTTCTCGAAAGAGAGATTCCACTTATCGAAAATAAAGGTGGATAAGCTTCTCGAAAGAGAGATGCCACTTATCGAAAATAAAGATAGACAAGCTCCTCTAAAGAGAGATGCCACTTATCATTAATAAAGGTGGATAAGCTTCTCGAAAGAGAGATGCCACTTATCGAAAATAAAGGTGGATAAGCTTCTCGAAAGAGAGATGCCACTTATCGAAAATAAAGGTGGATAAGCTTCTCGAAAGAGAGATGCCACTTATCAAAAGTAAAGGTGAATAAGCTTTACAAAAGACAGATGCCACTAATCGAAAATAAAGGAGGATAACCTACCTAAAAGATAGATGCCACTTATCGAAAATAAAGGTGGATAAGCTTCTCAAAAGACAGATACCACTTATTGAAAATAAAGGTGGATAAGCTTTTCGAAAGAGAGATGCCACTTATCAGAAATAAAGGTGGATAAGCTTCTCGAAAGAGAGATTCCACTTATCTAAAATAAAGGTGGATAAGCTTCTCGAAAGAGAGATGCCACTTATCGAAAATAAAGGTGGATAAGCTACTCGAAAGAGAAATGCCACTTATCGAAAATAAAGGTGGATAAGCTTCTCGAAAGAGAGATTCCACTTATCGAAAATAAAGGTGGATAAGCTTCTCGAAAGAGAGATGCCACTTATCGAAAATAACGATAGACAAGCTCCTCTAAAGAGAGATGCCACTTATCATAAATAAAGGTTGATAAGCTTCTCGAAAGAGAGATGCCACTTATCGAAAATAAAGGTGGATAAGCTTCTCAAAAGAGAGATGCCACTTATCGAAAATAAAGGTGGATAAGCTTCTCGAAAGAGAGATGCCACTTATCGAAAATAAAGGTGAATATGCTACTCGAAAGAGAAATGCCACTTATCGAAAATATAGGTGGATAAGCTTCTCGAAAGAGAGATTCCACTTATCGAAAATAAAGGTGGATAAGCTTCTCGAAAGAGAGATGCCACTTATCGAAAATAAAGATAGACAAGCTCCTCTAAAGAGAGATGCCACTTATCATTAATAAAGGTGGATAAGCTTCTCGAAAGAGAGATGCCACTTATCGAAAATAAAGATGGATAAGCTTCTCGAAAGAGAGATGCCACTTATCGAAAATAAAGGTGGATAAGCTTCTCGAAAGAGAGATGCCACTTATCAAAAGTAAAGGTGAATAAGCTTTACGAAAGACAGATGCCACTAATCGAAAATAAAGGAGGATAACCTACCTAAAAGATAGATGCCACTTATCGAAAATAAAGGTGGATAAGCTTCTCAAAAGACAGATACCACTTATTGAAAATAAAGGTGGATAAGCTTTTCGAAAGAGAGATGCCACTTATCAGAAATAAAGGTGGATAAGCTTCTCGAAAGAGAGATTCCACTTATCGAAAATAAAGGTGGATAAGCTTCTCGAAAGAGAGATGCCACTTATCGAAAATAAAGGTGGATAAGCTACTCGAAAGAGAAATGCCACTTATCAAAAATAAAGGTGGATAAGCTTCTCGAAAGAGAGATTCCACTTATCGAAAATAAAGGTGGATAAGCTTCTCGAA
The DNA here is from genome assembly GCA_963859935.3 of Lathyrus sativus. Classification (NCBI taxonomy): domain Eukaryota; kingdom Viridiplantae; phylum Streptophyta; class Magnoliopsida; order Fabales; family Fabaceae; genus Lathyrus; species Lathyrus sativus. The sequence goes on from CAWUDS030000717.1 coordinate 66,632, forward strand.
AGAGAGATGCCACTTATCGAAAATAACGATAGACAAGCTCCTCTAAAGAGAGATGCCACTTATCATAAATAAAGGTTGATAAGCTTCTCGAAAGAGAGATGCCACTTATCGAAAATAAAGGTGGATAACCTTCTCAAAAGAGAGATGCCACTTATCGAAAATAAAGGTGGATAAGCTTCTCGAAAGAGAGATGCCACTTATCGAAAATAAAGGTGAATATGCTACTCGAAAGAGAAATGCCACTTATCGAAAATATAGGTGGATAAGCTTCTCGAAAGAGAGATTCCACTTATCGAAAATAAAGGTGGATAAGCTTCTCGAAAGAGAGATGCCACTTATCGAAAATAAAGATAGACAAGCTCCTCTAAAGAGAGATGCCACTTATCATTAATAAAGGTGGATAAGCTTCTCGAAAGAGAGATGCCACTTATCGAAAATAAAGGTGGATAAGCTTCTCGAAAGAGAGATGCCACTTATCGAAAATAAAGGTGGATAAGCTTCTCGAAAGAGAGATGTCACTTATCAAAAGTAAAGGTGAATAAGCTTTACGAAAGACAGATGCCACTAATCGAAAATAAAGGAGGATAACCTACCTAAAAGATAGATGCCACTTATCAAAAATAAAGGTGGATAAGCTTCTCAAAAGACAGATACCACTTATTGAAAATAAAGGTGGTTAATCTACTCGAAAAAGAGATGCCACTTATTGAAAATAAAGGTGGATAAGCTTCTCGAAAGAGAGATTCCACTTATCGAAAATAAAGGTGGATAAGCTTCTCGAAAGAGAGATGCCACTTATCAAAAATAAAGGTGGATAAGCTTCTCGAAAGAGAGATGCCACTTATCGAAAATAAAGGTGGATAAGCTTCTCGAAAGAGAGATGCCACTTATCAAAAATAAAGGTGAATAAGCTTTACGAAAGACAGATGCCACTAATCGAAAATAAAGGAGGATAACCTACCTAAAAGAGAGATTCCACTTATCGAAAATAAAGGTGGATAAGCTTCTCAAAAGACAGATACCACTTATTGAAAATAAAGGTGGTTAATCTACTCGAAAGAGAGATGCCACTTATTGAAAATAAAGGTGGATAAGCTTCTCGAAAGAGAGATTCCACTTATCGAAAATAAAGGAGGATAAGCTTCTCGAAAGAGAGATGCCACTTATCGAAAATAAAGGTGGATAAGCTTCTCGAAAGAGAGATGCCACTTATCAGAAATAAAGGTGGATAAGCTTCTCGAAAGTGAGATGCCAATTATTAAAAATAAAGGTGGATAAGCTTCTCGAAAAGAGAGATGCCACTTATCGAAAATAAAGGCGGATAAGCTTCTCGAAAGAGAGATTCCACTTATCGAAAATAAAGGTGGATAAGCTTCTCGAAAGAGAGATGCCACTTATCGAAAATAAAGGTGGATAAGCTACTCGAAAGAGAAATGCCACTTATCGAAAATAAAGGTGGATAAGCTTCTCGAAAGAGAGATTCCACTTATCGAAAATAAAGGTGGATAAGCTTCTCGAAAGAGAGATGCCACTTATCGAAAATAAAGATAGACAAGCTCCTCTAAAGAGAGATGCCACTTGAAGGTGAGAAAATACTTAGAAGGGGGGGTTGAATAAGTATGACAGAAAATAATCAAAGATAAAAACTCAAGTATTTTTATCCTGGTTCGTTGAACTCAACTACTCCAGTCCACCCTTTTCAAGAGTGATTTGCCTTTCTCAACAAGGACTTAATCCACTATTCAAATCAACTGATTACAAATAGCAACACCTAAGAACAACTGTTCTTAGTCTTCTCAAGAGCTACTGATCTAACCTAGATCCTCTTAAGGAAAACAACACCTAAGAACAACTGTTCTTAGTCTTCTCAAGAGCTACTGATCTAACCTAGATCCTCTTAAGGAAAACTTCCTTTACAAATTAATGTAATACAATGTAAGAGTAATAAATTGCTTCTATGAAAGCTATAAACACAACTGTGTTATTTCTCTAAGTTTAGAACAAAGTATGAACTATAAAGAATATGAGAGCTTGAGAGTTTTTCGCGTGAGAGTGTTCTTGCAATGATTTCGTCACTTGAAGAATGAGCTATCATTTCCTTTATATAGCCACTTGAATATTGGAGAGAATATTTTACCGTTGGAGAAGATATTTCCAATATCAAAAAGGTACAGTCCTTTGTACTATTGCAGCAGAGAGACGGCGCACAAAATGTGGGTGTAGCAATTGTCTGCTGAGCTGTGAATTTACCATATATGGAATGTATCAGAGGAATAATCTTCTTGCAGAGATTTATGTCTATCCCAATTAAGGAAAGATTTGCTGGCATATTCCAACGGATATATTAAAATAATCTTCTTCAAATAATTCTTCAGATAGTTCAGATCAACAATCAATATCAGAGTCTTCAGTCTTCAGAATCTTCTGGAAACTTCAGAGCCTAAGATGTTCTTCAGATGTTGCTGAATCAGAGTCTGGTGCAGCTGTGTGCTTGAAGCGTAACATGCTCTTAGATCAGAGTCTTCACTCAGATCAGAGTCTTCTCTCATTCAGAGTCTCTTCACTCAGAGTCTTCTTTCATTCAGATTCTCTTCACTCAGAGTCTTCTTTCATTCAGAGTCTCTTCACTCAGAGTCTTCTTTCATTCAGATTCTTGATAATATATGCAGCGTGTTGTATCTTCAGAATCTTGATGACTAAGCTCTTATACTTCAGATTCTTCTAATCTTCAGATGCTCTTGAGCCATTCAGAATTTATTGTTCACATCAAATTTGCTCTTTAAGATTAAAATCTTTTGTGCCTGTAGACAACAGTTTAGAACAAATTTAGAGAGTATAATTCTTGTATACAAATTATCATTAATGTTATCATCAAAACATAGAGATATTACTAAGACACAATCTGTGCTCTTACAATCTCCCCCTTTTTGATGATGACAAAACATGAGAAATTTGTTCAATAAAAATATGAATTAAAATTACTCCCCCTGAGATTAACAATCTCCCCCTGAAATGAATACTCTAATGGAATTAGATACTTCCCTTTCTGGTTGAGTACATTTCAGATTCAGAGCCTGATTGAAGCCTGGTTGACATATGTTTGACTTCTAGAGTCAAAGCTTGATGCCATATTAAAGCTTGATGCCAGAAGAACAACTTCAGAACACCTGGTTGTTTATCTTGCCATTTCCTGTCTTGAGTTATCTTTTAGATCATAGTACTCAAGGTTAGATATCAGAGTCTGGTCTACTCAGATTTAGCTATTTTTGATCAGGTTCTGAAAAGATAGATCTCAGGAAAAACTTCAATGAAATTTGTCAGATTTTTTAATAATATCTGGGACACTTAAATTCAAAGAATGTTAGTAACATGTCTGACTTAGTTCAGATAATTGCTTATAGATTTGAACAATCAGATTCTATTTTGTTTCTCCCCCTTTTTGTCATAATCAAAAAGAATTTTAAAAGACAGTAAAGATGCAGAAGAAACACATATCCAGATAAGCAAAAAGATCATTGTCATTAAGTCAAGAGAACATCCAGATTCAGATAAAAGCATACAAAACATATCAGAAGAAAATCAAAACAAAGAAAAACATGAAAAACTTGTGCAAAACATCAAGTAGGTTTAGCAGATGAGGCTTGTTGAGAAGCAATGAGTTGCAGCAGTGCTGTAATCCTTTCTGAATTTTCATCTTGCTTAGCCATCCAAGTTTTCATTTCTTCATTTGTTTTCTTTTGATCAACCATAAAATCCTTAAGTTCTTTGACATCCTTCTGAAGATCTGTAGATTCTGAAACAGTAGATTCTGAAACAGGCTGAGTAACATCAGGTGCAGGAATTTCTGGAGGTGGAGGAGCTTCTAGAAGAAGAATAGGAGGAGTGTTTCTCTTAATCCATTTTTGATAAGCAGCAAACCTTACTTTTGACAATCTAAGACATTGAGTCCTGATTTTCAAAGCCTCCCTATTCAGTCTGTAAAGATATTTCTTCCAAACAGCGTCAGCAGCCTCTTTGTCCATAGTAGTCATGCAAACATCCATAATGTCAGCAAAGTCTGAGACATTATCCTTATCAAAATCTCTTAACAGAGTATAAACACGTGATCCCAATTCTGCTTCATCAGGGATTCTGGGTTTTCTTGGTTGGGTTAGTTGTGTTTGTGGTGTTTGTTCAGAAGGTTGAGGTTGTGAAGATGGATGTTCAGATGTTTGTGGTTCAGAAGGTTGAGGATTGATTTGTGGTTCAGATGTTGGTTGGTTGGTTTGTGGTTCAGATGTTTGTTGGTCAGAATGTTGTGGTTGAACAGCAGTTAGGAGAGTGCGTACTGGTTCTTGGACAGTGGTAGCATTCTTGGTAGTAACAGCTTTTGAAGTAGATGCCATTGTTGACGATGATGAAGAAGATGAAGGTTTCTGAGTTCTTTTAGGGTTTGCAAAGAGAGAGAACAACAAACAAAAGCGCATATGTGTTTGAGAATGTGAAAAGTGTGAATGTGTTATGAGAATGGTTTATATAGACAAATAAAGCAAGCATGGGAAACACAACAGACACACATTGGACACATACGCACGTTTGCATTAAATGAAAAGTAATCATTTTTAATTATGATATGACATTTGGGGGAAAATCAAGACAGATTGAGATTTTCAAAGCAATACCTTAAACGTCATAATCAGTAGGTGTACTCCATCTTTTCAGATTCTGAGTGACACGTGTTTGCTTGCATGTGATTCTATAACTCTTAAGAAATGAAACGTTTTCAACTTTCAGATCCTCTGAGATGGTCAGTTCAGAGTTTCACACAAAAAAAAAATTCACAGATAAATTAAACAAGCAAGACAGATGAAATACTTCAGAGTGTTAAACACTTAGCATCTGAGAAGTTGACTCTGAGAAATATTACTCTGGACAAAAATCCATACAAATATTTTTCAGAATAAACTTAAACCTATCTTCAGCAAGGGGTTTTGTGAAAATATCTTCCCATTGATGATCTGTATCAACAAAGGCTAAATTTATTACACCCTTCTGAACATAGTCTCTGATGAAATGATGTTTAATCTCTATATGTTTGGCCTTAGAGTGTAAAATTGGATTTTTGGATAAACATATAGCAGAAGTATTATCACAGAAGATAGAAAGATTACTCTCATAGATTTGATAATCTTCTAGTTGACTCTTCATCCAGAGCATCTGAGTGGAACATCCAGCAGCAGCAATGTATTCTGCCTCTGTGGTTGATAGTGCAATTGTTGGTTGCTTCTTGCTGTACCACGAGATCAGATGACTTCCAAGAAACTGACAGCTTCCAGAAGTACTTTTGCGCTCAACTCTATCTCCAGCATAGTCAGCATCACAGAATCCAACTAGTGAATATTTGTCAGATTTTCTGTAACACAAACCAACATTAGCAGTACCTTTCAGATACCTTAGAATCCTCTTAACAGCAGTTAAGTGTGATTCTCTAGGATCTGATTGGAATCTAGCACATAAACAAACACTAAACAGAATGTCTGGTCTAGAAGCAGTCAAATAAAGAAGAGATCCTATCATACCTCTGTAGAGTTTCTGATCTACCTTCTTACTTACCTCTTCCTTACCTAGAGTGCTTGTAGGATGCATTGGAGTCTTTGCCATTTTGCTATCCAGCATGTTAATCTTCTTCAGAAGCTCTTTAACATACTTGGTCTGATGTATGTAGGTGCACTCTGGAGTCTGATTTACTTGGATTCCCAGAAAGAATCTCAATTCTCCCATCATGCTCATCTCAAATTCTGCCTGCATACATTTAGCAAACTCCTTTCCAAGCATAATATTTGTTGATCCAAAAATAATATCATCTACATAAATTTGACAAATCAACAAATCTTTCTTAATGGTTTTACAAAATAGTGTGGTATCCACTTTTCCTCTGATGAAATTTTTCTTCAGAAGAAAATTACTCAACCTCTCATACCAAGCTCTGGGAGCTTGTTTTAGTCCATAAAGAGATTTTTTCAGTTTGTAAACATGATCTGGAAAATTTTCATTTTCAAAACCAGGAGGTTGGTGGACATACACTTCCTCTTCTATAATTCCATTAAGAAAAGCACTTTTAACATCCATCTGATAAAGAGTGATGTTATGTTGTGCAGCAAATGAAATAAGCAAGCGTATAGACTCTAACCTTGCAACAGGAGCATATGTTTCTGTGTAGTCTATGCCTTCTTGTTGACTGTAGCCTTGAGCAACCAGTCTTGCTTTGTTCCTTTCAACTTCTCCTTTCTCATTAAGTTTATTTCTGAAAACCCATTTTGTTCCAATGACATTGAAACCTTTAGGTCTTGGAACCAGATCCCAGACTTCATTCCTTGTGAATTGATTCAGCTCCTCTTGCATAGCTAAAATCCATTCATTATCTTCCAGAGCCTCATCAACAGATGTTGGTTCTATAATTGACACTAAGCCACAGAAGGAAGATTCAGAAGTTCTGAGAAATGCTCTTGTCCTTATTGGATCATCTTTCTTTCCAATTATCACATCCTCTGGATGAGAAGCTTTCATTCTGGAAGAAGATCCTCTGACTGTTGGTCTTTCAGAAATATGCAGATTGTCAAGTTGGGAAGTTAGAGGCGTAGCATCTGGGTTTGCTTCAGAGTCTTTGTCTTCAGTCTTGTCTGCCTCTGAGCCTTCAGAGTCTGTGAGAATAACTTCTCTATCTGCAGAACTTTCAACTTGCTTTGGCTTTTCAGAGCCAAGCTTATCATCAAATCTAACATGAATAGATTCTTCCACAATCTGTGTTTCAGTATTGAATACTCTGTAGCCTTTAGAGCGTTCAGAATAACCAAGCATGAAACACTTCTGTGCTTTGGAATCAAACTTGTTCAGATGATCTTTAGTGTTAAGCATATAACAAATACATCCAAATGGATGAAAATAAGCAATGTTGGGCTTTCTGTTTCTCCACAATTCATAGGGAGTCTTTTCCAGAAGAGGTCTTACAGACACTCTGTTCTGAATATAACATGCTGTATTTATTGCTTCTGCCCAAAAGTATTTTGCCAGATTTGTCTCGTTGATCATGGTTCTGGCCATTTCTTGCAATGTTCTATTTTTCCTCTCTACAACTCCATTTTGTTGTGGAGTTCTAGGACAGGAGAAATCATGTGCAATTCCTTTTTCAGAAAAATATTTTTCAAAATATTTGTTTTCAAATTCACCACCATGATCACTTCTGACTTTAATAATTTTGCATTCTTTTTCAGTCTGGACTTGATTGCAGAAGTCAATGAACACAGAATGAGACTCATCCTTGTGTTTTAGAAACTTTACCCATGTCCATCTGCTGTAGTCATCTACAATGACTAACCCATACTTCTTGCCTCTGATGGATGCAGTTTTCACTGGTCCAAACAGATCAATATGAAGTAATTCCAATGGTCTAGAAGTGGAAACAACATTTTTTGGTTTAAAATGAGATTTTGAAAATTTACCCTTTTGACATGCGCCACACAGAGCATCTGAATTGAACTTCAGATTAGGGAGTCCTCTGACCAGATTGAGTTTATTAATCTGAGATATACGTCTCATATTAATATGTCCCAATCTTCTATGCCAGACCCATTGCTCATCATTCACAGATAAAAGGCATTTTACATTTTGAACTTTAAGTTCTGAAAGGTTAATTTTGTAAATGTTGTTTTTCCTCTTTCCACTAAATAGGATTGAACCATTCTTTTGACATACAGCTTTGCAACATTTTTGATTAAAGATGATATCATAACCATTGTCACTTAATTGACTTATGGACAATAGATTATGTTTCAATCCTTCAACTAACAGAACATTAGAAATAGAGGGTAGGTTACCATTACCTATTGTACCAGAGCCAATGATCTTGCCCTTCTGGTTCCCTCCAAATTTCACGTCCCCTCCAGATCTAAGTTCCAGGCTTTGGAACATAGACCTTTCGCCCGTCATATGTCGTGAGCATCCAGAGTCCAGGTACCATGATTGGTGTCTGGATTTTGCTGCTAAGAACATCTGCAACAGGTATTATTTTACTTTTAGGTACCCAGATCTTCTTGGGTCCTTTGGGGTTAGATGTTCTGTGGTTTTGCCTAAACTTCTGTTTTTCAACATAGTGTTTATTCTGGCTAGCCCTTGGCTTAAACATATAAGTACTCTTTTCAGAGCTTGTATGTTTAATATCATTCAGATGACCAAACTTAAAATGAGAATACAGAGGAGTCTTCTTGATGAGGAGTTTATCAACAGATTTTGGATTGCTTCCAGAGGAAGATTCACATCCAATGCCTCTTCTGTTGTTCCCACTAACACCATAGATCATAGAAGCCATTTTGCTTCTGTCTATGCTTTTAGTGAGGAATCTTTTAAAACTGGAGTCATATTTTTCTAAAATATTTTCACTTGACTCTGTTTCAGTATCAGATTCTTGTTGAGTTGTTTCTAAATCATTTTTGAGTTTTAAATTTATTTCTTTCTGCTCAACAAGTTCTGTTCTCAGAAGATCAATCTCAGATTCAAGATTGCTTTTCAGCTTCTTGTATTTGAGTTTAATCTTGCTGTAGCTTTCCAACATGTCAGATAAACTTTCAACAAGTTCAGCTCTGGAGAGTTCAGAAAATACCTCTTCAGAGTCAGAGTCTGATTCTGACTCAGATTCAGATGATGACGTTCCTTCATCTTGATCATTTGTGTTGGCCATCAGCGCAACATTTGCACATTCTTCCTCAGATTCAGAAGATGATTCAGATTCATCTGAGTCATCCCATGTAGCCATCAGAACCTTTTTCTTTTTATCAAACTTCCTTTTGGGTTTTTCCTTTTGAAGTTTGGGACATTCACTCTTGTAGTGTCCAGGTTCTTTACATTCATAGCAAGTGAACTCTTTCTTGCCAGATCTTCTGTGTCCAGAAGATTCTCTCTTTTGATCAGATCTTCTGAAGTTGTTGAACTTCTTCCCTTTGTGCTTCCAGAGTTTGTTGATCCTTCTGGACAGCATGGATAGTTCATCTTCTTCTTCAGAAGAAGATTCCTCAGAGCTTTCTTCATTTACCTGCAAAGCTTTAACAGATTTGTTAGATTTAAAAGCTAAGGATTTACCTTTATCTTTCTTCTGGGGTTCATCTTCCTCCAGCTCAATCTCATGACTTCTCAAAGAACTGATGAGTTCTTCTAATGAGATTTTGTTCAGATCCTTGGCCAGCTTCAATGCAGTCACCATAGGTCTCCATCTGGTAGGAAGACTTCTGATGATCTTCTTGACATGATCAGATGTTGAGTAGCCCTTGTCCAGAACTTTCAACCCAGCTGTTAGAATCTGAAATCTGGAAAACATAGTCTCAATGTTCTCAGATTCTTCCATCTTGAACGCTTCATACTTCTGTATCAGCGCCAGAGCCTTTGTTTCTTTCACCTGAGAGTTTCCCTCATGAGTCATTTTGAGAGACTCAAACATATCATGAGCAGTGTCTCTGTTGGTAATCTTCTCATACTCTGTATGAGAGATTGCATTAAGAAGTATGGTTCTGGCTTTGTGATGATTCTTGAATTCTTTCTTCTGCTCCTCAGTCATTGATTTTCTATCAATCTTTTTGCCATCCTTAGTAGGATGTTCATATCCATCAATGACTAAATCCCAGAGATCAGCATCATACCCCAAGAAAAAACTTTCAAGTCTATCTTTCCAATAATCAAATTTTTCTCCATCAAACATTGGAGGTTTGGTGCTGATTCTGTCTCCTTCATATTTGTTGCTTGATGTAGGAATATCACCCATATTAGCAACCAAATAAATAACAGAGTATTCTTCTCACTGGATCTTTATCTGTCACGGTTAAGTGAATGCACACTCAGAACCGGAGCTCTGATGCCAACTGAAGGTGAGAAAATACTTAGAAGGGGGGGTTGAATAAGTATGACAGAAAATAATCAAAGATAAAAACTCAAGTATTTTTATCCTGGTTCGTTGAACTCAACTACTCCAGTCCACCCTTTTCAAGAGTGATTTGCTTTTCTCAACAAGGACTTAATCCACTATTCAAATCAACTGATTACAAATAGCAACACCTAAGAACAACTGTTCTTAGTCTTCTCAAGAGCTACTGATCTAACCTAGATCCTCTTAAGGAAAACAACACCTAAGAACAACTGTTCTTAGTCTTCTCAAGAGCTACTGATCTAACCTAGATCCTCTTAAGGAAAACTTCCTTTACAAATTAATGTAATACAATGTAAGAGTAATAAATTGCTTCTATGAAAGCTATAAACACAACTGTGTTATTTCTCTAAGTTTAGAACAAAGTATGAACTATAAAGAATATGAGAGCTTGAGAGTTTTTCGCGTGAGAGTGTTCTTGCAATGATTTCGTCACTTGAAGAATGAGCTATCATTTCCTTTATATAGCCACTTGAATATTGGAGAGAATATTTTACCGTTGGAGAAGATATTTCCAATATCAAAAAGGTACAGTCCTTTGTACTATTGCAGCAGAGAGACGGCGCACAAAATGTGGGTGTAGCAATTGTCTGCTGAGCTGTGAATTTACCATATATGGAATGTATCAGAGGAATAATCTTCTTGCAGAGATTTATGTCTATCCCAATTAAGGAAAGATTTGCTGGCATATTCCAACGGATATATTAAAATAATCTTCTTCAAATAATTCTTCAGATAGTTCAGATCAACAATCAATATCAGAGTCTTCAGTCTTCAGAATCTTCTGGAAACTTCAGAGCCTAAGATGTTCTTCAGATGTTGCTGAATCAGAGTCTGGTGCAGCTGTGTGCTTGAAGCGTAACATGCTCTTAGATCAGAGTCTTCACTCAGATCAGAGTCTTCTCTCATTCAGAGTCTCTTCACTCAGAGTCTTCTTTCATTCAGATTCTCTTCACTCAGAGTCTTCTTCCATTCAGAGTCTCTTCACTCAGAGTCTTCTTTCATTCAGATTCTTGATAATATATGCAGCGTGTTGTATCTTCAGAATCTTGATGACTAAGCTCTTATACTTCAGATTCTTCTAATCTTCAGATGCTCTTGAGCCATTCAGAATTTATTGTTCACATCAAATTTGCTCTTTAAGATTAAAATCTTTTGTGCCTGTAGACAACAGTTTAGAACAAATTTAGAGAGTATAATTCTTGTATACAAATTATCATTAATGTTATCATCAAAACATAGAGATATTACTAAGACACAATCTGTGCTCTTACACCACTTATCATTAATAAAGGTGGATAAGCTTCTCGAAAGAGAGATGCCACTTATCGAAAATAAAGGTGGATAAGCTTCTCGAAAGAGAGATGCCACTTATCGAAAATAAAGGTGGATAAGCTTCTCGAAAGAGAGATGCCACTTATCAAAAGTAAAGGTGAATAAGCTTTACGAAAGACAGATGCCACTAATCGAAAATAAAGGAGGATAACCTACCTAAAACATAGATGCCACTTATCAAAAATAAAGGTGGATAAGCTTCTCGAAAGTGAGATGCGAATTATCAAAAATAAAGGTGGATAAGCTTCTCGAAAAGAGAGATGCCACTTATCGAAAATAAAGGCGGATAAGCTACTCGAAAGAGAAATGCCACTTATCGAAAATAAAGGTGGATAAGCTTCTCGAAAGAGAGATTCCACTTATCGAAAATAAAGGTGGATAAGCTTCTCGAAAGAGAGATGCCACTTATCGAAAATAAAGATAGACAAGCTCCTCTAAAGAGAGATGCCACTTATCATTAATAAAGGTGGATAAGCTTCTCGAAAGAGATATTCCACTTATCGAAAATAAAGGTGGATAAGCTTCTCGAAAGAGAGATGCCACTTATCGAAAATAAAGGTGGATAAGCTTCTCGAAAGAGAGATGCCACTAATCGAAAATAAAGGAGGATAACCTACCTAAAAGATAGATGCCACTTATCAAAAATAAAGGTGGATAAGATTCTCAAAAGACAGATACCACTTATTGAAAATAAAGGTGGTTAATCTACTCGAAAGAGAGATGCCACTTATTGAAAATAAAGGTGGATAAGCTTCTCGAAAGAGATGTTCCACTTATCGAAAATAAAGGTGGATAAGCTTCTCGAAAGAGAGATTCCACTTATCAAAAATAAAGGAGGATAAGCTTCTCGAAAGAGAGATGCCACTTATCGAAAATAAAGGTGGATAAGCTTCTCGAAAGAGAGATGCCACTTATCAGAAATAAAGGTGGATAAGCTTCTCGAAAGTGAGATGCCAATTATAAAAAATAAAGGTGGATAAGCTTCTCGAAAAGAGAGATGCCACTTATCGAAAATAAAGGCGGATAAGCTTCTCGAAAGAGAGATTCCACTTATCGAAAATAAAGGTGGATAAGCTTCTCGAAAGAGAGATGCCACTTATCGAAAATAAAGGTGGATAAGCTACTCGAAAGAGAAATGCCACTTATCGAAAATAAAGGTGGATAAGCTTCTCGAAAGAGAGATTCCACTTATCGAAAATAAAGGTGGATAAGCTTCTCAAAAGAGAGATGCCACTTATCGAAAATAAAGATAGACAAGCACCTCTAAAGAGAGATGCCACTTATCAATAATAAAGGTGGATAAGCTTCTCGAAAGAGAGATGCCACTTATCGAAAATAAAGGTGGATAAGCTTCTCGAAAGAGAGATGCCACTTATCGAAAATAAAGGTGGATAAGCTTCTCGAAAGAGAGATGCCACTTATCAAAAGTAAAGGTGAATAAGCTTTACGAAAGACAGATGCCACTAATCGAAAATAAAGGAGGATAACCTACCTAAAAGATTAATGCCACTTATTTAAAATAAAGGTGGATAAGCTTCTCGAAAGTGAGATGCGAATTATCAAAAATAAAGGTGGATAAGCTTCTCGAAAAGAGAGATGCCACTTATCGAAAATAAAGGCGGATAAGCTACTCGAAAGAGAAATGCCACTTATCGAAAATAAAGGTGGATAAGCTTCTCGAAAGAGAGATTCCACTTATCGAAAATAAAGGTGGATAAGCTTCTCGAAAGAGAGATGCCACTTATCGAAAATAAAGATAGACAAGCTCCTCTAAAGAGAGATGCCACTTATCATTAATAAAGGTGGATAAGCTTCTTGAAAGAGAGATGCCACTTATCGAAAATAAAGGTGGATAAGCTTCTCGAAAGCGAGATGCCACTTATCGAAAATAAAGGTGGATAAGCTTCTCGAAAGAGAGATGCCACTTATCAAAAGTAAAGGTGAATAAGCTTTACGAAAGACAGATGCCACTAATCGAAAATAAAGGAGGATAACCTACCTAAAAGATAGATGCCACTTATCAAAAATAAAGGTGGATAAGCTTCTCAAAAGACAGATACCACTTATTGAAAATAAAGGTGGTTAATCTACTCGAAAGAGAGATGTCACTTATTGAAAATAAAGGTGGATAAGCTTCTCGAAAGAGATATTCCACTTATCGAAAATAAAGGTGGATAAGCTTCTCGAAAGAGAGATGCCACATATCAAAAATAAAGGTGGATAAGCTTCTTGAAAGAGAGATGCCACTTATCGAAAATAAAGGTGGATAAGCTTCTCGAAAGTGAGATGCCACTTATCAAAAATAAAGGTGAATAAGCTTTACGAAAGACAGATGCCACTAATCGAAAATAAGGGAGGATAACCTACCTAAAAAAGAGATTCCACTTATCGAAAATAAAGGTGGATAAGCTTCTCAAAAGACAGATACCACTTATTTAAAATAAAGGTGGTTAATCTACTCGAAAGAGAGATGCCACTTATTGAAAATAAAGGTGGATAAGCTTCTCGAAAGAGAGATTCCACTTATCGAAAATAAAGGAGGATAAGCTTCTCGAAAGAGAGATGCCACTTATCGAAAATAAAGTTGGATAAGCTTCTCGAAAGAGAGATGCCACTTATCAGAAATAAAGGTGAATAAGCTTCTCGAAAGTGAGATGCCAATTATCAAAAATAAAGGTGGATAAGCTTCTCGAAAAGAGAGATGCCACTTATCGAAAATAAAGGCGGATAAGCTTCTCGAAAGAGAGATTCCACTTATCAAAAGTAAAGGTGAATAAGCTTTACGAAAGACAGATGCCACTAATCGAAAATAAAGGAGGATAACCAACCTAAAAGATTAATGCCACTTTTTTAAAATAAAGGTGGATAAGCTTCTCGAAAGTGAGATGCGAATTATCAAAAATAAAGGTGGATAAGCTTCTCGAAAAGAGAGATGCCACTTATCGAAAATAAAGGCGGATAAGCTAGTCGAAAGAGAAATGCCACTTATCGAAAATAAAGGTGGATAAGCTTCTCGAAAGAGAGATTCCACTTATCGAAAATAAAGATAGACAAGCTCCTCTAAAGAGAGATGCCACTTATCATTAATAAAGGTGGATAAGCTTCTTGAAAGAGAGATGCCACTTATCGAAAATAAAGGTAGATAAGCTTCTCGAAAGCGAGATGCCACTTATCCAAAATAAAGGTGGATAAGCTTCTCGAAAGAGAGATGCCACTTATCAAAAGTAAAGGTGAATAAGCTTTACGAAAGACAGATGCCACTAATCGAAAATAAAGGAGGATAACCTACCTAAAAGATAGATGCCACTTATCAAAAATAAAGGTGGATAAGCTTCTCAAAAGACAGATACCACTTATTGAAAATAAAGGTGGTTAATCTACTCGAAAGAGAGATGCCACTTATTGAAAATAAAGGTGGATAAGCTTCTCGAAAGAGATATTCCACTTATCGAAAATAAAGGTGGATAAGCTTCTCGAAAGAGAGATGCCACATATCAAAAATAAAGGTGGATAAGCTTCTCGAAAGAGAGATGCCACTTATCGAAAATAAAGGTGGATAAGCTTCTCGAAAGTGAGATGCCACTTATCAAAAACAAAGGTGAATAAGCTTTACGAAAGACAGATGCCACTAATCGAAAATAAAGGAGGATAACCTACCTAAAAGAGAGATTCCACTTATCGAAAATAAAGGTGGATAAGCTTCTCAAAAGACAGATACCACTTATTTAAAATAAAGGTGGTTAATCTACTCGAAAGAGAGATGCCACTTATTGAAAATAAAGGTGGATAAGCTTCTCGAAAGAGAGATTCCACTTATCGAAAATAAAGGAGGATAAGCTTCTCGAAAGAGAGATGCCACTTATCGAAAATAAAGTTGGATAAGCTTCTCGAAAGAGAGATGCCACTTATCAGAAATAAAGGTGAATAAGCTTCTCGAAAGTGAGATGCCAATTATCAAAAATAAAGGTGGATAAGCTTCTCGAAAAGAGAGATGCCACTTATCGAAAATAAAGGTGGATAAGCTTCTCGAAAGAGAGATTCCACTTATCGAAAATAAAGGTGGGTAAGCTTCTCGAAAGAGAGGTGCCACTTATAAAAAATAAAGGTGGATAAGCTTCTCGAAAGACAGATGCCACTTATCGAAAATAAAGTTGGATAAGCTTCTCGAAAGAGAGATGCCACTTATTAAAAATAAAGGTGAATAATCTTTACGAAAGACAGATGCCACTAATCGAAAATAAAGGAGGATAACCTACCTAAAAGAGAGATTCCACTTATCGAAAATAAAGGTGGATAAGCTTCTCAAAAGACAGATACCACTTATTGAAAATAAAGGTGGTTAATCTACTCGAAAGAGAGATGCCACTTATTGAAAATAAAGGTGGATAAGCTTCTCGAAAGAGAGATGCCACTTATCGAAAATAAAGGTGGATAAGCTTTTCGAAAGAGAGATGCCACTTATCAGAAATAAAGGTGGATAAGCTTCTCGAAAGAGAGATTCCACTTATCGAAAATAAAGGTGGATAAGCTTCTCGAAAGAGAGATGCCACTTATCGAAAATAAAGGTGGATAAGCTACTCGAAAGAGAAATGCCACTTATCGAAAATAAAGGTGGATAAGCTTCTCGAAAGAGAGATTCCACTTATCGAAAATAAAGGTGGATAAGCTTCTCGAAAGAGAGATGCCACTTATCGAAAATAACGATAGACAAGCTCCTCTAAAGAGAGATGCCACTTATCATAAATAAAGGTTGATAAGCTTCTCGAAAGAGAGATGCCACTTATCGAAAATAAAGGTGGATAAGCTTCTCAAAAGAGAGATGGCACTTATCGAAAATAAAGGTGGATAAGCTTCTCGAAAGAGAGATGCCACTTATCGAAAATAAAGGTGAATATGCTACTCTAAAGAGAAATGCCACTTATCGAAAATATAGGTGGATAAGCTTCTCGAAAGAGAGATTCCACTTATCGAAAATAAAGGTGGATAAGCTTCTCGAAAGAGAGATGCCGCTTATCGAAAATAAAGATAGACAAGCTCCTCTAAAGAGAGATGCCACTTATCATTAATAAAGGTGGATAAGCTTCTCGAAAGAGAGATGCCACTTATCGAAAATAAAGGTGGATAAGCTTCTCGAAAGAGAGATGCCACTTATCGAAAATAAAGGTGGATAAGCTTCTCGAAAGAGAGATGCCACTTATCAAAAGTAAAGGTGAATAAGCTTTACGAAAGACAGATGCCACTAATCGAAAATAAAGGAGGATAACCTACCTAAAAGATAGATGCCACTTATCAAAAATAAAGGTGGATAAGCATCTCAAAAGACAGATACCACTTATTGAAAATAAAGGTGGTTAATCTACTCGAAAAAGAGATGCCACTTATTGAAAATAAAGGTGGATAAGCTTCTCGAAAGAGAGATTCCACTTATCGAAAATAAAGGTGGATAAGCTTCTCGAAAGAGAGATGCCACTTATCAAAAATAAAGGTGGATAAGCTTCTCGAAAGAGAGATGCCACTTATCGAAAATAAAGGTGGATAAGCTTCTCGAAAAGAGAGATGCCACTTATCGAAAATAAAGGTGGATAAGCTTCTCGAAAGAGAGATTCCACTTATCGAACATAAAGGTGGATAAGCTTATCGAAAGAGAGATGCCACTTATCGAAAATAAAGGTGGATAAGCTACTCGAAAGAGAAATGCCACTTATCGAAAATAAAGGTGGATAAGCTTCTCGAAAGACAGATTCCACTTATCGAAAATAAAGGTGGATAAGCTTCTCGAAAGAGAGATGTCACTTATCGAAAATAAAGATAGACAAGCTCCTCTAAAGAGAGATGCCACTTATCATTAATAAAGGTGGATAAGCTTCTCGAAAGAGAGATGCCACTTATCGAAAATAAAGGTGGATAAGCTTCTCGAAAGAGAGATGCCACTTATCAAAAATAAAGGTGGATAAGCTTCTAGAAAGAGAGATGCCACTTATCAAAAGTAAAGGTGAATAAGCTTTACGAAAGACAGATGCCACTAATCGAAAATAAAGGAGGATAACCTACCTAAAAGATAGATGCCACTTATCAAAAATAAAGGTGGATAAGCTTCTCAAAAGACAGATACCACTTATTGAAAATAAAGGTGGTTAATCTACTCGAAAGAGAGATGCCACTTATTGAAAATAAAGGTGGATAAGCTTCTCGAAAGAGAGATTCCACTTATCGAAAATAAAGGTGGATAAGCTTCTCAAAAGAGAGATGCCACTTATCAAAAATAAAGGTGGATAAGCTTCTCGAAAGAGAGATGCCACTTATCGAAAATAAAGGTGGATAAGCTTCTCGAAAGAGAGATGCCACTTATCAAAAATAAAGGTGAATAATCTTTACGAAAGACAGATGCCACTAATCGAAAATAAAGGAGGATAACCTACCTAAAAGAGAGATTCCACTTATCGAAAATAAAGGTGGATAAGCTTCTCAAAAGACAGATACCACTTATTGAAAATAAAGGTGGTTAATCTACTCGAAAGAGAGATGCCACTTATTAAAAATAAAGGTGGATAAGCTTCTCGAAAGAGAGATTCCACTTATCGAAAATAAAGGAGGATAAGCTTCTCGAAAGAGAGATGCCACTTATCAAAAATAAAGGTGGATAAGCTTCTCGAAAGAGAGATGCCACTTATCAGAAATAAAGGTGGATAAGCTTCTCGAAAGTGAGATGCCAATTATCAAAAATAAAGGTGGATAAGCTTCTCGAAAAGAGAGATGCCACTTATCGAAAATAAAGGTGGATAAGCTTCTCGAAAGAGAGATTCCACTTATCGAACATAAAGGTGGATAAGCTTCTCGAAAGAGAGATGCCACTTATCGAAAATAAAGGTGGATAAGCTACTCGAAAGAGAAATGCCACTTATCGAAAATAAAGGTGGATAAGCTTCTCGAAAGAGAGATTCCACTTATCGAAAATAAAGGTGGATAAGCTTCTCAAAAAAGAGATTCCACTTATCGAAAATAACGATAGACAAGCTCCTCTAAAGAGAGATGCCACTTATCATAAATAAAGGTGGATAAGCTTCTCGAAAGAGAGATGCCACTTATCGAAAATAAAGGTGGACAAGCTTCTCGAAAGAGAGATGCCACTTATCGAAAATAAAGGTGGATAAGCTTCTCGAAAGAGAGATGCCACTTATCAAAAGTAAAGGTGAATAAGCTTTACGAAAGACAGATGCCACTAATCGAAAACAAAGGAGGATAACCTACCTAAAAGATTGATGCCACTTATCAAAAATAAAGGTGGATAAGCTTCTCAAAAGACATATACCACTTATTGAAAATAAAGGTGGTTAATCTACTCGAAAGAGAGATGCCACTTATTGAAAATAAAGGTGGATAAGCTTCTCGAAAGAGAGATTCCACTTATAGAAAATAAAGGAGGATAAGCTTCTCGAAACAGAGATGCCACTTATCGAAAATAAAGGTGGATAAGCTTCTTGAAAGAGAGATTCCACTTATCGAAAATAAAGGTGGATAAGCTTCTCGAAAGAGAGATGCCACTTATCAAAAATAAAGGTGAATAATCTTTACGAAAGACAGATGCCACTAATCGAAAATAAAGGAGGATAACCTACCTAAAAGAGAGATTCCACTTATCGAAAATAAAGGTGGATAAGCTTCTCAAAAGACAGATACCACTTATTGAAAATAAAGGTGGTTAATCTACTCGAAAGAGAGATGCCACTTATTGAAAATAAAGGTGGATAAGCTTCTCGAAAGAGAGATTCCACTTATCGAAAATAAAGGAGGATAAGCTTCTCGAAAGAGAGATGCCACTTATCAAAAATAAAGGTGGATAAGCTTCTCGAAAGAGAGATTCCACTTATCAGAAATAAAGGTGGATAAGCTTCTCGAAAGTGAGATGCCAATTATCAAAAATAAAGGTGGATAAGCTTCTCGAAAAGAGAGATGCCACTTATCGAAAATAAAGGTGGATAAGCTTCTCGAAAGAGAGATTCCACTTATCGAACATAAAGGTGGATAAGCTTCTCGAAAGAGAGATGCCACTTATCGAAAATAAAGGTGGATAAGCTACTCGAAAGAGAAATGCCACTTATTGAAAATAAAGGTGGATAAGCTTCTCAAAAGACAGATACCACTTATTGAAAATAAAGGTGGTTAATCTACTCGAAAGAGAGATGCCACTTATTGAAAATAAAGGTGGATAAGCTTCTGGAAAGAGAGATTCCACTTATCGAAAATAAAGGAGGATAAGCTTCTCGAAAGAGAGATGCCACTTATCGAAAATAAAGGTGGATAAGCTTTTCGAAAGAGAGATGCCACTTATCAGAAATAAAGGTGGATAAGCTTCTCGAAAGTGAGATGCCAATTATCAAAAATAAAGGTGGATAAGCTTCTCGAAAAGAGAGATGCCACTTATCGAAAATAAAGGCGGATAAGCTTCTCGAAAGAGAGATTCCACTTATCGAAAATAAAGGTGAATAAGCTTTACGAAAGACAGATGCCACTAATCGAAAATAAAGGAGGATAACCTACCTAAAAGAGAGATTCCACTTATCGAAAATAAAGGTGGATAAGCTTCTCAAAAGACAGATACCACTTATTGAAAATAAAGGTGGTTAATCTACTCGAAAGAGAGATGCCACTTATTGAAAATAAAGGTGGATAAGCTTCTCGAAAGAGAGATTCCACTTATAGAAAACAAAGGAGGATAAGCTTCTCGAAAGAGAGATGCCACTTATCGAAAATAAAGGTGGATAAGCTTCTCGAAAGAGAGATGCCACTTATCAGAAATAAAGGTGGATAAGCTTCTCGAAAGTGAGATGCCAATTATCAAAAATAAAGGTGGATAAGCTTCTCGAAAAGAGAGATGCCACTTATCGAAAATAAAGGTGGATAAGCTTCTCGAAAGAGAGATTCCACTTATCGAACATAAAGGTGGATAAGCTTCTCGAAAGAGAGATGCCACTTATCGAAAATAAAGGTGGATAAGCTACTCGAAAGAGAAATGCCACTTATCGAAAATAAAGGTGGATAAGCTTCTCGAAAGAGAGATTCCACTTATCGAAAATAAAGGTGGATAAGCTTCTCAAAAAAGAGATTCCACTTATCGAAAATAACGATAGACAAGCTCCTCTAAAGAGAGATGCCACTTATCATAAATAAAGGTGGATAAGCTTCTCGAAAGAGAGATGCCACTTATCGAAAATAAAGGTGGACAAGCTTCTCGAAAGAGAGATGCCACTTATCGAAAATAAAGGTGGATAAGCTTCTCGAAAGAGAGATGCCACTTATCAAAAGTAAAGGTGAATAAGCTTTACGAAAGACAGATGCCACTAATCGAAAACAAAGGAGGATAACCTACCTAAAAGATTGATGCCACTTATCAAAAATAAAGGTGGATAAGCTTCTCAAAAGACATATACCACTTATTGAAAATAAAGGTGGTTAATCTACTCGAAAGAGAGATGCCACTTATTGAAAATAAAGGTGGATAAGCTTCTCGAAAGAGAGATTCCACTTATAGAAAATAAAGGAGGATAAGCTTCTCGAAACAGAGATGCCACTTATCGAAAATAAAGGTGGATAAGCTTCTTGAAAGAGAGATTCCACTTATCGAAAATAAAGGTGGATAAGCTTCTCGAAAGAGAGATGCCACTTATCAAAAATAAAGGTGAATAATCTTTACGAAAGACAGATGCCACTAATCGAAAATAAAGGAGGATAACCTACCTAAAAGAGAGATTCCACTTATCGAAAATAAAGGTGGATAAGCTTCTCAAAAGACAGATACCACTTATTGAAAATAAAGGTGGTTAATCTACTCGAAAGAGAGATGCCACTTATTGAAAATAAAGGTGGATAAGCTTCTCGAAAGAGAGATTCCACTTATCGAAAATAAAGGAGGATAAGCTTCTCGAAAGAGAGATGCCACTTATCAAAAATAAAGGTGGATAAGCTTCTCGAAAGAGAGATGCCACTTATCAGAAATAAAGGTGGATAAGCTTCTCGAAAGTGAGATGCCAATTATCAAAAATAAAGGTGGATAAGCTTCTCGAAAAGAGAGATGCCACTTATCGAAAATAAAGGTGGATAAGCTTCTCGAAAGAGAGATTCCACTTATCGAACATAAAGGTGGATAAGCTTCTCGAAAGAGAGATGCCACTTATCGAAAATAAAGGTGGATAAGCTACTCGAAAGAGAAATGCCACTTATTGAAAATAAAGGTGGATAAGCTTCTCAAAAGACAGATACCACTTATTGAAAATAAAGGTGGTTAATCTACTCGAAAGAGAGATGCCACTTATTGAAAATAAAGGTGGATAAGCTTCTGGAAAGAGAGATTCCACTTATCGAAAATAAAGGAGGATAAGCTTCTCGAAAGAGAGATGCCACTTATCGAAAATAAAGGTGGATAAGCTTTTCGAAAGAGAGATGCCACTTATCAGAAATAAAGGTGGATAAGCTTCTCGAAAGTGAGATGCCAATTATCAAAAATAAAGGTGGATAAGCTTCTCGAAAAGAGAGATGCCACTTATCGAAAATAAAGGCGGATAAGCTTCTCGAAAGAGAGATTCCACTTATCGAAAATAAAGGTGAATAAGCTTTACGAAAGACAGATGCCACTAATCGAAAATAAAGGAGGATAACCTACCTAAAAGAGAGATTCCACTTATCGAAAATAAAGGTGGATAAGCTTCTCAAAAGACAGATACCACTTATTGAAAATAAAGGTGGTTAATCTACTCGAAAGAGAGATGCCACTTATTGAAAATAAAGGTGGATAAGCTTCTCGAAAGAGAGATTCCACTTATAGAAAACAAAGGAGGATAAGCTTCTCGAAAGAGAGATGCCACTTATCGAAAATAAAGGTGGATAAGCTTCTCGAAAGAGAGATGCCACTTATCAGAAATAAAGGTGGATAAGCTTCTCGAAAGTGAGATGCCAATTATCAAAAATAAAGGTGGATAAGCTTCTCGAAAAGAGAGATGCCACTTATCGAAAATAAAGGTGGATAAGCTTCTCGAAAGAGAGATTCCACTTATCGAACATAAAGGTGGATAAGCTTCTCGAAAGAGAGATGCCACTTATCGAAAATAAAGGTGGATAAGCTACTCGAAAGAGAAATGCCACTTATCGAAAATAAAGGTGGATAAGCTTCTCGAAAGAGAGATTCCACTTATCGAAAATAAAGGTGGATAAGCTTCTCAAAAGAGAGATTCCACTTATCGAAAATAACGATAGACAAGCTCCTCTAAAGAGAGATGCCACTTATCATAAATAAAGGTGGATAAGCTTCTCGAAAGAGAGATGCCACTTATCGAAAATAAAGGTGGACAAGCTTCTCGAAAGAGAGATGCCACTTATCGAAAATAAAGGTGGATAAGCTTCTCGAAAGAGAGATGCCACTTATCAAAAGTAAAGGTGAATAAGCTTTACGAAAGACAGATGCCACTAATCGAAAACAAAGGAGGATAACCTACCTAAAAGATTGATGCCACTTATCAAAAATAAAGGTGGATAAGCTTCTCAAAAGACATATACCACTTATTGAAAATAAAGGTGGTTAATCTACTCGAAAGAGAGATGCCACTTATTGAAAATAAAGGTGGATAAGCTTCTCGAAAGAGAGATTCCACTTATAGAAAATAAAGGAGGATAAGCTTCTCGAAACAGAGATGCCACTTATCGAAAATAAAGGTGGATAAGCTTCTTGAAAGAGAGATTCCACTTATCGAAAATAAAGGTGGATAAGCTTCTCGAAAGAGAGATGCCACTTATCAAAAATAAAGGTGAATAATCTTTACGAAAGACAGATGCCACTAATCGAAAATAAAGGAGGATAACCTACCTAAAAGAGAGATTCCACTTATCGAAAATAAAGGTGGATAAGCTTCTCAAAAGACAAATACCACTTATTGAAAATAAAGGTGGTTAATCTACTCGAAAGAGAGATGCCACTTATTGAAAATAAAGGTGGATAAGCTTCTCGAAAGAGAGATTCCACTTATCGAAAATAAAGGAGGATAAGCTTCTCGAAAGAGAGATGCCACTTATCAAAAATAAAGGTGGATAAGCTTCTCGAAAGAGAGATGCCACTTATCAGAAATAAAGGTGGATAAGCTTCTCGAAAGTGAGATGCCAATTATCAAAAATAAAGGTGGATAAGCTTCTCGAAAAGAGAGATGCCACTTATCGAAAATAAAGGTGGATAAGCTTCTCGAAAGAGAGATTCCACTTATCGAACATAAAGGTGGATAAGCTTCTCGAAAGAGAGATGCCACTTATCGAAAATAAAGGTGGATAAGCTACTCGAAAGAGAAATGCCACTTATTGAAAATAAAGGTGGATAAGCTTCTCAAAAGACAGATACCACTTATTGAAAATAAAGGTGGTTAATCTACTCGAAAGAGAGATGCCACTTATTGAAAATAAAGGTGGATAAGCTTCTCGAAAGAGAGATTCCACTTATCGAAAATAAAGGAGGATAAGCTTCTCAAAAGAGAGATGCCACTTATCGAAAATAAAGGTGGATAAGCTTTTCGAAAGAGAGATGCCACTTATCAGAAATAAAGGTGGATAAGCTTCTCTAAAGTGAGATGCCAATTATCAAAAATAAAGGTGGATAAGCTTCTCGAAAAGAGAGATGTCACTTATCGAAAATAAAGGCGGATAAGCTTCTCGAAAGAGAGATTCCACTTATCGAAAATAAAGGTGAATAAGCTTTACGAAAGACAGATGCCACTAATCGAAAATAAAGGAGGATAACCTACCTAAAAGAGAGATTCCACTTATCGAAAATAAAGGTGGATAAGCTTCTCAAAAGACAGATACCACTTATTGAAAATAAAGGTGGTTAATCTACTCGAAAGAGAGATGCCACTTATTGAAAATAAAGGTGGATAAGCTTCTCGAAAGAGAGATTCCACTTATAGAAAATAAAGGAGGATAAGCTTCTCGAAAGAGAGATGCCACTTATCGAAAATAAAGGTGGATAAGCTTCTCGAAAGAGAGATGCCACTTATCAGAAATAAAGGTGGATAAGCTTCTCGAAAGTGAGATGCCAATTATCAAAAATAAAGGTGGATAAGCTTCTCGAAAAGAGAGATGCCACTTATCGAAAATAAAGGTGGATAAGCTTCTCGAAAGAGAGATTCCACTTATCGAACATAAAGGTGGATAAGCTTCTCGAAAGAGAGATGCCACTTATCGAAAATAAAGGTGGATAAGCTACTCGAAAGAGAAATGCCACTTATCGAAAATAAAGGTGGATAAGCTTCTCGAAAGAGAGATTCCACTTATCGAAAATAAAGGTGGATAAGCTTCTCAAAAGAGAGATTCCACTTATCGAAAATAACGATAGACAAGCTCCTCTAAAGAGAGATGCCACTTATCATAAATAAAGGTGGATAAGCTTCTCGAAAGAGAGATGCCACTTATCGAAAATAAAGGTGGACAAGCTTCTCGAAAGAGAGATGCCACTTATCGAAAATAAAGGTGGATAAGCTTCTCGAAAGAGAGATGCCACTTATCAAAAGTAAAGGTGAATAAGCTTTACGAAAGACAGATGCCACTAATCGAAAATAAAGGAGGATAACCTACCTAAAAGATTGATGCCACTTATCAAAAATAAAGGTGGATAAGCTTCTCAAAAGACATATACCACTTATTGAAAATAAAGGTGGTTAATCTACTCGAAAGAGAGATGCCACTTATTGAAAATAAAGGTGGATAAGCTTCTCGAAAGAGAGATTCCACTTATCGAAAATAAAGGTGGATAAGCTTCTCGAAAGAGAGATGCCAGTTATCAAAAATAAAGGTGGATAAGCTTCTCGAAACAGAGATGCCACTTATCGAAAATAAAGTTGGATAAGCTTCTCGAAAGAGAGATGCCACTTATCAAAAATAAAGGTGAATAAGCTTTACGAAAGACAGATGCCACTAATCGAAAATAAAAGAGGATAACCTACCCAAAAGAGAGATTCCACTTATCGAAAATAATGGTGGATAAGCTTCTCAAAAGACAGATACCACTTATTGAAAATAAAGGTGGTTAATCTACTCGAAAGAGAGATGCCACTTATTGAAAATAAAGGTGGATAAGCTTCTCGAAAGAGAGATTCCACTTATCGAAAATAAAGGAGGATAAGCTTCTCGAAAGAGAGATGCCACTTATCGAAAATAAAGGTGGATAAGCTTTTCGAAAGAGAGATGCCACTTATCAGAAATAAAGGTGGATAAGCTTCTCGAAAGTGAGATGCCAATTATCAAAAATAAAGTGGATAAGCTTCTCGAAAAGAGAGATGCCACTTATCGAAAATAAAGGCGGATAAGCTTCTCGAAAGAGAGATTCCACTTTTCGAAAATAAAGGTGGATAAGCTTCTCGAAAGAGAGATGCCACTTATCGAAAATAAAGGTGGATAAGCTACTCGAAAGAGAAATGCCACTTATCAAAAATAAAGGTGGATAAGCTTCTCGAAAGAGAGATTCCACTTATCGAAAATAAAGGTGGATAAGCTTCTCGAAAGAGAGATGCCACTTATCGAAAATAAAGATAGACAAGCTCCTCTAAAGAGAGATGCCACTTATCATTAATAAAGGTGGATAATCTTCTCGAAAGAGAGATGCCACTTATCGAAAATAAAGGTGGATAAGCTTCTCGAAAGAGAGATGCCACTTATCGAAAATAAAGGTGGATAAGCTTCTCGAAAGAGAGATGCCACTTATCAAAAGTAAAGGTGAATAAGCTTTACGAAAGACAGATGCCACTAATCGAAAATAAAGGAGGATAACCTACCTAAAAGATAGATGCCACTTATCAAAAATAAAGGTGGATAAGCTTCTCAAAAGACAGATACCACTTATTGAAAATAAAGGTGGTTAATATACTCGAATGAGAGATGCCACTTATTGAAAATAAAGGTGGATAAGCTTCTCGAAAGAGAGATTCCACTTATCGAAAATAAAGGTGGATAAGCTTCTCGAAAGAGAGATGCCACTTATCAAAAATAAAGGTGGATAAGCTTCTCGAAAGAGAGATGCCACTTATCGAAAATAAAGGTGGATAAGCTTCTCGAAAGAGAGATGCCACTTATCAAAAATAAAGGTGAATAAGCTTTACGAAAGACAGATGCCACTAATCGAAAATAAAAGAGGATAACCTACCCAAAAGAGAGATTCCACTTATCGAAAATAATGGTGGATAAGCTTCTCAAAAGACAGATACCACTTATTGAAAATAAAGGTGGTTAATCTACTCGAAAGAGAGATGCCACTTATTGAAAATAAAGGTGGATAAGCTTCTCGAAAGAGAGATTCCACTTATAGAAAATAAAGGAGGATAAGCTTCTCGAAAGAGAGATGCCACTTATCGAAAATAAAGGTGGATAAGCTTCTCGAAAGAGAGATGCCACTTATCAGAAATAAAGGTGGATAAGCTTCTCGAAAGTGAGATGCCAATTATCAAAAATAAAGGTGGATAAGCTTCTCGAAAAGAGAGATGCCACTTATCGAAAATAAAGGTGGATAAGCTTCTCGAAAGAGAGATTCCACTTATCGAACATAAAGGTGGATAAGCTTCTCGAAAGAGAGATGCCACTTATCGAAAATAAAGGTGGATAAGCTACTCGAAAGAGAAATGCCACTTATCGAAAATAAAGGTGGATAAGCTTCTCGAAAGAGAGATTCCACTTATCGAAAATAAAGGTGGATAAGCTTCTCAAAAGAGAGATTCCACTTATCGAAAATAACGATAGACAAGCTCCTCTAAAGAGAGATGCCACTTATCATAAATAAAGGTGGATAAGCTTCTCGAAAGAGAGATGCCACTTATCGAAAATAAAGGTGGACAAGCTTCTCGAAAGAGAGATGCCACTTATCGAAAATAAAGGTGGATAAGCTTCTCGAAAGAGAGATGCCACTTATCAAAAGTAAAGGTGAATAAGCTTTACGAAAGACAGATGCCACTAATCGAAAATAAAGGAGGATAACCTACCTAAAAGATTGATGCCACTTATCAAAAATAAAGGTGGATAAGCTTCTCAAAAGACATATACCACTTATTGAAAATAAAGGTGGTTAATCTACTCGAAAGAGAGATGCCACTTATTGAAAATAAAGGTGGATAAGCTTCTCGAAAGAGAGATTCCACTTATCGAAAATAAAGGTGGATAAGCTTCTCGAAAGAGAGATGCCAGTTATCAAAAATAAAGGTGGATAAGCTTCTCGAAAGAGAGATGCCACTTATCGAAAATAAAGTTGGATAAGCTTCTCGAAAGAGAGATGCCACTTATCAAAAATAAAGGTGAATAAGCTTTACGAAAGACAGATGCCACTAATCGAAAATAAAAGAGGATAACCTACCCAAAAGAGAGATTCCACTTATCGAAAATAATGGTGGATAAGCTTCTCAAAAGACAGATACCACTTATTGAAAATAAAGGTGGTTAATCTACTCGAAAGAGAGATGCCACTTATTGAAAATAAAGGTGGATAAGCTTCTCGAAAGAGAGATTCCACTTATCGAAAATAAAGGAGGATAAGCTTCTCGAAAGAGAGATGCCACTTATCGAAAATAAAGGTGGATAAGCTTTTCGAAAGAGAGATGCCACTTATCAGAAATAAAGGTGGATAAGCTTCTCGAAAGTGAGATGCCAATTATCAAAAATAAAGTGGATAAGCTTCT
The DNA here is from genome assembly GCA_963859935.3 of Lathyrus sativus. NCBI lineage: Eukaryota > Viridiplantae > Streptophyta > Magnoliopsida > Fabales > Fabaceae > Lathyrus > Lathyrus sativus. The sequence continues at coordinate 94,601 of CAWUDS030000717.1, forward strand.
CGAAAAGAGAGATGCCACTTATCGAAAATAAAGGCGGATAAGCTTCTCGAAAGAGAGATTCCACTTTTCGAAAATAAAGGTGGATAAGCTTCTCGAAAGAGAGATGCCACTTATCGAAAATAAAGGTGGATAAGCTACTCGAAAGAGAAATGCCACTTATCAAAAATAAAGGTGGATAAGCTTCTCGAAAGAGAGATTCCACTTATCGAAAATAAAGGTGGATAAGCTTCTCGAAAGAGAGATGCCACTTATCGAAAATAAAGATAGACAAGCTCCTCTAAAGAGAGATGCCACTTATCATTAATAAAGGTGGATAATCTTCTCGAAAGAGAGATGCCACTTATCGAAAATAAAGGTGGATAAGCTTCTCGAAAGAGAGATGCCACTTATCGAAAATAAAGGTGGATAAGCTTCTCGAAAGAGAGATGCCACTTATCAAAAGTAAAGGTGAATAAGCTTTACGAAAGACAGATGCCACTAATCGAAAATAAAGGAGGATAACCTACCTAAAAGATAGATGCCACTTATCAAAAATAAAGGTGGATAAGCTTCTCAAAAGACAGATACCACTTATTGAAAATAAAGGTGGTTAATATACTCGAATGAGAGATGCCACTTATTGAAAATAAAGGTGGATAAGCTTCTCGAAAGAGAGATTCCACTTATCGAAAATAAAGGTGGATAAGCTTCTCGAAAGAGAGATGCCACTTATCAAAAATAAAGGTGGATAAGCTTCTCGAAAGAGAGATGCCACTTATCGAAAATAAAGGTGGATAAGCTTCTCGAAAGAGAGATGCCACTTATCAAAAATAAAGGTGAATAAGCTTTACGAAAGACAGATGCCACTAATCGAAAATAAAAGAGGATAACCTACCCAAAAGAGAGATTCCACTTATCGAAAATAATGGTGAATAAGCTTCTCAAAAGACAGATACCACTTATTGAAAATAAAGGTGGTTAATCTACACGAAAGAGAGATGCCACTTATTGAAAATAAAGGTGGATAAGCTTCTCGAAAGAGAGATTCCACTTATCGAAAATAAAGGAGGATAAGCTTCTCGAAAGAGAGATGCCACTTATCGAAAATAAAGGTGGATAAGCTTTTCGAAAGAGAGATTCCACTTATCAGAAATAAAGGTGGATAAGCTTCTCGAAAGTGAGATGCCAATTATCAAAAATAAAGTGGATAAGCTTCTCGAAAAGAGAGATGCCACTTATCGAAAATAAAGGCGGATAAGCTTCTCGAAAGAGAGATTCCACTTATCGAAAATAAAGGTGGATAAGCTTCTCGAAAGAGAGATGCCACTTATCGAAAATAAAGGTGGATAAGCTACTCGAAAGAGAAATGCCACTTATCAAAAATAAAGGTGGATAAGCTTCTCGAAAGGGAGATTCCACTTATCGAAAATAAAGGTGGATAAGCTTCTCGAAAGAGAGATGCCACTTATCGAAAATAAAGATAGACAAGCTCCTCTAAAGAGAGATGCCACTTATCATTAATAAAGGTGGATAATCTTCTCGAAAGAGAGATGCCACTTATCGAAAATAAAGGTGGATAAGCTTCTCGAAAGAGAGATGCCACTTATCGAAAATAAAGGTGGATAAGCTACTCGAAAGAGAGATGCCACTTATCAAAAGTAAAGGTGAATAAGCTTTACGAAAGACAGATGCCACTAATCAAAAATAAAGGAGGATAACCTACCTAAAAGATAGATGCCACTTATCAAAAATAAAGGTGGATAAGCTTCTCAAAAGACAGATACCACTTATTGAAAATAAAGGTGGTTAATATACTCGAAAGAGAGATGCCACTTATTGAAAATAAAGGTGGATAAGCTTCTCGAAAGAGAGATTCCACTTATCGAAAATAAAGGTGGATAAGCTTCTCGAAAGAGAGATGCCACTTATCAAAAATAAAGGTGGATAAGCTTCTCGAAAGAGAGATGCCACTTATCGAAAATAAAGGTGGATAAGCTTCTCGAAAGAGAGATGCCACTTATCAAAAATAAAGGTGAATAAGCTTTACGAAAGACAGATGCCACTAATCGAAAATAAAAGAGGATAACCTACCCAAAAGAGAGATTCCACTTATCGAAAATAATGGTGGATAAGCTTCTCAAAAGACAGATACCACTTATTGAAAATAAAGGTGGTTAATCTACTCGAAAGAGAGATGCCACTTATTGAAAATAAAGGTGGATAAGCTTCTCGAAAGAGAGATTCCACTTATCGAAAATAAAGGAGGATAAGCTTCTCGAAAGAGAGATGCCACTTATCGAAAATAAAGGTGGATAAGCTTTTCGAAAGAGAGGTTCCACTTATCAGAAATAAAGGTGGATAAGCTTCTCGAAAGTGAGATGCCAATTATCAAAAATAAAGTGGATAAGCTTCTCGAAAAGAGAGATGCCACTTATCGAAAATAAAGGCGGATAAGCTTCTCGAAAGAGAGATTCCACTTATCGAAAATAAAGGTGGATAAGCTTCTCGAAAGAGAGATGCCACTTATCGAAAATAAAGGTGGATAAGCTACTCGAAAGAGAAATGCCACTTATCAAAAATAAAGGTGGATAAGCTTCTCGAAAGAGAGATTCCACTTATCGAAAATAAAGGTGGATAAGCTTCTCGAAAGAGAGATGCCACTTATCGAAAATAAAGATAGACAAGCTCCTCTAAAGAGAGATGCCACTTATCATTAATAAAGGTGGATAATCTTCTCGAAAGAGAGATGCCACTTATCGAAAATAAAGGTGGATAAGCTTCTCGAAAGAGAGATGCCACTTATCGAAAATAAAGGTGGATAAGCTTCTCGAAAGAGAGATGCCACTTATCAAAAGTAAAGGTGAATAAGCTTTACGAAAGACAGATGCCACTAATCGAAAATAAAGGAGGATAACCTACCTAAAAGATTGATGCCACTTATCAAAAATAAAGGTGGATAAGCTTCTCAAAAGACATATACCACTTATTGAAAATAAAGGTGGTTAATCTACTCGAAAGAGAGATGCCACTTATTGAAAATAAAGGTGGATAAGCTTCTCGAAAGAGAGATTCCACTTATCGAAAATAAAGGTGGATAAGCTTCTCGAAAGAGAGATGCCAGTTGTCAAAAATAAAGGTGGATAAGCTTCTCGAAAGAGAGATGCCACTTATCGAAAATAAAGTTGGATAAGCTTCTCGAAAGAGAGATGCCACTTATCAAAAATAAAGGTGAATAAGCTTTACGAAAGACAGATGCCACTAATCGAAAATAAAAGAGGATAACCTACCCAAAAGAGAGATTCCACTTATCGAAAATAATGGTGGATAAGTTTCTCAAAAGACAGATACCACTTATTGAAAATAAAGGTGGTTAATCTACTCGAAAGAGAGATGCCACTTATTGAAAATAAAGGTGGATAAGCTTCTCAAAAGAGAGATTCCACTTATCGAAAATAAAGGAGGATAAGCTTCTCGAAAGAGGAGTGCCACTTATCGAAAATAAAGGTGGATAAGCTTTTCGAAAGAGAGATGCCACTTATCAGAAATAAAGGTGGATAAGCTTCTCGAAAGTGAGATGCCAATTATCAAAAATAAAGTGGATAAGCTTCTCGAAAAGAGAGATGCCACTTATCGAAAATAAAGGCGGATAAGCTTCTCGAAAGAGAGATTCCACTTATCGAAAATAAAGGTGGATAAGCTTCTCGAAAGAGAGATGCCACTTATCGAAAATAAAGGTGGATAAGCTACTCGAAAGAGAAATGCCACTTATCAAAAATAAAGGTGGATAAGCTTCTCGAAAGAGAGATTCCACTTATCGAAAATAAAGGTGGATAAGCTTCTCGAAAGAGAGATGCCACTTATCGAAAATAAAGATAGACAAGCTCCTCTAAAGAGAGATGCCACTTATCATTAATAAAGGTGGATAATCTTCTCGAAAGAGAGATGCCACTTATCGAAAATAAAGGTGGATAAGCTTCTCGAAAGAGAGATGCCACTTATCGAAAATAAAGGTGGATAAGCTTCTCGAAAGAGAGATGCCACTTATCAAAAGTAAAGGTGAATAAGCTTTACGAAAGACAGATGCCACTAATCGAAAATAAAGGAGGATAACCTACCTAAAAGATAGATGCCACTTATCAAAAATAAAGGTGGATAAGCTTCTCAAAAGACAGATACCACTTATTGAAAATAAAGGTGGTTAATATACTCGAAAGAGAGATGCCACTTATTGAAAATAAAGGTGGATAAGCTTCTCGAAAGAGAGATTCCACTTATCGAAAATAAAGGTGGATAAGCTTCTCGAAAGAGAGATGCCACTTATCAAAAATAAAGGTGGATAAGCTTCTCGAAAGAGAGATGCCACTTATCGAAAATAAAGGTGGATAAGCTTCTCGAAAGAGAGATGCCACTTATCAAAAATAAAGGTGAATAAGCTTTACGAAAGACAGATGCCACTAATCGAAAATAAAAGAGGATAACCTACCCAAAAGAGAGATTCCACTTATCGAAAATAATGGTGGATAAGCTTCTCAAAAGACAGATACCACTTATTGAAAATAAAGGTGGTTAATCTACTCGAAAGAGAGATGCCACTTATTGAAAATAAAGGTGGATAAGCTTCTCGAAAGAGAGATTCCACTTATCGAAAATAAAGGAGGATAAGCTTCTCGAAAGAGAGATGCCACTTATCGAAAATAAAGGTGGATAAGCTTTTCGAAAGAGAGGTTCCACTTATCAGAAATAAAGGTGGATAAGCTTCTCGAAAGTGAGATGCCAATTATCAAAAATAAAGTGGATAAGCTTCTCGAAAAGAGAGATGCCACTTATCGAAAATAAAGGCGGATAAGCTTCTCGAAAGAGAGATTCCACTTATCGAAAATAAAGGTGGATAAGCTTCTCGAAAGAGAGATGCCACTTATCGAAAATAAAGGTGGATAAGCTACTCGAAAGAGAAATGCCACTTATCAAAAATAAAGGTGGATAAGCTTCTCGAAAGAGAGATTCCACTTATCGAAAATAAAGGTGGATAAGCTTCTCGAAAGAGAGATGCCACTTATCGAAAATAAAGATAGACAAGCTCCTCTAAAGAGAGATGCCACTTATCATTAATAAAGGTGGATAATCTTCTCGAAAGAGAGATGCCACTTATCGAAAATAAAGGTGGATAAGCTTCTCGAAAGAGAGATGCCACTTATCGAAAATAAAGGTGGATAAGCTTCTCGAAAGAGAGATGCCACTTATCAAAAGTAAAGGTGAATAAGCTTTACGAAAGACAGATGCCACTAATCGAAAATAAAGGAGGATAACCTACCTAAAAGATTGATGCCACTTATCAAAAATAAAGGTGGATAAGCTTCTCAAAAGACATATACCACTTATTGAAAATAAAGGTGGTTAATCTACTCGAAAGAGAGATGCCACTTATTGAAAATAAAGGTGGATAAGCTTCTCGAAAGAGAGATTCCACTTATCGAAAATAAAGGTGGATAAGCTTCTCGAAAGAGAGATGCCAGTTGTCAAAAATAAAGGTGGATAAGCTTCTCGAAAGAGAGATGCCACTTATCGAAAATAAAGTTGGATAAGCTTCTCGAAAGAGAGATGCCACTTATCAAAAATAAAGGTGAATAAGCTTTACGAAAGACAGATGCCACTAATCGAAAATAAAAGAGGATAACCTACCCAAAAGAGAGATTCCACTTATCGAAAATAATGGTGGATAAGCTTCTCAAAAGACAGATACCACTTATTGAAAATAAAGGTGGTTAATCTACTCGAAAGAGAGATGCCACTTATTGAAAATAAAGGTGGATAAGCTTCTCAAAAGAGAGATTCCACTTATCGAAAATAAAGGAGGATAAGCTTCTCGAAAGAGGAGTGCCACTTATCGAAAATAAAGGTGGATAAGCTTTTCGAAAGAGAGATGCCACTTATCAGAAATAAAGGTGGATAAGCTTCTCGAAAGTGAGATGCCAATTATCAAAAATAAAGTGGATAAGCTTCTCGAAAAGAGAGATGCCACTTATCGAAAATAAAGGCGGATAAGCTTCTCGAAAGAGAGATTCCACTTATCGAAAATAAAGGTGGATAAGCTTCTCGAAAGAGAGATGCCACTTATCGAAAATAAAGGTGGATAAGCTACTCGAAAGAGAAATGCCACTTATCAAAAATAAAGGTGGATAAGCTTCTCGAAAGAGAGATTCCACTTATCGAAAATAAAGGTGGATAAGCTTCTCGAAAGAGAGATGCCACTTATCGAAAATAAAGATAGACAAGCTCCTCTAAAGAGAGATGCCACTTATCATTAAAAAAGGTGGATAATCTTCTCGAAAGAGAGATGCCACTTATCGAAAATAAAGGTGGATAAGCTTCTCGAAAGAGAGATGCCACTTATCGAAAATAAAGGTGGATAAGCTTCTCGAAAGAGAGATGCCACTTATCAAAAGTAAAGGTGAATAAGCTTTACGAAAGACAGATGCCACTAATCGAAAATAAAGGAGGATAACCTACCTAAAAGAGAGATTCCACTTATCGAAAATAAAGGTGGAGAAGCTTCTCAAAAGACAGATACCACTTATTGAAAATAAAGGTGGTTAATCTACTCAAAAGAGAGATGCCACTTATTGAAAATAAAGGTGGATAAGCTTCTCGAAAGATAGATTCCACTTATCGAAAATAAAGGAGGATAAGCTTCTCGAAAAAGAGATGCCACTTATCGAAAATAAAGGTGGATAAGCTTCTCGAAAGTGAGATGCCAATTATCAAAAATAAAGGTGGATAAGCTTCTCGAAAAGAGAGATGCCACTTATCGAAAATAAAGGTGGATAAGCTTCTCGAAAGAGAGATTCCACTTATCGAACATAAAGGTGGATAAGCTTCTCGAAAGAGAGATGCCACTTATCGAAAATAAAGGTGGATAAGCTACTCGAAAGAGAAATGCCACTTATCGAAAATAAAGGTGGATAAGCTTCTCGAAAGAGAGATTCCACTTATCGAAAATAAAGGTGAATAAGCTTCTCGAAAGAGAGATGCCACTTATCGAAAATAAAGATAGACAAGCTCCTCTAAAGAGAGATGCCACTTATCATTAATAAAGGTGGATAAGCTTCTCGAAAGAGAGATGCCACTTATCGAAAATAAAGGTGGATAAGCTTCTCGAAAGAGAGATGCCACTTATAGAAAATAAAGGTGGATAAGCTTCTCGAAAGAGAGATGCCACTTATCAAAAGTAAAGGTGAATAAGCTTTACGAAAGACAGATGCCACTAATCGAAAATAAAGGAGGATAACCTACCTAAAAGATAGATGCCACTTATCAAAAACAAAGGTGGATAAGCTTCTCAAAAGACAGATACCACTTATTGAAAATATAGGTGGTTAATCTACTCGAAAAAGAGATGCCACTTATTGAAAATAAAGGTGGATAAGCTTCTCGAAAGAGAGATTCCACTTATCGAAAATAAAGGAGGATAAGCTTCTCGAAAGAGAGATGCCACTTATCGAAAATAAAGGTGGATAAGCTTTTCGAAAGAGAGATGCCACTTATCAGAAATAAAGGTGGATAAGCTTCTCGAAAGTGAGATGCCAATTATCAAAAATAAAGGTGGATAAGTTTCTCGAAAAGAGAGATGCCACTTATCGAAAATAAAGGCGGATAAGCTTCTCGAAAGAGAGATTCCACTTATCGAAAATAAAGGTGGATAAGCTTCTCGAAAGAGAGATGCCACTTATCGAAAATAAAGGTGGATAAGCTACTCGAAAGAGAAATGCCACTTATCGAAAATAAAGGTGGATAAGCTTCTCGAAAGAGAGATTCCACTTATCGAAAATAAAGGTGGATAAGCTTCTCGAAAGAGAGATGCCACTTATCGAAAATAACGATAGACAAGCTCCTCTAAAGAGAGATGCCACTTATCATAAATAAAGGTGGATAAGCTTCTCGAAAGAGAGATGCCACTTATCGAAAATAAAGGTGGATAAGCTTCTCAAAAGAGAGATGCCACTTATCGAAAATAAAGATGGATAAGCTTCTCGAAAGAGAGATGCCACTTATCAAAAGTAAAGGTGAATAAGCTTTACGAAAGACAGATGCCACTAATCGAAAATAAAGGAGGATAACCTACCTAAAAGATAGATGCCACTTATCAAAAATAAAGGTGGATAAGCTTCTCAAAAGACATATACCACTTATTGAAAATAAAGGTGGTTAATCTACTCCAAAGAGAGATGCCACTTATTGAAAATAAAGGTGGATAAGCTTCTCGAAAGAGAGATTCCACTTATCGAAAATAAAGGTGGATAAGCATCTCGAAAGAGAGATGCCACTTATCAAAAATAAAGGTGGATAAGCTTCTCAAAAGAGAGATGCCACTTATCAAAAATAAAGTTGGATAAGCTTCTCGAAAGAGAGATGCCACTTATCAAAAATAAAGGTGAATAAGCTTTACGAAAGACAGATGCCACTAATCGAAAATAAAGGAGGATAACCTACCTAAAAGAGAGATACCACTTATCGAAAATAAAGGTGGATAAGCTTCTCGAAAGAGAGATGCCACTTATCGAAAATAAAGGTGGATAAGCTACTCGAAAGAGAAATGCCACTTATCGAAAATAAAGGTGGATAAGCTTCTCGAAAGAGAGATTCCACTTATCGAAAATAAAGGTGGATAAGCTTCTCGAAAGAGAGATGCCACTTATCGAAAATAAAGGTGGATAAGCTACTCGAAAGAGAAATGCCACTAATCGAAAATAAAGGTGGATAAGCTTCTCGAAAGAGAGATTCCACTTATCGAAAATAAAGGTGGATAAGCTTCTCAAAAGAGAGATGCCACTTATCGAAAATAAAGATGGATAAGCTTCTCGAAAGAGAGATGCCACTTATCAAAAGTAAAGGTGAATAAGCTTTACGAAAGACAGATGCCACTAATCGAAAATAAAGGAGGATAACCCACCTAAAAGATAGATGCCACTTATCAAAAATAAAGGTGGATAAGCTTCTCAAAAGACATATACCACTTATTAAAAATAAAGGTGGTTAATCTACTCCAAAGAGAGATGCCACTTATTGAAAATAAAGGTGGATAAGCTTCTCGAAAGAGAGATTCCACTTATCGAAAATAAAGGTGGATAAGCATCTCGAAAGAGAGATGCCACTTATCAAAAATAAAGGTGGATAAGCTTCTCAAAAGAGAGATGCCACTTATCGAAAATAAAGTTGGATAAGCTTCTCGAAAGAGAGATGCCACTTATCAAAAATAAAGGTGAATAAGCTTTACGAAAGACAGATGCCACTAATCGAAAATAAATGAGGATAACCTACCTAAAAGAGAGATTCCACTTATCGAAAATAAAGGTGGATAAGCTTCTCAAAAGACAGATACCACTTATTGAAAATAAAGGTGGTTAATCTACTCGAAAGAGAGATGCCACTTATTGAAAATAAAGGTGGATAAGCTTCTAGAAAGAGAGATTCCACTTATCGAAAATAAAGGAGGATAAGCTTCTCGAAAGAGAGATGCCACTTATCGAAAATAAAGGTGGATAAGCTTTTCGAAAGAGAGATGACACTTATCAGAAATAAAGGTGGATAAGCTTCTCGAAAGTGAGATGCCAATTATCAAAAATAAAGGTGGATAAGTTTCTCGAAAAGAGAGATGCCACTTATCGAAAATAAAGGCGGATAAGCTTCTCGAAAGAGAGATTCCACTTATCGAAAATAAAGGTGGATAAGCTTCTCGAAAGAGAGATGCCACTTATCGAAAATAAAGGTGGATAAGCTACTCGAAAGAGAAATGCCACTAATCGAAAATAAAGGTGGATAAGCTTCTCGAAAGAGAGATTCCACTTATCGAAAATAAAGGTGGATAAGCTTCTCGAAAGAGAGATGCCACTTATCGAAAATAACGATAGACAAGCTCCTCTAAAGAGAGATGCCACTTATCATAAATAAAGGTGGATAAGCTTCTCGAAAGAGAGATGCCACTTATCGAAAATAAAGGTGGATAAGCTTCTCAAAAGAGAGATGCCACTTATCGAAAATAAAGGTGGATAAGCTTCTCGAAAGAGAGATGCCACTTATCAAAAGTAAAGGTGAATAAGCTTTACGAAAGACAGATGCCACTAATCGAAAATAAAGGAGGATAACCTACCTAAAAGATAGATGCCACTTATCAAAAATAAAGGTGGATAAGCTTCTCAAAAGACATATACCACTTATTGAAAATAATGGTGGTTAATCTACTCCAAAGAGAGATGCCACTTATTGAAAATAAAGGTGGATAAGCTTCTCGAAAGAGAGATTCCACTTATCGAAAATAAAGGTGGATAAGCATCTCGAAAGAGAGATGCCACTTATCAAAAATAAAGGTGGATAAGCTTCTCAAAAGAGAGATGCCACTTATCGAAAATAAAGTTGGATAAGCTTCTCGAAAGAGAGATGCCACTTATCAAAAATAAAGGTGAATAAGCTTTACGAAAGACAGATGCCACTAATCGAAAATAAAGGAGGATAACCTACCTAAAAGAGAGATTCCACTTATCGAAAATAAAGGTGGATAAGCTTCTCAAAAGACAGATACCACTTATTGAAAATAAAGGTGGTTAATCTACTCGAAAGAGAGATGTCACTTATTGAAAATAAAGGTGGATAAGCTTCTGGAAAGAGAGATTCCACTTATCGAAAATAAAGGAGGATAAGCTTCTCGAAAGAGAGATGCCAGTTATCGAAAATAAAGGTGGATAAGATTTTCGAAAGAGAGATGCCACTTATCAGAAATAATGGTGGATAAGCTTCTCGAAAGTGAGATGCCAATTATCAAAAATAAAGGTGGATAAGCTTCTCAAAAAGAGAGATGCCACTTATCGAAAAAAAAGGCGGATAAGCTTCTCGAAAGAGAGATTCCACTTATCGAAAATAAAGGTGGATAAGCTTCTCGAAAGAGAGATGCCACTTATCGAAAATAAAGGTGGATAAGCTACTCAAAAGAGAAATGCCACTTATCGAAAATAAAGGTGGATAAGCTTCTCGAAAGAGAGATTCCACTTATCGAAAATAAAGGTGGATAAGCTTCTCGAAAGAGAGATGCCACTTATCGAAAATAAAGATAGACAAGCTCCTCTAAAGAGAGATGCCACTTATCATTAATAAAGGTGGATAAGCTTCTCGAAAGAGAGATGCCACTTATCGAAAATAAAGGTGGATAAGCTTCTCGAAAGAGAGATGCCACTTATCGAAAATAAAGGTGGATAAGCTTCTCGAAAGAGAGATGCCACTTATCAAAAGTAAAGGTGAATAAGCTTTACGAAAGACAGATGCCACTAATCGAAAATAAAGGAGGATAACCTACCTAAAAGATAGATGCCACTTATCAAAAATAAAGGTGGATAAGCTTCTCAAAAGACAGATACCACTTATTGAAAATAAAGGTGGTTAATCTACTCGAAAGAGAGATGCCACTTATTGAAAATAAAGGTGGATAAGCTTCTCGAAAGAGAGATTCCACTTATCGAAAATAAAGGTGGATAAGCTTCTCGAAAGAGAGATGCCACTTATCAAAAATAAAGGTGGATAAGTTTCTCGAAAAGAGAGATGCCACTTATCGAAAATAAAGGCGGATAAGCTTCTCGAAAGAGAGATTCCACTTATCGAAAATAAAGGTGGATAAGCTTCTCGAAAGAGAGATGCCACTTATCGAAAATAAAGGTGGATAAGCTACTCGAAAGAGAAATGCCACTAATCGAAAATAAAGGTGGATAAGCTTCTCGAAAGAGAGATTCCACTTATCGAAAATAAAGGTGGATAAGCTTCTCGAAAGAGAGATGCCACTTATCGAAAATAACGATAGACAAGCTCCTCTAAAGAGAGATGCCACTTATCATAAATAAAGGTGGATAAGCTTCTCGAAAGAGAGATGCCACTTATCGAAAATAAAGGTGGATAAGCTTCTCAAAAGAGAGATGCCACTTATCGAAAATAAAGGTGGATAAGCTTCTCGAAAGAGAGATGCCACTTATCAAAAGTAAAGGTGAATAAGCTTTACGAAAGACAGATGCCACTAATCGAAAATAAAGGAGGATAACCTACCTAAAAGATAGATGCCACTTATCAAAAATAAAGGTGGATAAGCTTCTCAAAAGACATATACCACTTATTGAAAATAATGGTGGTTAATCTACTCCAAAGAGAGATGCCACTTATTGAAAATAAAGGTGGATAAGCTTCTCGAAAGAGAGATTCCACTTATCGAAAATAAAGGTGGATAAGCATCTCGAAAGAGAGATGCCACTTATCAAAAATAAAGGTGGATAAGCTTCTCAAAAGAGAGATGCCACTTATCGAAAATAAAGTTGGATAAGCTTCTCGAAAGAGAGATGCCACTTATCAAAAATAAAGGTGAATAAGCTTTACGAAAGACAGATGCCACTAATCGAAAATAAAGGAGGATAACCTACCTAAAAGAGAGATTCCACTTATCGAAAATAAAGGTGGATAAGCTTCTCAAAAGACAGATACCACTTATTGAAAATAAAGGTGGTTAATCTACTCGAAAGAGAGATGTCACTTATTGAAAATAAAGGTGGATAAGCTTCTGGAAAGAGAGATTCCACTTATCAAAAATAAAGGAGGATAAGCTTCTCGAAAGAGAGATGCCACTTATCGAAAATAAAGGTGGATAAGATTTTCGAAAGAGAGATGCCACTTATCAGAAATAATGGTGGATAAGCTTCTCGAAAGTGAGATGCCAATTATCAAAAATAAAGGTGGATAAGCTTCTCAAAAAGAGAGATGCCACTTATCGAAAAAAAAGGCGGATAAGCTTCTCGAAAGAGAGATTCCACTTATCGAAAATAAAGGTGGATAAGCTTCTCGAAAGAGAGATGCCACTTATCGAAAATAAAGGTGGATAAGCTACTCAAAAGAGAAATGCCACTTATCGAAAATAAAGGTGGATAAGCTTCTCGAAAGAGAGATTCCACTTATCGAAAATAAAGGTGGATAAGCTTCTCGAAAGAGAGATGCCACTTATCGAAAATAAAGATAGACAAGCTCCTCTAAAGAGAGATGCCACTTATCATTAATAAAGGTGGATAAGCTTCTCGAAAGAGAGATGCCACTTATCGAAAATAAAGGTGGATAAGCTTCTCGAAAGAGAGATGCCACTTATCGAAAATAAAGGTGGATAAGCTTCTCGAAAGAGAGATGCCACTTATCAAAAGTAAAGGTGAATAAGCTTTACGAAAGACAGATGCCACTAATCGAAAATAAAGGAGGATAACCTACCTAAAAGATAGATGCCACTTATCAAAAATAAAGGTGGATAAGCTTCTCAAAAGACAGATACCACTTATTGAAAATAAAGGTGGTTAATCTACTCGAAAGAGAGATGCCACTTATTGAAAATAAAGGTGGATAAGCTTCTCGAAAGAGAGATTCCACTTATCGAAAATAAAGGTGGATAAGCTTCTCGAAAGAGAGATGCCACTTATCAAAAATAAAGGTGGATAAGTTTCTCGAAAAGAGAGATGCCACTTATCGAAAATAAAGGCGGATAAGCTTCTCGAAAGAGAGATTCCACTTATCGAAAATAAAGGTGGATAAGCTTCTCGAAAGAGAGATGCCACTTATCGAAAATAAAGGTGGATAAGCTACTCGAAAGAGAAATGCCACTAATCGAAAATAAAGGTGGATAAGCTTCTCGAAAGAGAGATTCCACTTATCGAAAATAAAGGTGGATAAGCTTCTCGAAAGAGAGATGCCACTTATCGAAAATAACGATAGACAAGCTCCTCTAAAGAGAGATGCCACTTATCATAAATAAAGGTGGATAAGCTTCTCGAAAGAGAGATGCCACTTATCGAAAATAAAGGTGGATAAGCTTCTCAAAAGAGAGATGCCACTTATCGAAAATAAAGGTGGATAAGCTTCTCGAAAGAGAGATGCCACTTATCAAAAGTAAAGGTGAATAAGCTTTACGAAAGACAGATGCCACTAATCAAAAATAAAGGAGGATAACCTACCTAAAAGATAGATGCCACTTATCAAAAATAAAGGTGGATAAGCTTCTCAAAAGACATATACCACTTATTGAAAATAATGGTGGTTAATCTACTCCAAAGAGAGATGCCACTTATTGAAAATAAAGGTGGATAAGCTTCTCGAAAGAGAGATTCCACTTATCGAAAATAAAGGTGGATAAGCATCTCGAAAGAGAGATGCCACTTATCAAAAATAAAGGTGGATAAGCTTCTCAAAAGAGAGATGCCACTTATCGAAAATAAAGTTGGATAAGCTTCTCGAAAGAGAGATGCCACTTATCAAAAATAAAGGTGAATAAGCTTTACGAAAGACAGATGCCACTAATCGAAAATAAAGGAGGATAACCTACCTAAAAGAGAGATTCCACTTATCGAAAATAAAGGTGGATAAGCTTCTCAAAAGACAGATACCACTTATTGAAAATAAAGGTGGTTAATCTACTCGAAAGAGAGATGTCACTTATTGAAAATAAAGGTGGATAAGCTTCTGGAAAGAGAGATTCCACTTATCGAAAATAAAGGAGGATAAGCTTCTCGAAAGAGAGATGCCACTTATCGAAAATAAAGGTGGATAAGATTTTCGAAAGAGAGATGCCACTTATCAGAAATAATGGTGGATAAGCTTCTCGAAAGTGAGATGCCAATTATCAAAAATAAAGGTGGATAAGCTTCTCAAAAAGAGAGATGCCACTTATCGAAAAAAAAGGCGGATAAGCTTCTCGAAAGAGAGATTCCACTTATCAAAAATAAAGGTGGATAAGCTTCTCGAAAGAGAGATGCCACTTATCGAAAATAAAGGTGGATAAGCTACTCAAAAGAGAAATGCCACTTATCGAAAATAAAGGTGGATAAGCTTCTCGAAAGAGAGATTCCACTTATCGAAAATAAAGGTGGATAAGCTTCTCGAAAGAGAGATGCCACTTATCGAAAATAAAGATAGACAAGCTCCTCTAAAGAGAGATGCCACTTATCATTAATAAAGGTGGATAAGCTTCTCGAAAGAGAGATGCCACTTATCGAAAATAAAGGTGGATAAGCTTCTCGAAAGAGAGATGCCACTTATCGAAAATAAAGGTGGATAAGCTTCTCGAAAGAGAGATGCCACTTATCAAAAGTAAAGGTGAATAAGCTTTACGAAAGACAGATGCCACTAATCGAAAATAAAGGAGGATAACCTACCTAAAAGATAGATGCCACTTATCAAAAATAAAGGTGGATAAGCTTCTCAAAAGACAGATACCACTTATTGAAAATAAAGGTGGTTAATCTACTCGAAAGAGAGATGCCACTTATTGAAAATAAAGGTGGATAAGCTTCTCGAAAGAGAGATTCCACTTATCGAAAATAAAGGTGGATAAGCTTCTCGAAAGAGAGATGCCACTTATCAAAAATAAAGGTGGATAAGCTTCTCGAAAGAGAGATGCCACTTATCGAAAATAAAGGTGGATAAGCTTCTCGAAAGAGAGATGCCACTTATCGAAAATAAAGGTGGATAAGCTTCTCGAAAGAGAGATGCCACTTATCAAAAGTAAAGGTGAATAAGCTTTACGAAAGACAGATGCCACTAATCGAAAATAAAGGAGGATAACCTACCTAAAAGATAGATGCCACTTATCAAAAATAAAGGTGGATAAGCTTCTCAAAAGACAGATACCACTTATTGAAAATAAAGGTGGTTAATCTACTCGAAAGAGAGATGCCACTTATTGAAAATAAAGGTGGATAAGCTTCTCGAAAGAGAGATTCCACTTATCGAAAATAAAGGTGGATAAGCTTCTCGAAAGAGAGATGCCACTTATCAAAAATAAAGGTGGATAAGTTTCTCGAAAAGAGAGATGCCACTTATCGAAAATAAAGGCGGATAAGCTTCTCGAAAGAGAGATTCCACTTATCGAAAATAAAGGTGGATAAGCTTCTCGAAAGAGAGATGCCACTTATCGAAAATAAAGGTGGATAAGCTACTCGAAAGAGAAATGCCACTAATCGAAAATAAAGGTGGATAAGCTTCTCGAAAGAGAGATTCCACTTATCGAAAATAAAGGTGGATAAGCTTCTCGAAAGAGAGATGCCACTTATCGAAAATAACGATAGACAAGCTCCTCTAAAGAGAGATGCCACTTATCATAAATAAAGGTGGATAAGCTTCTCGAAAGAGAGATGCCACTTATCGAAAATAAAGGTGGATAAGCTTCTCAAAAGAGAGATGCCACTTATCGAAAATAAAGGTGGATAAGCTTCTCGAAAGAGAGATGCCACTTATCAAAAGTAAAGGTGAATAAGCTTTACGAAAGACAGATGCCACTAATCGAAAATAAAGGAGGATAACCTACCTAAAAGATAGATGCCACTTATCAAAAATAAAGGTGGATAAGCTTCTCAAAAGACATATACCACTTATTGAAAATAATGGTGGTTAATCTACTCCAAAGAGAGATGCCACTTATTGAAAATAAAGGTGGATAAGCTTCTCGAAAGAGAGATTCCACTTATCGAAAATAAAGGTGGATAAGCATCTCGAAAGAGAGATGCCACTTATCAAAAATAAAGGTGGATAAGCTTCTCAAAAGAGAGATGCCACTTATCGAAAATAAAGTTGGATAAGCTTCTCGAAAGAGAGATGCCACTTATCAAAAATAAAGGTGAATAAGCTTTACGAAAGACAGATGCCACTAATCGAAAATAAAGGAGGATAACCTACCTAAAAGATAGATGCCACTTATCAAAAATAAAGGTGGATAAGCTTCTCAAAAGACAGATACCACTTATTGAAAATAAAGGTGGTTAATCTAATCGAAAGAGAGATGCCACTTATTGAAAATAAAGGTGGATAAGCTTCTCGAAAGAGAGATTCCACTTATCGAAAATAAAGGTGGATAAGCTTCTCGAAAGAGAGATGCCACTTATCAAAAATAAAGGTGGATAAGTTTCTCGAAAAGAGAGATGCCACTTATCGAAAATAAAGGCGGATAAGCTTCTCGAAAGAGAGATTCCACTTATCGAAAATAAAGGTGGATAAGCTTCTCGAAAGAGAGATGCCACTTATCGAAAATAAAGGTGGATAAGCTACTCGAAAGAGAAATGCCACTAATCGAAAATAAAGGTGGATAAGCTTCTCGAAAGAGAGATTCCACTTATCGAAAATAAAGGTGGATAAGCTTCTCGAAAGAGAGATGCCACTTATCGAAAATAACGATAGACAAGCTCCTCTAAAGAGAGATGCCACTTATCATAAATAAAGGTGGATAAGCTTCTCGAAAGAGAGATGCCACTTATCGAAAATAAAGGTGGATAAGCTTCTCAAAAGAGAGATGCCACTTATCGAAAATAAAGGTGGATAAGCTTCTCGAAAGAGAGATGCCACTTATCAAAAGTAAAGGTGAATAAGCTTTACGAAAGACAGATGCCACTAATCGAAAATAAAGGAGGATAACCTACCTAAAAGATAGATGCCACTTATCAAAAATAAAGGTGGATAAGCTTCTCAAAAGACATATACCACTTATTGAAAATAATGGTGGTTAATCTACTCAAAAGAGAAATGCCACTTATCGAAAATAAAGGTGGATAAGCTTCTCGAAAGAGAGATTCCACTTATCGAAAATAAAGGTGGATAAGCATCTCGAAAGAGAGATGCCACTTATCAAAAATAAAGGTGGATAAGCTTCTCAAAAGAGAGATGCCACTTATCGAAAATAAAGTTGGATAAGCTTCTCGAAAGAGAGATGCCACTTATCAAAAATAAAGGTGAATAAGCTTTACGAAAGACAGATGCCACTAATCGAAAATAAAGGAGGATAACCTACCTAAAAGAGAGATTCCACTTATCGAAAATAAAGGTGGATAAGCTTCTCAAAAGACAGATACCACTTATTGAAAATAAAGGTGGTTAATCTACTCGAAAGAGAGATGTCACTTATTGAAAATAAAGGTGGATAAGCTTCTGGAAAGAGAGATTCCACTTATCGAAAATAAAGGAGGATAAGCTTCTCGAAAGAGAGATGCCAGTTATCGAAAATAAAGGTGGATAAGATTTTCGAAAGAGAGATGCCACTTATCAGAAATAATGGTGGATAAGCTTCTCGAAAGTGAGATGCCAATTATCAAAAATAAAGGTGGATAAGCTTCTCAAAAAGAGAGATGCCACTTATCGAAAAAAAAGGCGGATAAGCTTCTCGAAAGAGAGATTCCACTTATCGAAAATAAAGGTGGATAAGCTTCTCGAAAGAGAGATGCCACTTATCGAAAATAAAGGTGGATAAGCTACTCAAAAGAGAAATGCCACTTATCGAAAATAAAGGTGGATAAGCTTCTCGAAAGAGAGATTCCACTTATCGAAAATAAAGGTGGATAAGCTTCTCGAAAGAGAGATGCCACTTATCGAAAATAAAGATAGACAAGCTCCTCTAAAGAGAGATGCCACTTATCATTAATAAAGGTGGATAAGCTTCTCGAAAGAGAGATGCCACTTATCGAAAATAAAGGTGGATAAGCTTCTCGAAAGAGAGATGCCACTTATCGAAAATAAAGGTGGATAAGCTTCTCGAAAGAGAGATGCCACTTATCAAAAGTAAAGGTGAATAAGCTTTACGAAAGACAGATGCCACTAATCGAAAATAAAGGAGGATAACCTACCTAAAAGATAGATGCCACTTATCAAAAATAAAGGTGGATAAGCTTCTCAAAAGACAGATACCACTTATTGAAAATAAAGGTGGTTAATCTACTCGAAAGAGAGATGCCACTTATTGAAAATAAAGGTGGATAAGCTTCTCGAAAGAGAGATTCCACTTATCGAAAATAAAGGTGGATAAGCTTCTCGAAAGAGAGATGCCACTTATCAAAAATAAAGGTGGATAAGTTTCTCGAAAAGAGAGATGCCACTTATCGAAAATAAAGGCGGATAAGCTTCTCGAAAGAGAGATTCCACTTATCGAAAATAAAGGTGGATAAGCTTCTCGAAAGAGAGATGCCACTTATCGAAAATAAAGGTGGATAAGCTACTCGAAAGAGAAATGCCACTAATCGAAAATAAAGGTGGATAAGCTTCTCGAAAGAGAGATTCCACTTATCGAAAATAAAGGTGGATAAGCTTCTCGAAAGAGAGATGCCACTTATCGAAAATAACGATAGACAAGCTCCTCTAAAGAGAGATGCCACTTATCATAAATAAAGGTGGATAAGCTTCTCGAAAGAGAGATGCCACTTATCGAAAATAAAGGTGGATAAGCTTCTCAAAAGAGAGATGCCACTTATCGAAAATAAAGGTGGATAAGCTTCTCGAAAGAGAGATGCCACTTATCAAAAGTAAAGGTGAATAAGCTTTACGAAAGACAGATGCCACTAATCGAAAATAAAGGAGGATAACCTACCTAAAAGATAGATGCCACTTATCAAAAATAAAGGTGGATAAGCTTCTCAAAAGACATATACCACTTATTGAAAATAATGGTGGTTAATCTACTCCAAAGAGAGATGCCACTTATTGAAAATAAAGGTGGATAAGCTTCTCGAAAGAGAGATTCCACTTATCGAAAATAAAGGTGGATAAGCATCTCGAAAGAGAGATGCCACTTATCAAAAATAAAGGTGGATAAGCTTCTCAAAAGAGAGATGCCACTTATCGAAAATAAAGTTGGATAAGCTTCTCGAAAGAGAGATGCCACTTATCAAAAATAAAGGTGAATAAGCTTTACGAAAGACAGATGCCACTAATCGAAAATAAAGGAGGATAACCTACCTAAAAGAGAGATTCCACTTATCGAAAATAAAGGTGGATAAGCTTCTCAAAAGACAGATACCACTTATTGAAAATAAAGGTGGTTAATCTACTCGAAAGAGAGATGTCACTTATTGAAAATAAAGGTGGATAAGCTTCTGGAAAGAGAGATTCCACTTATCGAAAATAAAGGAGGATAAGCTTCTCGAAAGAGAGATGCCACTTATCGAAAATAAAGGTGGATAAGATTTTCGAAAGAGAGATGCCACTTATCAGAAATAATGGTGGATAAGCTTCTCGAAAGTGAGATGCCAATTATCAAAAATAAAGGTGGATAAGCTTCTCAAAAAGAGAGATGCCACTTATCGAAAAAAAAGGCGGATAAGCTTCTCGAAAGAGAGATTCCACTTATCGAAAATAAAGGTGGATAAGCTTCTCGAAAGAGAGATGCCACTTATCGAAAATAAAGGTGGATAAGCTACTCAAAAGAGAAATGCCACTTATCGAAAATAAAGGTGGATAAGCTTCTCGAAAGAGAGATTCCACTTATCGAAAATAAAGGTGGATAAGCTTCTCGAAAGAGAGATGCCACTTATCGAAAATAAAGATAGACAAGCTCCTCTAAAGAGAGATGCCACTTATCATTAATAAAGGTGGATAAGCTTCTCGAAAGAGAGATGCCACTTATCGAAAATAAAGGTGGATAAGCTTCTCGAAAGAGAGATGCCACTTATCGAAAATAAAGGTGGATAAGCTTCTCGAAAGAGAGATGCCACTTATCAAAAGTAAAGGTGAATAAGCTTTACGAAAGACAGATGCCACTAATCGAAAATAAAGGAGGATAACCTACCTAAAAGATAGATGCCACTTATCAAAAATAAAGGTGGATAAGCTTCTCAAAAGACAGATACCACTTATTGAAAATAAAGGTGGTTAATCTACTCGAAAGAGAGATGCCACTTATTGAAAATAAAGGTGGATAAGCTTCTCGAAAGAGAGATTCCACTTATCGAAAATAAAGGTGGATAAGCTTCTCGAAAGAGAGATGCCACTTATCAAAAATAAAGGTGGATAAGCTTCTCGAAAGAGAGATGCCACTTATCGAAAATAAAGGTGGATAAGCTTCTCGAAAGAGAGATGCCACTTATCAAAAATAAAGGTGAATAAGCTTTACGAAAGACAGATGCCACTAATCGAAAATAAAGGAGGATAACCTACCTAAAAGAGAGATTCCACTTATCGAAAATAAAGGTGGATAAGCTTCTCAAAACACAGATACCACTTATTGAAAATAAAGGTGGTTAATCTACTCGAAAGAGAGATGCCACTTATTGAAAATAAAGGTGGATAAGCTTCTCGAAAGAGAGATTTCACTTATCGAAAATAAAGGAGGATAAGCTTCTCGAAAGAGAGATGCCACTTATCGAAAATAAAGGTGGATAAGCTTCTCGAAAGAGAGATGCCACTTATCAGAAATAAAGGTGGATAAGCTTCTCGAAAGTGAGATGCCAATTATCAAAAATAAAGGTGGATAAGCTTCTCGAAAAGAGAGATGCCACTTATCGAAAATAAAGGTGGATAAGCTTCTCGAAAGAGAGATTCCACTTATCGAACATAAAGGTGGATAAGCTTCTCGAAAGAGAGATGCCACTTATCGAAAATAAAGGTGGATAAGCTACTCGAAAGAGAAATGCCACTTATCGAAAATAAAGGTGGATATGCTTCTCGAAAGAGAGAATCCACTTATCGAAAATAAAGGTGGATAAGCTTCTCGAAAGAGAGATGCCACTTATCGAAAATAAAGATAGACAAGCTCCTCTAAAGAGAGATGCCACTTATCATTAATAAAGGTGGATAAGCTTCTCGAAAGAGAGATGCCACTTATCGAAAATAAAGGTGGATAAGCTTCTCGAAAGAGTGATGCCACTTATTGAAAATAAAGGTGGATAAGCTTCTCGAAAGAGAGATGCCACTTATCAAAAGTAAAGGTGAATAAGCTTTACGAAAGACTGATGCCACTAATCGAAAATAAAGGAGGATAACCTACCTAAAAGATAGATGCCACTTATCAAAAATAAAGGTGGATAAGCTTCTCAAAAGATAGATACCACTTATTGAAAATAAAGGTGGTTAATCTACTCGAAAGAGAGATTCCACTTATCGAAAATAAAGGTGGATAAGCTTCTCGAAAGAGAGATGCCACTTATCAAAAATAAAGGTGGATAAGCTTCTCGAAAGAGAGATGCCACTTAACGAAAATAAAGGTGGATAAGCTTCTCGAAAGAGAGATGCCACTTATCGAAAATAAAGGTGGATAAGCTACTCGAAAGAGAAATGCCACTTATCAAAAATAAAGGTGGATAAGCTTCTCGAAAGAGAGATTCCACTTATCGAAAATAAAGGTGGATAAGCTTCTCGAAAGAGAGATGCCACTTATCGAAAATAACGATAGACAAGCTCCTCTAAAGAGAGATGCCACTTATCATAAATAAAGGTGGATAAGCTTCTCGAAAGAGAGATGCCACTTATCGAAAATAAAGGTGGATAAGCTTCTCAAAAGAGAGATGCCACTTATCGAAAATAAAGATGGATAAGCTTCTCGAAAGAGAGATGCCACTTATCAAAAGTAAAGGTGAATAAGCTTTACGAAAGACAGATGCCACTAATCGAAAATAAAGGAGGATAACCTACCTAAAAGATAGATGCCACTTATCAAAAATAAAGGTGGATAAGCTTCTCAAAAGACATATACCACTTATTAAAAATAAAGGTGGTTAATCTACTCCAAAGAGAGATGCCACTTATTGAAAATAAAGGTGGATAAGCTTCTCGAAAGAGAGATTCCACTTATCGAAAATAAAGGTGGATAAGCATCTCGAAAGAGAGATGCCACTTATCAAAAATAAAGGTGGATAAGCTTCTCAAAAGAGAGATGCCACTTATCGAAAATAAAGTTGGATAAGCTTCTCGAAAGAGAGATGCCACTTATCAAAAATAAAGGTGAATAAGCTTTACGAAAGACAGATGCCACTAATCGAAAATAAATGAGGATAACCTACCTAAAAGAGAGATTCCACTTATCGAAAATAAAGGTGGATAAGCTTCTCAAAAGACAGATACCACTTATTGAAAATAAAGGTGGTTAATCTACTCGAAAGAGAGATGCCACTTATTGAAAATAAAGGTGGATAAGCTTCTGGAAAGAGAGATTCCACTTATCGAAAATAAAGGAGGATAAGCTTCTCGAAAGAGAGATGCCACTTATCGAAAATAAAGGTGGATAAGCTTTTCGAAAGCGAGATGACACTTATCAGAAATAAAGGTGGATAAGCTTCTCGAAAGTGAGATGCCAATTATCAAAAATAAAGGTGGATAAGTTTCTCGAAAAGAGAGATGCCACTTATCGAAAATAAAGGCGGATAAGCTTCTCGAAAGAGAGATTCCACTTATCGAAAATAAAGGTGGATAAGCTTCTCGAAAGAGAGATGCCACTTATCGAAAATAAAGGTGGATAAGCTACTCGAAAGAGAAATGCCACTTATCGAAAATAAAGGTGGATAAGCTTCTCGAAAGAGAGATTCCACTTATCGAAAATAAAGGTGGATAAGCTTCTCGAAAGAGAGATGCCACTTATCGAAAATAACGATAGACAAGCTCCTCTAAAGAGAGATGCCACTTATCATAAATAAAGGTGGATAAGCTTCTCGAAAGAGAGATGCCACTTATCGAAAATAAAGGTGGATAAGCTTCTCGAAAGAGAGATGCCACTTATCGAAAATAAAGGTGGATAAGCTTCTCGAAAGAGAGATGCCACTTATCAAAAGTAAAGGTGAATAAGCTTTACGAAAGACAGATGCCACTAATCGAAAATAAAGGAGGATAACCTACCTAAAAGATAGATGCCACTTATCAAAAATAAAGGTGGATAAGCTTCTCAAAAGACAGATACCACTTATTGAAAATAAAGGTGGTTAATCTACTCGAAAGAGAGATGCCACTTATTGAAAATAAAGGTGGATAAGCTTCTCGAAAGAGAGATTCCACTTATCGAAAATAAAGGTGGATAAGCTTCTCGAAAGAGAGATGCCACTTATCAAAAATAAAGGTGGATAAGCTTCTCGAAAGAGAGATGCCACTTATCGAAAATAAAGGTGGATAAGCTTCTCGAAAGAGAGATGCCACTTATCAAAAATAAAGGTGAATAAGCTTTACGAAAGACAGATGCCACTAATCGAAAATAAAGGAGGATAACCTACCTAAAAGAGAGATTCCACTTATCGAAAATAAAGGTGGATAAGCTTCTCAAAACACAGATACCACTTATTGAAAATAAAGGTGGTTAATCTACTCGAAAGAGAGATGCCACTTATTGAAAATAAAGGTGGATAAGCTTCTCGAAAGAGAGATTCCACTTATCGAAAATAAAGGAGGATAAGCTTCTCGAAAGAGAGATGCCACTTATCGAAAATAAAGGTGGATAAGCTTCTCGAAAGAGAGATGCCACTTATCAGAAATAAAGGTGGATAAGCTTCTCGAAAGTGAGATGCCAATTATCAAAAATAAAGGTGGATAAGCTTCTCGAAAAGAGAGATGCCACTTATCGAAAATAAAGGTGGATAAGCTTCTCGAAAGAGAGATTCCACTTATCGAACATAAAGGTGGATAAGCTTCTCGAAAGAGAGATGCCACTTATCGAAAATAAAGGTGGATAAGCTACTCGAAAGAGAAATGCCACTTATCGAAAATAAAGGTGGATATGCTTCTCGAAAGAGAGATTCCACTTATCGAAAATAAAGGTGGATAAGCTTCTCGAAAGAGAGATGCCACTTATCGAAAATAAAGATAGACAAGCTCCTCTAAAGAGAGATGCCACTTATCATTAATAAAGGTGGATAAGCTTCTCGAAAGAGAGATGCCACTTATCGAAAATAAAGGTGGATAAGCTTCTCGAAAGAGTGATGCCACTTATTGAAAATAAAGGTGGATAAGCTTCTCGAAAGAGAGATGCCACTTATCAAAAATAAAGGTGAATAAGCTTTACGAAAGACAGATGCCACTAATCGAAAATAAAGGAGGATAACCTACCTAAAAGAGAGATTCCACTTATCGAAAATAAAGGTGGATAAGCTTCTCAAAACACAGATACCACTTATTGAAAATAAAGGTGGTTAATCTACTCGAAAGAGAGATGCCACTTATTGAAAATAAAGGTGGATAAGCTTCTCGAAAGAGAGATTTCACTTATCGAAAATAAAGGAGGATAAGCTTCTCGAAAGAGAGATGCCACTTATCGAAAATAAAGGTGGATAAGCTTCTCGAAAGAGAGATGCCACTTATCAGAAATAAAGGTGGATAAGCTTCTCGAAAGTGAGATGCCAATTATCAAAAATAAAGGTGGATAAGCTTCTCGAAAAGAGAGATGCCACTTATCGAAAATAAAGGTGGATAAGCTTCTCGAAAGAGAGATTCCACTTATCGAACATAAAGGTGGATAAGCTTCTCGAAAGAGAGATGCCACTTATCGAAAATAAAGGTGGATAAGCTACTCGAAAGAGAAATGCCACTTATCGAAAATAAAGGTGGATATGCTTCTCGAAAGAGAGAATCCACTTATCGAAAATAAAGGTGGATAAGCTTCTCGAAAGAGAGATGCCACTTATCGAAAATAAAGATAGACAAGCTCCTCTAAAGAGAGATGCCACTTATCATTAATAAAGGTGGATAAGCTTCTCGAAAGAGAGATGCCACTTATCGAAAATAAAGGTGGATAAGCTTCTCGAAAGAGTGATGCCACTTATTGAAAATAAAGGTGGATAAGCTTCTCGAAAGAGAGATGCCACTTATCAAAAGTAAAGGTGAATAAGCTTTACGAAAGACTGATGCCACTAATCGAAAATAAAGGAGGATAACCTACCTAAAAGATAGATGCCACTTATCAAAAATAAAGGTGGATAAGCTTCTCAAAAGATAGATACCACTTATTGAAAATAAAGGTGGTTAATCTACTCGAAAGAGAGATTCCACTTATCGAAAATAAAGGTGGATAAGCTTCTCGAAAGAGAGATGCCACTTATCAAAAATAAAGGTGGATAAGCTTCTCGAAAGAGAGATGCCACTTAACGAAAATAAAGGTGGATAAGCTTCTCGAAAGAGAGATGCCACTTATCGAAAATAAAGGTGGATAAGCTACTCGAAAGAGAAATGCCACTTATCAAAAATAAAGGTGGATAAGCTTCTCGAAAGAGAGATTCCACTTATCGAAAATAAAGGTGGATAAGCTTCTCGAAAGAGAGATGCCACTTATCGAAAATAACGATAGACAAGCTCCTCTAAAGAGAGATGCCACTTATCATAAATAAAGGTGGATAAGCTTCTCGAAAGAGAGATGCCACTTATCGAAAATAAATGTGGATAAGCTTCTCAAAAGAGAGATGCCACTTATCGAAAATAAAGATGGATAAGCTTCTCGAAAGAGAGATGCCACTTATCAAAAGTAAAGGTGAATAAGCTTTACGAAAGACAGATGCCACTAATCGAAAATAAAGGAGGATAACCTACCTAAAAGATAGATGCCACTTATCAAAAATAAAGGTGGATAAGCTTCTCAAAAGACATATACCACTTATTAAAAATAAAGGTGGTTAATCTACTCCAAAGAGAGATGCCACTTATTGAAAATAAAGGTGGATAAGCTTCTCGAAAGAGAGATTCCACTTATCGAAAATAAAGGTGGATAAGCATCTCGAAAGAGAGATGCCACTTATCAAAAATAAAGGTGGATAAGCTTCTCAAAAGAGAGATGCCACTTATCGAAAATAAAGTTGGATAAGCTTCTCGAAAGAGAGATGCCACTTATCAAAAATAAAGGTGAATAAGCTTTACGAAAGACAGATGCCACTAATCGAAAATAAATGAGGATAACCTACCTAAAAGAGAGATTCCACTTATCGAAAATAAAGGTGGATAAGCTTCTCAAAAGACAGATACCACTTATTGAAAATAAAGGTGGTTAATCTACTCGAAAGAGAGATGCCACTTATTGAAAATAAAGGTGGATAAGCTTCTGGAAAGAGAGATTCCACTTATCGAAAATAAAGGAGGATAAGCTTCTCGAAAGAGAGATGCCACTTATCGAAAATAAAGGTGGATAAGCTTTTCGAAAGCGAGATGACACTTATCAGAAATAAAGGTGGATAAGCTTCTCGAAAGTGAGATGCCAATTATCAAAAATAAAGGTGGATAAGTTTCTCGAAAAGAGAGATGCCACTTATCGAAAATAAAGGCGGATAAGCTTCTCGAAAGAGAGATTCCACTTATCGAAAATAAAGGTGGATAAGCTTCTCGAAAGAGAGATGCCACTTATCGAAAATAAAGGTGGATAAGCTACTCGAAAGAGAAATGCCACTTATCGAAAATAAAGGTGGATAAGCTTCTCGAAAGAGAGATTCCACTTATCGAAAATAAAGGTGGATAAGCTTCTCGAAAGAGAGATGCCACTTATCGAAAATAACGATAGACAAGCTCCTCTAAAGAGAGATGCCACTTATCATAAATAAAGGTGGATAAGCTTCTCGAAAGAGAGATGCCACTTATCGAAAATAAAGGTGGATAAGCTTCTCGAAAGAGAGATGCCACTTATCGAAAATAAAGGTGGATAAGCTTCTCGAAAGAGAGATGCCACTTATCAAAAGTAAAGGTGAATAAGCTTTACGAAAGACAGATGCCACTAATCGAAAATAAAGGAGGATAACCTACCTAAAAGATAGATGCCACTTATCAAAAATAAAGGTGGATAAGCTTCTCAAAAGACAGATACCACTTATTGAAAATAAAGGTGGTTAATCTACTCGAAAGAGAGATGCCACTTATTGAAAATAAAGGTGGATAAGCTTCTCGAAAGAGAGATTCCACTTATCGAAAATAAAGGTGGATAAGCTTCTCGAAAGAGAGATGCCACTTATCAAAAATAAAGGTGGATAAGCTTCTCGAAAGAGAGATGCCACTTATCGAAAATAAAGGTGGATAAGCTTCTCGAAAGAGAGATGCCACTTATCAAAAATAAAGGTGAATAAGCTTTACGAAAGACAGATGCCACTAATCGAAAATAAAGGAGGATAACCTACCTAAAAGAGAGATTCCACTTATCGAAAATAAAGGTGGATAAGCTTCTCAAAACACAGATACCACTTATTGAAAATAAAGGTGGTTAATCTACTCGAAAGAGAGATGCCACTTATTGAAAATAAAGGTGGATAAGCTTCTCGAAAGAGAGATTCCACTTATCGAAAATAAAGGAGGATAAGCTTCTCGAAAGAGAGATGCCACTTATCGAAAATAAAGGTGGATAAGCTTCTCGAAAGAGAGATGCCACTTATCAGAAATAAAGGTGGATAAGCTTCTCGAAAGTGAGATGCCAATTATCAAAAATAAAGGTGGATAAGCTTCTCGAAAAGAGAGATGCCACTTATCGAAAATAAAGGTGGATAAGCTTCTCGAAAGAGAGATTCCACTTATCGAACAAAAAGGTGGATAAGCTTCTCGAAAGAGAGATGCCACTTATCGAAAATAAAGGTGGATAAGCTACTCGAAAGAGAAATGCCACTTATCGAAAATAAAGGTGGATATGCTTCTCGAAAGAGAGATTCCACTTATCGAAAATAAAGGTGGATAAGCTTCTCGAAAGAGAGATGCCACTTATCAAAAATAAAGATAGACAAGCTCCTCTAAAGAGAGATGCCACTTATCATTAATAAAGGTGGATAAGCTTCTCGAAAGAGAGATGCCACTTATCGAAAATAAAGGTGGATAAGCTTCTCGAAAGAGTGATGCCACTTATTGAAAATAAAGGTGGATAAGCTTCTCGAAAGAGAGATGCCACTTATCAAAAGTAAAGGTGAATAAGCTTTACGAAAGACAGATGCCACTAATCGAAAATAAAGGAGGATAACCTACCTAAAAGATAGATGCCACTTATCAAAAATAAAGGTGGATAAGCTTCTCAAAAGATAGATACCACTTATTGAAAATAAAGGTGGTTAATCTACTCGAAAGAGAGATTCCACTTATCGAAAATAAAGGTGGATAAGCTTCTCGAAAGAGAGATTCCACTTATCAAAAATAAAGGTGGATAAGCTTCTCGAAAGAGAGATGCCACTTATCGAAAATAAAGGTGGATAAGCTTCTCGAAAGAGAGATGCCACTTATCAAAAATAAAGCTGAATAAGCTTTATGAAAGACAGATGCCACTAATCAAAAATAAAGGAGGATAACCTACCTAAAGGAGAGATTCCACTTATCGAAAATAAAGGTGGATAAGCTTCTCAAAAGACAGATACCACTTATTGAAAATAAAGGTGGTTAATCTACTCGAAAGAGAGATGCCACTTATTGAAAATAAAGGTGGATAAGCTTCTCGAAAGAGAGATTCCACTTATCGAAAATAAAGGAGGATAAGCTTCTCGAAAGAGAGATTCCACTTATCGAAAATAAAGGTGGATAAGCTTCTCGAAAGAGAGATGCCACTTATCAGAAATAAAGGTGGATAAGCTTCTCGAAAGTGAGATGCCAATTATCAAAAATAAAGGTGGATAAGCTTCTCAAAAAGAGAGATGCCACTTATCGAAAAAAAAGGCGGATAAGCTTCGCGAAAGAGAGATTCCACTTATCGAAAATAAAGGTGGATAAGCTTCTCGAAAGAGAGATGCCACTTATCGAAAATAAAGGTGGATAAGCTACTCGAAAGAGAAATGCCACTTATCGAAAATAAAGGTGGATAAGCTTCTCGAAAGAGAGATTCCACTTATCGAAAATAAAGGTGGATAAGCTACTCGAAAGAGAGATGCCACTTATCGAAAATAAAGATAGACAAGCTCCTCTAAAGAGAGATGCCACTTATCATTAATAAAGGTGGATAAGCTTCTCGAAAGAGAGATGCCACTTATCGAAAATAAAGGTGGATAAGCTTCTCGAAAGAGAGATGCCACTTATCGAAAATAAAGCTGGATAAGCTTCTCGAAGGAGAGATGCCACTTATCAAAAGTAAAGGTGAATAAGCTTTACGAAAGACAGATGCCACTAATCGAAAATAAAGGAGGATAACCTACCTAAAAGATAGATGCCACTTATCAAAAATAAAGGTGGATAAGCTTCTCGAAAGAGAGATGCCACTTATCGAAAATAAAGGTGGATAAGCTTCTCGAAAGAGAGATGCCACTTATCAAAAGTAAAGGTGAGTAAGCTTTACGAAAGACAGATGCCACTAATCGAAAATAAAGGAGGATAACCTACCTAAAAGATAGATGCCACTTATCAAAAATAAAGGTGGATAAGCTTCTCAAAAGATAGATACCACTTATTGAAAATAAAGGTGGTTAATCTACTCGAAAGAGAGATTCCACTTATCGAAAATAAAGGTGGATAAGCTTCTCGAAAGAGAGATGCCACTTATCAAAAATAAAGGTGGATAAGCTTCTCGAAAGAGAGATGCCACTTAACGAAAATAAAGGTGGATAAGCTTCTCGAAAGAGAGATGCCACTTATCAAAAATAAAGGTGAATAAGCTTTACGAAAGACAGATGCCACTAATCGAAAATAAAGGAGGATAACCTACCTAAAAGAGAGAATCCACTTATCGAAAATAAAGGTGGATAAGCTTCTCAAAAGACAGATACCACTTATTGAAAATAAAGGTGGTTAATCTACTCGAAAGAGAGATGCCACTTATTGAAAATAAAGGTGGATAAGCTTCTCGAAAGAGAGATTCCACTTATCGAAAATAAAGGAGGATAAGCTTCTCGAAAGAGAGATGCCACTTATCGAAAATAAAGGTGGATAAGCTTCTCGAAAGAGAGATGCCACTTATCAGAAATAAAGGTGGATAACCTTCTCGAAAGTGAGATGCCAATTATCAAAAATAAAGGTGGATAAGCTTCTCGAAAAGAGAGATGCCACTTATCGAAAATAAAGGTGGATAAGATTCTCGAAAGAGAGATTCCACTTATCGAACATAAAGGTGGATAAGCTTCTCGAAAGAGAGATGCCACTTATCGAAAATAAAGGTGGATAAGCTACTCGAAAGAGAAATGCCACTTATCGAAAATAAAGGTGGATAAGCTTCTCGAAAGAGAGATTCCACATATCGAAAATAAAGGTGGATAAGCTTCTCGAAAGAGAGATGCCACTTATCAAAAATAACGATAGACAAGCTCCTCTAAATAGAGATGCCACTTATCATAAATAAAGGTGGATAAGCTTCTCGAAAGAGAGATGCCACTTATCGAAAATAAAGGTGGATAAGCTTCTCGAAAGAGAGATGCCACTTATCGAAAATAAAGGTGGATAAGCTTCTCGAAAGAGAGATGCCACTTATCAGAAATAAAGGTGGATAACCTTCTCGAAAGTGAGATGCCAATTATCAAAAATAAAGGTGGATAAGCTTCTCGAATAGAGAGATGCCACTTATCGAAAATAAAGGTGGATAAGCTTCTCGAAAGAGAGATTCCACTTATCGAACATAAAGGTGGATAAGCTTCTCGAAAGAGAGATGCCACTTATCGAAAATAAAGGTGGATAAGCTACTCGAAAGAGAAATTCCACTTATCGAAAATAAAGGTGGATAAGCTTCTCGAAAGAGAGATTCCACTTATCGAAAATAAAGGTGGATAAGCTTCTCGAAAGAGAGATTCCACTTATCAAAAATAACGATAGACAAGCTCCTCTAAATAGAGATGCCACTTATCATAAATAAAGGTGGATAAGCTTCTCGAAAGAGAGATGCCACTTATCGAAAATAAAGGTGGATAAGCTTCTCGAAAGAGAGATTCCACTTATCAAAAATAACGATAGACAAGCTCCTCTAAAGAGAGATGCCACTTATCATAAATAAAGGTGGATAAGCTTCTCGAAAGAGAGATGCCACTTATCGAAAATAAAGGTGGATAAGCTTCTCGAAAGAGAGATGCCACTTATCGAAAATAAAAGTGGATAAGCTTCTCGAAAGAGAGATGCCACTTATCGAAAATAAAGGTGGATAAGTTTCTCGAAAGAGAGATGCCACTTATCAAAAATAAAGGTGAATAAGCTTTACGAAAGACAGATGCCACTAATCGAAAAATAAAGGAGGATAACCTACCTAAAAGAGAGATTCCACTTATCGAAAATAAAGGAGGATAAGCTTCTCAAAAGACAGATACCACTTATCGAAAATAAAAGTGGATAAGCTTCTCGAAAGAGAGATGCCACTTATCAGAAATAAAGGTGGATAAGCTTCTCGAAAGTGAGATGCCAATTATCAAAAATAAAGGTGGATAAGCTTCTCGAAAAGAGAGATGCCACTTATCGAAAATAAAGGTGGATAAGCTTCTCGAAAGAGAGATTCCACTTATCAAAAATAAAGGTGGATAAGCTTCTCGAAAGAGAGATGCCACTTAACAAAAATAACGAAAGACAAGCTCCTCTAAAGAGAGATGCCACTTATCATAAATAAAGGTGGATAAGCTTCTCGAAAGAGAGATGCCACTTATCGAAAATAAAGGTGGATAAGCTACTCGAAAGAGAGATGCCACTTATCGAAAAT
Organism: Lathyrus sativus; assembly: GCA_963859935.3. NCBI lineage: Eukaryota > Viridiplantae > Streptophyta > Magnoliopsida > Fabales > Fabaceae > Lathyrus > Lathyrus sativus. The sequence continues at coordinate 126,900 of CAWUDS030000717.1, forward strand.
AAAGGTGGATAAACTTCTCGAAAGAGAGATTCCACTTATCGAAAATAAAGGTGGATAAGCTTCTCGAAAGAGAGATGCCACTTATCGAAAATAACGGTAGATAAGCTTCTCTAAAAAGAGATGTCACTTATCATAAATAAAGGTGGATAAGCTTCTCGAAAGAGAGATGCCACTTATCGAAAATAACGGTAGATAAGCTTCTCTAAAGAGAGATGACACTTATCAAAAATAAAGGTGGATAAGCTTCTCGAAAGAGAGATGCCACTTATCGAAAATAAAGGTGGATAAGCTTCTCGAAAGAGAGATGCCACTTATCGAAAATAAAGGTGGATAAGCTTCTCGAAAGAGAGATGCCACTTATCAAAAGTAAAGGTGAATAAGCTTTACCAAAGACAGATGCCACTAATCGAAAATAAAGGAGGATAACCTACCTAAAAGATAGATGCCACTTATCAAAAATAAAGGTGGATAAGCTTCTCAAAAGACATATACCACTTATTGAAAATAAAGGTGGTTAATCTACTCGAAAGAGAGATGCCACTTATTGAAAATAAAGGTGGATAAGCTTCTCGAAAGAGAGATTCCACTTATCAAAAATAAAGGTGGATAAGCTTCTCGAAAGAGAGATGCCACTTATCGAAAATAAGGCTGGATAAGCTTCTCGAAGGAGAGATGCCACTTATCAAAAGTAAAGGTGAATAAGCTTTACGAAAGACAGATGCCACTAATCGAAAATAAAGGAGGATAACCTACCTAAAAGATAGATGCCACTTATCAAAAATAAAGGTGGATAAGCTTCTCGAAAGAGAGATGCCACTTATCGAAAATAAAGGTGGATAAGCTTCTCGAAAGAGAGATGCCACTTATCAAAAGTAAAGGTGAGTAAGCTTTACGAAAGACAGATGCCACTAATCGAAAATAAAGGAGGATAACCTACCTAAAAGATAGATGCCACTTATCAAAAATAAAGGTGGATAAGCTTCTCAAAAGATAGATACCACTTATTGAAAATAAAGGTGGTTAATCTACTCGAAAGAGAGATTCCACTTATCGAAAATAAAGGTGGATAAGCTTCTCGAAAGAGAGATGCCACTTATCAAAAATAAAGGTGGATAAGCTTCTCGAAAGAGAGATGCCACTTAACGAAAATAAAGGTGGATAAGCTTCTCGAAAGAGAGATGCCACTTATCAAAAATAAAGGTGAATAAGCTTTACGAAAGACAGATGCCACTAATCGAAAATAAAGGAGGATAACCTACCTAAATGAGAGAATCCACTTATCGAAAATAAAGGTGGATAAGCTTCTCAAAAGACATATACCACTTATTGAAAATAAAGGTGGTTAATCTACTCGAAAGAGAGATTCCACTTATTGAAAATAAAGGTGGATAAGCTTCTCGAAAGAGAGATTCCACTTATCGAAAATAAAGGAGGATAAGCTTCTCGAAAGAGAGATGCCACTTATCGAAAATAAAGGTGGATAAGCTTCTCGAAAGAGAGATGCCACTTATCAGAAATAAAGGTGGATAACCTTCTCGAAAGTGAGATGCCAATTATCAAAAATAAAGGTGGATAAGCTTCTCGAAAAGAGAGATGCCACTTATCGAAAATAAAGGTGGATAAGCTTCTCGAAAGAGAGATTCCACTTATCGAACATAAAGGTGGATAAGCTTCTCGAAAGAGAGATGCCACTTATCGAAAATAAAGGTGGATAAGCTACTCGAAAGAGAAATGCCACTTATCGAAAATAAAGGTGGATAAGCTTCTCGAAAGAGAGATTCCACATATCGAAAATAAAGGTGGATAAGCTTCTCGAAAGAGAGATGCCACTTATCAAAAATAACGATAGACAAGCTCCTCTAAATAGAGATGCCACTTATCATAAATAAAGGTGGATAAGCTTCTCGAAAGAGAGATGCCACTTATCGAAAATAAAGGTGGATAAGCTTCTCGAAAGAGAGATGCCACTTATCGAAAATAAAGGTGGATAAGCTTCTCGAAAGAGAGATGCCACTTATCAGAAATAAAGGTGGATAACCTTCTCGAAAGTGAGATGCCAATTATCAAAAATAAAGGTGGATAAGCTTCTCGAAAAGAGAGATGCCACTTATCGAAAATAAAGGTGGATAAGCTTCTCGAAAGAGAGATTCCACTTATCGAACATAAAGGTGGATAAGCTTCTCGAAAGAGAGATGCCACTTATCGAAAATAAAGGTGGATAAGCTACTCGAAAGAGAAATTCCACTTATCGAAAATAAAGGTGGATAAGCTTCTCGAAAGAGAGATTCCACTTATCGAAAATAAAGGTGGATAAGCTTCTCGAAAGAGAGATTCCACTTATCAAAAATAACGATAGACAAGCTCCTCTAAAGAGAGATGCCACTTATCATAAATAAAGGTGGATAAGCTTCTCGAAAGAGAGATGCCACTTATCGAAAATAAAGGTGGATAAGCTTCTCGAAAGAGAGATGCCACTTATCGAAAATAAAAGTGGATAAGCTTCTCGAAAGAGAGATGCCACTTATCTAAAATAAAGGTGGATAAGTTTCTCGAAAGAGAGATGCCACTTATCAAAAATAAAGGTGAATAAGCTTTACGAAAGACAGATGCCACTAATCGAAAATAAAGGAGGATAACCTACCTAAAAGAGAGATTCCACTTATCGAAAATAAAGGAGGATAAGCTTCTCAAAAGACAGATACCACTTATCGAAAATAAAAGTGGATAAGCTTCTCGAAAGAGAGATGCCACTTATCAGAAATAAAGGTGGATAAGCTTCTCGAAAGTGAGATGCCAATTATCAAAATTAAAGGTGGATAAGCTTCTCGAAAAGAGAGATGCCACTTATCGAAAATAAAGGTGGATAAGCTTCTCGAAAGAGAGATTCCACTTATCAAAAATAAAGGTGGATAAGCTTCTCGAAAGAGAGATGCCACTTAACAAAAATAACGATAGACAAGCTCCTCTAAGGAGAGATGCCACTTATCATAAATAAAGGTGGATAAGCTTCTCGAAAGAGAGATGCCACTTATCGAAAATAAAGGTGGATAAGCTACTCGAAAGAGAGATGCCACTTATCGAAAATAAAGGTGGATAAACTTCTCGAAAGAGAGATTCCACTTATCGAAAATAAAGGTGGATAAGCTTCTCGAAAGAGAGATGCCACTTATCGAAAATAACGGTAGATAAGCTTCTCTAAAAAGAGATGCCACTTATCATAAATAAAGGTGGATAAGCTTCTCGAAAGAGAGATGCCACTTATCGAAAATAACGGTAGATAAGCTTCTCTAAAGAGAGATGACACTTATCAAAAATAAAGGTGGATAAGCTTCTCGAAAGAGAGATGCCACTTATCGAAAATAAAGGTGGATAAGCTTCTCGAAAGAGAGATGCCACTTATCGAAAATAAAGGTGGATAAGCTTCTCGAAAGAGAGATGCCACTTATCAAAAGTAAAGGTGAATAAGCTTTACCAAAGACAGATGCCACTAATCGAAAATAAAGGAGGATAACCTACCTAAAAGATAGATGCCACTTATCAAAAATAAAGGTGGATAAGCTTCTCAAAAGACAGATACCACTTATTGAAAATAAAGGTGGTTAATCTACTCGAAAGAGAGATGCCACTTATTGAAAATAAAGGTGGATAAGCTTCTCGAAAGAGAGATTCCACTTATCAAAAATAAAGGTGGATAAGCTTCTCGAAAGAGAGATGCCACTTATCAAAAATAAAGGTCGATAAGCTTCTCGAAAGAGAGATGCCACTTATCGAAAATAAAGGTGGATAAGCTTCTCGAAAGAGAGATGCCACTTATCAAAAATAAAGGTGAATAAGCTTTACGAAAGACAGATGCCACTAATCGAAAATAAAGGAGGATAACCTACCTAAAAGAGAGATTCCACTTATCGAAAATAAAGGTGGATAAGCTTCTCAAAAGACAGATACCACTTATTGAAAATAAAGGTGGTTAATCTACTCGAAAGAGAGATGCCACTTATTGAAAATAAAGGTGGATAAGCTTCTCGAAAGAGAGATTCCAATTATCAAAAATAAAGGTGGATAAGCTTCTCGAAAGAGAGATGCCACTTATCGAAAATAACGATAGACAAGCTCCTCTAAAGAGAGATGCCACTTATCATAAATAAAGGTATATAAGCTTCTCGAAAAAAAGATGCCACTTATCGAAAATAACGGTAGATAAGCTTCTCTAAAGAGAGATGACACTTATCATAAATAAAGGTGGATAAGCTTCTCGGAAGGGAGATGCCACTTATCGAAAATAAAGGTGGATAAGCTTCTCGAAAGAGAGATGCCACTTATCAAAAATAAATTTTAATAAGCTTTACGAAAGACAGATATCACTAATCGAAAATAAAGGAGGATAACCTACCTAAAAGAGAGATGCCACATATCAAAAATAAAGGTGGATAAGCTTCTCAAAAGACAGATGCCACTTATTGAAAATAAAGGTGGTTAATCTACTCGAAAGAGAGATGCCACTTATTGAAAATAAAGGTGGATAAACTTCTCGAAAGAGAGATTCCACTTATCAAAAATAAAGGTGGATAAGCTTCTCGAAAGAGAGATGCCACTTATCGAAATTAAAGGTGGATAAGCTTCTCGAAAGAGAGATTCCACTTATCAAAAATAAAGGTGGATAAGCTTCTAGAAAGAGAGATGCCACTTATCGAAAATAAAGGTGGATAAGCTTATCGAAAGAGAGATGCCACTTATCGAAAATAACGGTGGATAAGCTTCTCGAAAGAGAGATGCCACTTATCGAAAATAAAGGTGGATAAGCTACTCGAGAGAGAGAGATGCCACTTATCGAAAATAAAGGTGGATAAACTTCTCGAAAGAGAGATTCCACTTATCGAAAATAAAGGTGGATAAGCTTCTCGAAAGAGAGATGCCACTTATCGAAAATAACGGTAGATAAGCTTCTCTAAAGAGTGATGCCACTTATCATAAATAAAGGTGGATAAGCTTCTCGAAAGAGAGATGCCACTTATCGAAAATAACGGTAGATAAGCTTCTCGAAAGAGAGATGCCACTTATCGAAAATAAAGGTGGATAAACTTCTCGAAAGAGAGATGCCACTTATCAAAAGTAAAGGTGAATAAGCTTTACGAAAGACAAATGCCACTAATCGAAAATAAAGGAGGATAACCTACCTAAAAGATAGATGCCACTTATCAAAAATAAAGGTGGATAAGCTTCTCAAAAGACAGATACCACTTATTGAAAATAAAGGTGGTTAATCTACTCGAAAGAGAGATGCCACTTATCGAAAATAAAGGTGGATAAGCTTCTCGAAAGAGAGATGCCACTTATCAGAAATAAAGGTGGATAACCTTCTCGAAAGTGAGATGCCAATTATCAAAAATAAAGGTGGATAAGCTTCTCGAAAAGAGAGATGCCACTTATCGAAAATAAAGGTGGATCAGCTTCTCGAAAGAGAGATTCCACTTATCGAACATAAAGGTGGATAAGCTTCTCGAAAGAGAGATGCCACTTATCGAAAATAAAGGTGGATAAGCTACTCGAAAGAGAAATGCCACTTATCGAAAATAAAGGTGGATAAGCTTCTTTAAAGAGAGATTCCACTTATCGAAAATAAAGGTGGATAAGCTTCTCGAAAGAGAGATTCCACTTATCGAAAATAACGATAGACAAGCTCCTCTAAAGAGAGATGCCACTTATCATAAATAAAGGTGGATAAGCTTCTCGAAAGAGAGATGCCACTTATCGAAAATAAAGGTGGATAAGCTTCTCGAAAGAGAGATGCCACTTATCGAAAATAAAGGTGGATAAGCTTCTCGAAAGAGAGATGCCACTTATCGAAAATAAAGGTGGATAAGTTTCTCGAAAGAGAGATGCCACTTATCAAAAATAAAGGTGAATAAGCTTTACGAAAGACAGATGCCACTAATCGAAAATAAAGGAGGATAACCTACCTAAAAGAGAGATTCCACTTATCGAAAATAAAGGTGGATAAGCTTCTCAAAAGACAGATACCACTTATTGAAAATAAAGGTGGTTAATCTACTTGAAAGAGAGATGCCACTTATTGAAAATAAAGGTGGATAAGCTTCTCGAAAGAGAGATTTCACTTATCGAAAATAAAGGAGGATAAGCTTCTCGAAAGAGAGATGCCACTTATCGAAAATAAAAGTGGATAAGCTTCTCGAAAGAGAGATGCCACTTATCAGAAATAAAGGTGGATAAGCTTCTCGAAAGTGAGATGTCAATTATCAAAAATAAAGGTGGATAAGCTTCTCGAAAAGAGAGATGCCACTTATCGAAAATAAAGGTGGATAAGCTTCTCGAAAGAGAGATTCCACTTATCGAAAATAAAGGTGGATAAGCTTCTCGAAAGAGAGATGCCACTTAACAAAAATAACGATAGACAAGCTCCTCTAAAGAGAGATGCCACTTATCATAAATAAACGTGGATAAGCTTCTCGAAAGAGAGATGCCACTTATCGAAAATAAAGGTGGATAAGCTACTCGAAAGAGAGATGCCACTTATCGAAAATAAAGGTGGATAAACTTCTCGAAAGAGAGATTCCACTTATCGAAAATAAAGGTGGATAAGCTTCTCGAAAGAGAGATGCCACTTATCGAAAATAACGGTAGATAAGCTTCTTTAAAAAGAGATGCCACTTATCATAAATAAAGGTGGATAAGCTTCTCGAAAGAGAGATGCCACTTATCGAAAATAACGGTAGATAACCTTCTCTAAAGAGAGATGACACTTATCAAAAATAAAGGTGGATAAGCTTCTCGAAAGAGAGATGCCACTTATCGAAAATAAAGGTGGATAAGCTACTCGAAAGAGAGATGCCACTTATCGAAAATAAAGGTGGATAAGCTTCTTGGAAGAGAGATGCCACTTATCAAAAATAAAGGTGAATAAGCTTTACGAAAGACAGATGCCACTAATCGAAAATAAAGGAGGATAACCTACCTAAAAGAGAGATTCCACTTATCGAAAATAAAGGTGGATAAGCTTCTCAAAAGACAGATACCCCTTATTGAAAATAAAGGTGGTTAATCTACTCGAAAGAGAGATGCCACTTATTGAAAATAAAGGTGGATAAGCTTCTCGAAAGAGAGATTCCAATTATCGAAAATAAAGGTGGATAAGCTTCTCGAAAGAGAGATGCCACTTATCGAAAATAACGATAGACAAGCTCCTCTAAAGAGAGATGCCACTTATCATAAATAAAGGTGGATAAGCTTCTCGAAAAAAAGATGCCACTTATCGAAAATAACGGTAGATAAGCTTCTCTAAAGAGAGATGACACTTATCATAAATAAAGGTGGATAAGCTTCTCGAAACAGAGATGCCACTTATCGAAAATAAAGGTGGATAAGCTTCTCGAAAGAGAGATGCCACTTATCAAAAATAAATTTGAATAAGCTTTACGAAAGACAGATACCACTAATCGAAAATAAAGGAGGATAACCTACCTAAAAGAGAGATGCCACTTATCGAAAATAAAGGTGGATAAGCTTCTCAAAAGACAGATGCCACTTATTGAAAATAAAGGTGGTTAATCTACTCGAAAGAGAGATGCCACTTATTGAAAATAAAGGTGGATAAACTTCTCGAAAGAGAGATTCCACTTATTGAAAATAAAGGTGGATAAGCTTCTCGAAAGAGAGATGCCACTTATCGAAATTAAAGGTGGATAAGCTTCTCGAAAGAGAGATTCCACGTATCAAAAATAAAGGTGGATAAGCTTCTAGAAAGAGAGATGCCACTTATCGAAAATAAAGGTGGATAAGCTTATCGAAAGAGAGATGCCACTTATCGAAAATAACGGTGGATAAGCTTCTCGAAAGAGAGATGCCACTTATCGAAAATAAAGGTGGATAAGCAACTCGAGAGAGAGATGCCACTTATCGAAAATAAAGGTGGATAAACTTCTCGAAAGAGAGATTCCACTTATCGAAAATAAAGGTGGATAAGCTTCTCGAAAGAGAGATGCCACTTATCGAAAATAACGGTAGATAAGCTTCTCTAAAGAGAGATGCCACTTATCATAAATAAAGGTGGATAAGCATCTCGAAAGAGAGATGCCACTTATCAAAAATAAAGGTGGATAAACTTCTCGAAAGAGAGATGCCACTAATCAAAAGTAAAGGTGAATAAGCTTTACGAAAGACAGATGCCACTAATCAAAAGTAAAGGTGAATAAGCTTTACGAAAGACAGATGCCACTAATCGAAAATAAAGGAGGATAACCTACCTAAAAGATAGATGCCACTTATCAAAAATAAAGGTGGATAAGCTTCTCAAAAGACAGATACCACTTATTGAAAATAAAGGTGGTTAATCTACTCGAAAGAGAGATGCCACTTATCGAAAATAAAGGTGGATAAGCTTCTCGAAAGAGAGATGCCACTTATCAGAAATAAAGGTGGATAACCTTCTCGAAAGTGAGATGCCAATTATCAAAAATAAAGGTGGATAAGCTTCTCGAAAAGAGAGATGCCACTTATCGAAAATAAAGGTGGATAAGCTTCTCGAAAGAGAGATTCCACTTATCAAACATAAAGGTGGATAAGCTTCTCGAAAGAGAGATGCCACTTATCGAAAATAAAGGTGGATAAGCTACTCGAAAGAGAAATGCCACTTATCGAAAATAAAGGTGGATAAGCTTCTCGAAAGAGAGATTCCACTTATCGAAAATAAAGGTGGATAAGCTTCTCGAAAGAGAGATTCCACTTATCGAAAATAACGATAGACAAGCTCCTCTAAAGAGAGATGCCACTTATCATAAATAAAGGTGGATAAGCTTCTCGAAAGAGAGATGCCACTTATCGAAAATAAAGGTGGATAAGCTTCTCGAAAGAGAGATGCCACTTATCGAAAATAAAGGTGGATAAGCTTCTCGAAAGAGAGATGCCACTTATCGAAAATAAAGGTGGATAAGTTTCTCGAAAGAGAGATGCCACTTATCAAAAATAAAGGTGAATAAGCTTTACGAAAGACAGATGCCACTTATTGAAAATAAAGGTGGTTAATCTACTCGAAAGAGAGATGCCACTTATTGAAAATAAAGGTGGATAAGCTTCTCGAAAGAGAGATTCCACTTATCAAAAATAAAGGTGGATAAGCTTCTCGAAAGAGAGATGCCACTTATCAAAAATAAAGGTCGATAAGCTTCTCGAAAGAGAGATGCCACTTATCGAAAATAAAGGTGGATAAGCTTCTCGAAAGAGAGATGCCACTTATCAAAAATAAAGGTGAATAAGCTTTACGAAAGACAGATGCCACTAATCGAAAATAAAGGAGGATAACCTACCTAAAAGAGAGATTCCACTTATCGAAAATAAAGGTGGATAAGCTTCTCAAAAGACAGATACCACTTATTGAAAATAAAGGTGGTTAATCTACTCGAAAGAAAGATGCCACCTATTGAAAATAAAGGTGGATAAGCTTCTCGAAAGAGAGATTCCAATTATCGAAAATAAAGGTGGATAAGCTTCTCGAAAGAGAGATGCCACTTATCGAAAATAACGATAGACAAGCTCCTCTAAAGAGAGATGCCACTTATCATAAATAAAGGTGGATAAGCTTCTCGAAAAAAAGATGCCACTTATCGAAAATAACGGTAGATAAGCTTCTCTAAAGAGAGATGACACTTATCATAAATAAAGGTGGATAAGCTTCTCGAAAGAGAGATGCCACTTATCGAAAATAAAGGTGGATAAGCTTCTCGAAAGAGAGATGCCACTTATCAAAAATAAATTTGAATAAGCTTTATGAAAGACAGATACCACTAATCGAAAATTAAGGAGGATAACCTACCTAAAAGAGAGATGCCACTTATCGAAAATAAAGGTGGATAAGCTTCTCAAAAGACAGATGCCACTTATTGAAAATAAAGGTGGTTAATCTACTCGAAAGAGAGATGCCACTTATTGAAAATAAAGGTGGATAAACTTCTCGAAAGAGAGATTCCACTTATCGAAAATAAAGGTGGATAAGCTTCTCGAAAGAGAGATGCCACTTATCGAAAATAACGGTAGATAAGCTTCTCTAAAGAGAGATGCCACTTATCATAAATAAAGGTGGATAAGCTTCTCGAAAGAGAGATGCCACTTATCGAAAATAAAGGTGGATAAACTTCTCGAAAGAGAGATGCCACTTATCAAAAGTAAAGGTGGATAAGCTTCTAGAAAGAGAGATGCCACTTATCGAAAATAAAGGTGGATAAGCTTATCGAAAGAGAGATGCCACTTATCGAAAATAACGGTGGATAAGCTTCTCGAAAGAGAGATGCCACTTATCGAAAATAAAGGTGGATAAGTTACTCGAGAGAGAGATGCCACTTATCATAAATAAAGGTTGATAAGCTTCTCGAAAGAGAGATGCCACTTATCGAAAATAACGGTAGATAAGCTTCTCTAAAGAGAGATGACACTTATCAAAAATAAAGGTGGATAAGCTTCTCGAAAGAGAGATGCCACTTATCGAAAATAAAGGTGGATAAGCTTCTCGAAAGAGAGATGCCACTTATCGAAAATAAAGGTGGATAAGCTTCTCGAAAGAGAGATGCCACTTATCAAAAGTAAAGGTGAATAAGCTTTACGAAAGACAGATGCCACTAATCGAAAATAAAGGAGGATAACCTACCTAAAAGATAGATGCCACTTATCAAAAATAAAGGTGGATAAGCTTCTCAAAAGACAGATACCACTTATTGAAAATAAAGGTGGTTAATCTACTCGAAAGAGAGATGCCACTTATTGAAAATAAAGGTGGATAAGCTTCTCGAAAGAGAGATTCCACTTATCAAAAATAAAGGTGGATAAGCTTCTCGAAAGAGAGATGCCACTTATCGAAATTAAAGGTGGATAAGCTTCTCGAAAGAGAGATTCCACTTATAAAAAATAAAGGTGGATAAGCTTCTAGAAAGAGAGATGCCACTTATCGAAAATAAAGGTGGATAAGCTTATCGAAAGAGAGATGCCACTTATCGAAAATAACGGTGGATAAGCTTCTCGAAAGAGAGATGCCACTTATCGAAAATAAAGGTGGATAAGTTACTCGAGAGAGAGATGCCACTTATCATAAATAAAGGTGGATAAGCTTCTCGAAAGAGAGATGCCACTTATCGAAAATAACGGTAGATAAGCTTCTCTAAAGAGAGATGACACTTATCAAAAATAAAGGTGGATAAGCTTCTCGAAAGAGAGATGCCACTTATCTAAAATAAAGGTGGATAAGCTTCTCGAAAGAGAGATGCCACTTATCGAAAATAAAGGTGGATAAGCTTCTCGAAAGAGAGATGCCACTTATCAAAAGTAAAGGTGAATAAGCTTTACGAAAGACAGATGCCACTAATCGAAAATAAAGGAGGATAACCTACCTAAAAGATAGATGCCACTTATCAAAAATAAAGGTGGATAAGCTTCTCAAAAGACAGATACCACTTATTGAAAATAAAGGTGGTTAATCTACTCGAAAGAGAGATGCCACTTATTGAAAATAAAGGTGGATAATCTTCTCGAAAGAGAGATTCCACTTATCAAAAATAAAGGTGGATAAGCTTCTCGAAAGAGAGATGCCACTTATCAAAAATAAAGGTCGATAAGCTTCTCGAAAGAGAGATGCCACTTATCGAAAATAAAGGTGGATAAGCTTCTCGAAAGAGAGATGCCACTTATCAAAAATAAAGGTGAATAAGCTTTACGAAAGACAGATGCCACTAATCGAAAATAAAGGAGGATAACCTACCTAAAAGAGAGATTCCACTTATCGAAAATAAAGGTGGATAAGCTTCTCAAAAGACAGATGCCACTTATTGAAAATAAAGGTGGTTAATCTACTCGAAAGAGAGATGCCACTTATTGAAAATAAAGGTGGATAAACTTCTCGAAAGAGAGATTCCACTTATTGAAAATAAAGGTGGATAAGCTTCTCGAAAGAGAGATGCCACTTATCGAAATTAAAGGTGGATAAGCTTCTCGAAAGAGAGATTCCACGTATCAAAAATAAAGGTGGATAAGCTTCTAGAAAGAGAGATGCCACTTATCGAAAATAAAGGTGGATAAGCTTATCGAAAGAGAGATGCCACTTATCGAAAATAACGGTGGATAAGCTTCTCGAAAGAGAGATGCCACTTATCGAAAATAAAGGTGGATAAGCAACTCGAGAGAGAGATGCCACTTATCGAAAATAAAGGTGGATAAACTTCTCGAAAGAGAGATTCCACTTATCGAAAATAAAGGTGGATAAGCTTCTCGAAAGAGAGATGCCACTTATCGAAAATAACGGTAGATAAGCTTCTCTAAAGAGAGATGCCACTTATCATAAATAAAGGTGGATAAGCATCTCGAAAGAGAGATGCCACTTATCAAAAATAAAGGTGGATAAACTTCTCGAAAGAGAGATGCCACTAATCAAAATTAAAGGTGAATAAGCTTTACGAAAGACAGATGCCACTAATCAAAAGTAAAGGTGAATAAGCTTTACGAAAGACAGATGCCACTAATCGAAAATAAAGGAGGATAACCTACCTAAAAGATAGATGCCACTTATCAAAAATAAAGGTGGATAAGCTTCTCAAAAGACAGATACCACTTATTGAAAATAAAGGTGGTTAATCTACTCGAAAGAGAGATGCCACTTATCGAAAATAAAGGTGGATAAGCTTCTCGAAAGAGAGATGCCACTTATCAGAAATAAAGGTGGATAACCTTCTCGAAAGTGAGATGCCAATTATCAAAAATAAAGGTGGATAAGCTTCTCGAAAAGAGAGATGCCACTTATCGAAAATAAAGGTGGATAAGCTTCTCGAAAGAGAGATTCCACTTATCAAACATAAAGGTGGATAAGCTTCTCGAAAGAGAGATGCCACTTATCGAAAATAAAGGTGGATAAGCTACTCGAAAGAGAAATGCCACTTATCGAAAATAAAGGTGGATAAGCTTCTCGAAAGAGAGATTCCACTTATCGAAAATAAAGGTGGATAAGCTTCTCGAAAGAGAGATTCCACTTATCGAAAATAACGATAGACAAGCTCCTCTAAAGAGAGATGCCACTTATCATAAATAAAGGTGGATAAGCTTCTCGAAAGAGAGATGCCACTTATCGAAAATAAAGGTGGATAAGCTTCTCGAAAGAGAGATGCCACTTATCGAAAATAAAGGTGGATAAGCTTCTCGAAAGAGAGATGCCACTTATCGAAAATAAAGGTGGATAAGTTTCTCGAAAGAGAGATGCCACTTATCAAAAATAAAGGTGAATAAGCTTTACGAAAGACAGATGCCACTTATTGAAAATAAAGGTGGTTAATCTACTCGAAAGAGAGATGCCACTTATTGAAAATAAAGGTGGATAAGCTTCTCGAAAGAGAGATTCCACTTATCAAAAATAAAGGTGGATAAGCTTCTCGAAAGAGAGATGCCACTTATCAAAAATAAAGGTCGATAAGCTTCTCGAAAGAGAGATGCCACTTATCGAAAATAAAGGTGGATAAGCTTCTCGAAAGAGAGATGCCACTTATCAAAAATAAAGGTGAATAAGCTTTACGAAAGACAGATGCCACTAATCGAAAATAAAGGAGGATAACCTACCTAAAAGAGAGATTCCACTTATCGAAAATAAAGGTGGATAAGCTTCTCAAAAGACAGATACCACTTATTGAAAATAAAGGTGGTTAATCTACTCGAAAGAAAGATGCCACCTATTGAAAATAAAGGTGGATAAGCTTCTCGAAAGAGAGATTCCAATTATCGAAAATAAAGGTGGATAAGCTTCTCGAAAGAGAGATGCCACTTATCGAAAATAACGATAGACAAGCTCCTCTAAAGAGAGATGCCACTTATCATAAATAAAGGTGGATAAGCTTCTCGAAAAAAAGATGCCACTTATCGAAAATAACGGTAGATAAGCTTCTCTAAAGAGAGATGACACTTATCATAAATAAAGGTGGATAAGCTTCTCGAAAGAGAGATGCCACTTATCGAAAATAAAGGTGGATAAGCTTCTCGAAAGAGAGATGCCACTTATCAAAAATAAATTTGAATAAGCTTTATGAAAGACAGATACCACTAATCGAAAATAAAGGAGGATAACCTACCTAAAAGAGAGATGCCACTTATCGAAAATAAAGGTGGATAAGCTTCTCAAAAGACAGATGCCACTTATTGAAAATAAAGGTGGTTAATCTACTCGAAAGAGAGATGCCACTTATTGAAAATAAAGGTGGATAAACTTCTCGACAGAGAGATTCCACTTATCGAAAATAAAGGTGGATAAGCTTCTCGAAAGAGAGATGCCACTTATCGAAAATAACGGTAGATAAGCTTCTCTAAAGAGAGATGCCACTTATCATAAATAAAGGTGGATAAGCTTCTCGAAAGAGAGATGCCACTTATCGAAAATAAAGGTGGATAAACTTCTCGAAAGAGAGATGCCACTTATCAAAAGTAAAGGTGGATAAGCTTCTAGAAAGAGAGATGCCACTTATCGAAAATAAAGGTGGATAAGCTTATCGAAAGAGAGATGCCACTTATCGAAAATAACGGTGGATAAGCTTCTCGAAAGAGAGATGCCACTTATCGAAAATAAAGGTGGATAAGTTACTCGAGAGAGAGATGCCACTTATCATAAATAAAGGTTGATAAGCTTCTCGAAAGAGAGATGCCACTTATCGAAAATAACGGTAGATAAGCTTCTCTAAAGAGAGATGACACTTATCAAAAATAAAGGTGGATAAGCTTCTCGAAAGAGAGATGCCACTTATCGAAAATAAAGGTGGATAAGCTTCTCGAAAGAGAGATGCCACTTATCGAAAATAAAGGTGGATAAGCTTCTCGAAAGAGAGATGCCACTTATCAAAAGTAAAGGTGAATAAGCTTTACGAAAGACAGATGCCACTAATCGAAAATAAAGGAGGATAACCTACCTAAAAGATAGATGCCACTTATCAAAAATAAAGGTGGATAAGCTTCTCAAAAGACAGATACCACTTATTGAAAATAAAGGTGGTTAATCTACTCGAAAGAGAGATGCCACTTATCGAAAATAACGGTAGATAAGCTTCTCTAAAGAGAGATGCCACTTATCATAAATAAAGGTGGATAAGCATCTCGAAAGAGAGATGCCACTTATCAAAAATAAAGGTGGATAAACTTCTCGAAAGAGAGATGCCACTAATCAAAAGTAAAGGTGAATAAGCTTTACGAAAGACAGATGCCACTAATCAAAAGTAAAGGTGAATAAGCTTTACGAAAGACAGATGCCACTAATCGAAAATAAAGGAGGATAACCTACCTAAAAGATAGATGCCACTTATCAAAAATAAAGGTGGATAAGCTTCTCAAAAGACAGATACCACTTATTGAAAATAAAGGTGGTTAATCTACTCGAAAGAGAGATGCCACTTATCGAAAATAAAGGTGGATAAGCTTCTCGAAAGAGAGATGCCACTTATCAGAAATAAAGGTGGATAACCTTCTCGAAAGTGAGATGCCAATTATCAAAAATAAAGGTGGATAAGCTTCTCGAAAAGAGAGATGCCACTTATCGAAAATAAAGGTGGATAAGCTTCTCGAAAGAGAGATTCCACTTATCAAACATAAAGGTGGATAAGCTTCTCGAAAGAGAGATGCCACTTATCGAAAATAAAGGTGGATAAGCTACTCGAAAGAGAAATGCCACTTATCGAAAATAAAGGTGGATAAGCTTCTCGAAAGAGAGATTCCACTTATCGAAAATAAAGGTGGATAAGCTTCTCGAAAGAGAGATTCCACTTATCGAAAATAACGATAGACAAGCTCCTCTAAAGAGAGATGCCACTTATCATAAATAAAGGTGGATAAGCTTCTCGAAAGAGAGATGCCACTTATCGAAAATAAAGGTGGATAAGCTTCTCGAAAGAGAGATGCCACTTATCGAAAATAAAGGTGGATAAGCTTCTCGAAAGAGAGATGCCACTTATCGAAAATAAAGGTGGATAAGTTTCTCGAAAGAGAGATGCCACTTATCAAAAATAAAGGTGAATAAGCTTTACGAAAGACAGATGCCACTTATTGAAAATAAAGGTGGTTAATCTACTCGAAAGAGAGATGCCACTTATTGAAAATAAAGGTGGATAAGCTTCTCGAAAGAGAGATTCCACTTATCAAAAATAAAGGTGGATAAGCTTCTCGAAAGAGAGATGCCACTTATCAAAAATAAAGGTCGATAAGCTTCTCGAAAGAGAGATGCCACTTATCGAAAATAAAGGTGGATAAGCTTCTCGAAAGAGAGATGCCACTTATCAAAAATAAAGGTGAATAAGCTTTACGAAAGACAGATGCCACTAATCGAAAATAAAGGAGGATAACCTACCTAAAAGAGAGATTCCACTTATCGAAAATAAAGGTGGATAAGCTTCTCAAAAGACAGATACCACTTATTGAAAATAAAGGTGGTTAATCTACTCGAAAGAAAGATGCCACCTATTGAAAATAAAGGTGGATAAGCTTCTCGAAAGAGAGATTCCAATTATCGAAAATAAAGGTGGATAAGCTTCTCGAAAGAGAGATGCCACTTATCGAAAATAACGATAGACAAGCTCCTCTAAAGAGAGATGCCACTTATCATAAATAAAGGTGGATAAGCTTCTCGAAAAAAAGATGCCACTTATCGAAAATAACGGTAGATAAGCTTCTCTAAAGAGAGATGACACTTATCATAAATAAAGGTGGATAAGCTTCTCGAAAGAGAGATGCCACTTATCGAAAATAAAGGTGGATAAGCTTCTCGAAAGAGAGATGCCACTTATCAAAAATAAATTTGAATAAGCTTTATGAAAGACAGATACCACTAATCGAAAATAAAGGAGGATAACCTACCTAAAAGAGAGATGCCACTTATCGAAAATAAAGGTGGATAAGCTTCTCAAAAGACAGATGCCACTTATTGAAAATAAAGGTGGTTAATCTACTCGAAAGAGAGATGCCACTTATTGAAAATAAAGGTGGATAAACTTCTCGAAAGAGAGATTCCACTTATCGAAAATAAAGGTGGATAAGCTTCTCGAAAGAGAGATGCCACTTATCGAAAATAACGGTAGATAAGCTTCTCTAAAGAGAGATGCCACTTATCATAAATAAAGGTGGATAAGCTTCTCGAAAGAGAGATGCCACTTATCGAAAATAAAGGTGGATAAACTTCTCGAAAGAGAGATGCCACTTATCAAAAGTAAAGGTGGATAAGCTTCTAGAAAGAGAGATGCCACTTATCGAAAATAAAGGTGGATAAGCTTATCGAAAGAGAGATGCCACTTATCGAAAATAACGGTGGATAAGCTTCTCGAAAGAGAGATGCCACTTATCGAAAATAAAGGTGGATAAGTTACTCGAGAGAGAGATGCCACTTATCATAAATAAAGGTTGATAAGCTTCTCGAAAGAGAGATGCCACTTATCGAAAATAACGGTAGATAAGCTTCTCTAAAGAGAGATGACACTTATCAAAAATAAAGGTGGATAAGCTTCTCGAAAGAGAGATGCCACTTATCGAAAATAAAGGTGGATAAGCTTCTCGAAAGAGAGATGCCACTTATCGAAAATAAAGGTGGATAAGCTTCTCGAAAGAGAGATGCCACTTATCAAAAGTAAAGGTGAATAAGCTTTACGAAAGACAGATGCCACTAATCGAAAATAAAGGAGGATAACCTACCTAAAAGATAGATGCCACTTATCAAAAATAAAGGTGGATAAGCTTCTCAAAAGACAGATACCACTTATTGAAAATAAAGGTGGTTAATCTACTCGAAAGAGAGATGCCACTTATTGAAAATAAAGGTGGATAAGCTTCTCGAAAGAGAGATTCCACTTATCAAAAATAAAGGTGGATAAGCTTCTCGAAAGAGAGATGCCACTTATCGAAATTAAAGGTGGATAAGCTTCTCGAAAGAGAGATTCCACTTATAAAAAATAAAGGTGGATAAGCTTCTAGAAAGAGAGATGCCACTTATCGAAAATAAAGGTGGATAAGCTTATCGAAAGAGAGATGCCACTTATCGAAAATAACGGTGGATAAGCTTCTCGAAAGAGAGATGCCACTTATCGAAAATAAAGGTGGATAAGTTACTCGAGAGAGAGATGCCACTTATCATAAATAAAGGTGGATAAGCTTCTCGAAAGAGAGATGCCACTTATCGAAAATAACGGTAGATAAGCTTCTCTAAAGAGAGATGACACTTATCAAAAATAAAGGTGGATAAGCTTCTCGAAAGAGAGATGCCACTTATCTAAAATAAAGGTGGATAAGCTTCTCGAAAGAGAGATGCCACTTATCGAAAATAAAGGTGGATAAGCTTCTCGAAAGAGAGATGCCACTTATCAAAAGTAAAGGTGAATAAGCTTTACGAAAGACAGATGCCACTAATCGAAAATAAAGGAGGATAACCTACCTAAAAGATAGATGCCACTTATCAAAAATAAAGGTGGATAAGCTTCTCAAAAGACAGATACCACTTATTGAAAATAAAGGTGGTTAATCTACTCGAAAGAGAGATGCCACTTATTGAAAATAAAGGTGGATAAGCTTCTCGAAAGAGAGATTCCACTTATCAAAAATAAAGGTGGATAAGCTTCTCGAAAGAGAGATGCCACTTATCAAAAATAAAGGTCGATAAGCTTCTCGAAAGAGAGATGCCACTTATCGAAAATAAAGGTGGATAAGCTTCTCGAAAGAGAGATGCCACTTATCAAAAATAAAGGTGAATAAGCTTTACGAAAGACAGATGCCACTAATCGAAAATAAAGGAGGATAACCTACCTAAAAGAGAGATTCCACTTATCGAAAATAAAGGTGGATAAGCTTCTCAAAAGACAGATACCACTTATTGAAAATAAAGGTGGTTAATCTACTCGAAAGAGAGATGCCACTTATTGAAAATAAAGGTGGATAAGCTTCTCGAAAGAGAGATTCCAATTATCGAAAATAAAGGTGGATAAGCTTCTCGAAAGAGAGATGCCACTTATCGAAAATAACGATAGACAAGCTCCTCTAAAGAGAGATGCCACTTATCATAACTAAAGGTGGATAAGCTTCTCGAAAAAAAGATGCCACTTATCGAAAATAACGGTAGATAAGCTTCTCTAAAGAGAGATGACACTTATCATAAATAAAGGTGGATAAGCTTCTCGAAAGAGAGATGCCACTTATCGAAAATAAAGGTGGATAAGCTTCTCGAAAGAGAGATGCCACTTATCAAAAATAAATTTGAATAAGCTTTACGAAAGACAGATACCACTAATCGAAAATAAAGGAGGATAACCTACCTAAAAGAGAGATGCCACTTATCGAAAATAAAGGTGGATAAGCTTCTCAAAAGACAGATGCCACTTATTGAAAATAAAGGTGGTTAATCTACTCGAAAGAGAGATTCCACTTATTGAAAATAAAGGTGGATAAACTTCTCGAAAGAGAGATTCCACTTATCGAAAATAAAGGTGGATAAGCTTCTCGAAAGAGAGATGCCACTTATCGAAAATAACGGTAGATAAGCTTCTCTAAAGAGAGATGCCACTTATCATAAATAAAGGTGGATAAGCTTCTCGAAAGAGAGATGCCACTTATCGAAAATAAAGGTGGATAAACTTCTCGAAAGAGAGATGCCACTTATCAAAAGTAAAGGTGGATAAGCTTCTAGAAAGAGAGATGCCACTTATCGAAAATAAAGGTGGATAAGCTTATCGAAAGAGAGATGCCACTTATCGAAAATAACGGTGGATAAGCTTCTCGAAAGAGAGATGCCACTTATCGAAAATAAAGGTGGATAAGTTACTCGAGAGAGAGATGCCACTTATCATAAATAAAGGTGGATAAGCTTCTCGAAAGAGAGATGCCACTTATCGAAAATAACGGTAGATAAGCTTCTCTAAAGAGAGATGACACTTATCAAAAATAAAGGTGGATAAGCTTCTCGAAAGAGAGATGCCACTTATCGAAAATAAAGGTGGATAAGCTTCTCGAAAGAGAGATGCCACTTATCGAAAATAAAGGTGGATAAGCTTCTCGAAAGAGAGATGCCACTTATCAAAAGTAAAGGCGAATAAGCTTTACGAAAGACAGATGCCACTAATCGAAAATAAAGGAGGATAACCTACCTAAAAGATAGATGCCACTTATCAAAAATAAAGGTGGATAAGCTTCTCAAAAGACAGATACCACTTATTGAAAATAAAGGTGGTTAATCTACTCGAAAGAGAGATGCCACTTATTGAAAATAAAGGTGGATAAGCTTCTCAAAAGAGAGATTCCACTTATCAAAAATAAAGGTGGATAAGCTTCTCGAAAGAGAGATGCCACTTATCGAAATTAAAGGTGGATAAGCTTCTCGAAAGAGAGATTCCACTTATCAAAAATAAAGGTGGATAAGCTTCTAGAAAGAGAGATGCCACTTATCGAAAATAAACGTGGATAAGCTTATCGAAAGAGAGATGCCACTTATCGAAAATAACGGTGGATAAGCTTCTCGAAAGAGAGATGCCACTTATCGAAAATAAAGGTGGATAAGTTACTCGAGAGAGAGATGCCACTTATCATAAATAAAGGTGGATAAGCTTCTCGAAAGAGAGATGCCACTTATCGAAAATAACGGTAGATAAGCTTCTCTAAAGAGAGATGACACTTATCAAAAATAAAGGTGGATAAGCTTCTCGAAAGAGAGATGCCACTTATCGAAAATAAAGGTGGATAAGCTTCTCGAAAGAGAGATGCCACTTATCGAAAATAAAGGTGGATAAGCTTCTCGAAAGAGAGATGCCACTTATCAAAAGTAAAGGTGAATAAGCTTTACGAAAGACAGATGCCACTAATCGAAAATAAAGGAGGATAACCTACCTAAAAGATAGATGCCACTTATCAAAAATAAAGGTGGATAAGCTTCTCAAAAGACAGATACCACTTATTGAAAATAAAGGTTGTTAATCTACTCGAAAGAGAGATGCCACTTATTGAAAATAAAGGTGGATAAGCTTCTCGAAAGAGAGATTCCACTTATCGAAAATAAAGGTGGATAAGCTTCTCGAAAGAGAGATGCCACTTATCAAAAATAAAGGTCGATAAGCTTCTCGAAAGAGAGATGCCACTTATCGAAAATAAAGGCGGATAAGCTTCTCGAAAGAGAGATGCCACTTATCAAAAATAAAGGTGAATAAGCTTTACGAAAGACAGATGCCACTAATGGAAAATAAAGGAGGATAACCTACCTAAAAGAGAGATTCCACTTATCGAAAATAAAGGTGGATAAGCTTCTCAAAAGACAGATGCCACTTATTGAAAATAAAGGTGGTTAATCTACTCGAAAGAGAGATGCCACTTATTGAAAATAAAGGTGGATAAATTTCTCGAAAGAGAGATTCCACTTATCGAAAATAAAGGTGGATAAGCTTCTCAAAAGAGAGATGCCACTTATCGAAATTAAAGGTGGATAAGCTTCTCGAAAGAGAGATTCCACTTATCAAAAATAAAGGTGGATAAGCTTCTAGAAAGAGAGATGCCACTTATCGAAAATAAAGGTGGATAAGCTTATCGAAAGAGAGATGCCACTTATCGAAAATAACGGTGGATAAGCTTCTCGAAAGAGAGATGCCACTTATCGAAAATAAAGGTGGATAAGCAACTCGAGAGAGAGATGCCACTTATCGAAAATAAAGGTGGATAAACTTCTCGAAAGAGAGATTCCACTTATCGAAAATAAAGGTGGATAAGCTTCTCGAAAGATAGATTCCACTTATCGAAAATAAAGGTGGATAAACTTCTCGAAAGAGAGATGCCACTTATCAAAAGTAAAGGTGAATAAGCTTTACGAAAGACAGATGCCACTAATCAAAAGTAAAGGTGAATAAGCTTTACGAAAGACAGATGCCACTAATCGAAAATAAAGGAGGATAACCTACCTAAAAGATAGATGCCACTTATCAAAAATAAAGGTGGATAAGCTTCTCAAAAGACAGATACCACTTATTGAAAATAAAGGTGGTTAATCTACTCGAAAGAGAGATGCCACTTATCGAAAATAAAGGTGGATAAGCTTCTCGAAAGAGAGATGCCACTTATCAGAAATAAATGTGGATAACCTTCTCGAAAGTGAGATACCAATTATCAAAAATAAAGGTGGATAAGCTTCTCGAAAAGAGAGATGCCACTTATCGAAAATAAAGGTGGATAAGCTTCTCGAAAGAGAGATTCCACTTATCAAACATAAAGGTGGATAAGCTTCTCGAAAGAGAGATGCCACTTATCGAAAATAAAGGTGGATAAGCTACTCGAAAGAGAAATGCCACTTATCGAAAATAAAGGTGGATAAGCTACTCGAAAGAGAAATGCCACTTATCGAAAATAAAGGTGGATAAGCTTCTCTAAAGGGAGATTCCACTTATCGAAAATAAAGGTGGATAAGCTTCTCGAAAGAGAGATTCCACTTATCGAAAATAACGATAGACAAGCTCCTCTAAAGAGAGATGCCACTTATCATAAATAAAGGTGGATAAGCTTCTCGAAAGAGAGATGCCACTTATCGAAAATAAAGGTGGATAAGCTTCTCGAAAGAGAGATGCCACTTATCGAAAATAAAGGTGGATAAGCTACTCGAAAGAGAAATGCCACTTATCGAAAATAAAGGTGGATAAGCTTCTCTAAAGGGAGATTCCACTTATCGAAAATAAAGGTGGATAAGCTTCTCGAAAGAGAGATTCCACTTATCGAAAATAACGATAGACAAGCTCCTCTAAAGAGAGATGCCACTTATCATAAATAAAGGTGGATAAGCTTCTCGAAAGAGAGATGCCACTTATCGAAAATAAAGGTGGATAAGCTTCTCGAAAGAGAGATGCCACTTATCGAAAATAAAGGTGGATAAGCTTCTCGAAAGAGAGATGCCACTTATCAAAAATAAAGGTGGATAAGTTTCTCGAAAGAGAGATGCCACTTATCAAAAATAAAGGTGAATAAGCTTTACGAAAGACAAATGCCACTAATCGAAAATAAAGGAGGATAACCTACCTAAAAGAGAGATTCCACTTATCGAAAATAAAGGTGGATAAGCTTCTCAAAAGACAGATACCACTTATTGAAAATAAAGGTGGTTAATCTACTCGAAAGAGAGATGCCACTTATTGAAAATAAAGGTGGATAAGCTTCTCGAAAGAGAGATTTCACTTATCGAAAATAAAGGAGGATAAGCTTCTCGAAAGAGAGATGCCACTTATCGAAAATAAAAGTGGATAAGCTTCTCGAAAGAGAGATGCCACTTATCAGAAATAAAGGTGGATAAGCTTCTCGAAAGGGAGATGCCAATTATCAAAAATAAAGGTGGATAAGCTTCTCGAAAAGAGAGATGCCACTTATCGAAAATAAAGGTGGATAAGCTTCTCGAAAGAGAGATTCCACTTAACGAAAATAAAGGTGGATAAGCTTCTCGAAAGAAAGATGCCACTTAACAAAAATAACGATAGACAAGCTCCTCTAAAGAGAGATGCCACTTATCATAAATAAAGGTGGATAAGCTTCTCGAAAAAAAGATGCCACTTATCGAAAATAACGGTAGATAAGCTTCGCTAAAGAGAGATGACACTTATCATAAATAAAGGTGGATAAACTTCTCGAAAGAGAGATTCCACTTATCGAAAATAAAGGTGGATAAGCTTCTCTAAATAAAGGTGGATAAGCTTCTCGAAAGAGAGATGCCACTTATCGAAAATAACGGTAGATAAGCTTCTCTAAAGAGAGATGACACTTATCAAAAATAAAGGTGGATAAGCTTCTCGAAAGAGAGATGCCACTTATCGAAAATAAAGGTGGATAAGCTTCTCGAAAGAGAGATGCCACTTATCGAAAATAAAGGTGGATAAGCTTCTCGAAAGAGAGATGCCACTTATCAAAAGTAAAGGTGAATAAGCTTTACGAAAGACAGATGCCACTAATCGAAAATAAAGGAGGATAACCTACCTAAAAGATAGATGCCACTTATCAAAAATAAAGGTGGATAAGCTTCTCAAAAGACAGATACCACTTATTGAAAATAAAGGTGGTTAATCTACTCGAAAGAGAGATGCCACTTATTGAAAATAAAGGTGGATAAGCTTCTCGAAAGAGAGATTCCACTTATCAAAAATAAAGGTGGATAAGCTTCTCGAAAGAGAGATGCCACTTATCAAAAATAAAGGTCGATAAGCCTTTCGAAAGAGAGATGCCACTTATCGAAAATAAAGGTGGATAAGCTTCTCGAAAGAGAGATGCCACTTATCAAAAATAAAGGTGAATAAGCTTTACGAAAGACAGATGCCACTAATCGAAAATAAAGGAGGATAACCTACCTAAAAGAGAGATTCCACTTATCGAAAATAAAGGTGGATAAGCTTCTCAAAAGACAGATACCACTTATTGAAAATAAAGGTGGTTAATCTACTCGAAAGAGAGATGCCACTTATTGAAAATAAAGGTGGATAAGCTTCTCGAAAGAGAGATTCCAATTATCGAAAATAAAGGTGGATAAGCTTCTCGAAAGAGAGATGCCACTTATCGAAAATAACGATAGACGAGCTCCTCTAAAGAGAGATGCCACTTATCATAAATAAAGGTGGATAAGCTTCTCGAAAAAAAGATGCCACTTATCGAAAATAACGGTAGATAAGCTTCTCTAAAGAGAGATGACACTTATCATAAATAAAGGTGGATAAGCTTCTCGAAAGAGAGATGCCACTTATCGAAAATAAAGGTGGATAAGCTTCTCGAAAGAGAGATGCCACTTATCAAAAATAAATTTGAATAACCTTTACGAAAGACAG
The DNA here is from genome assembly GCA_963859935.3 of Lathyrus sativus. Taxonomy (NCBI): domain Eukaryota; kingdom Viridiplantae; phylum Streptophyta; class Magnoliopsida; order Fabales; family Fabaceae; genus Lathyrus; species Lathyrus sativus. The sequence goes on from CAWUDS030000717.1 coordinate 151,712, forward strand.
ATACCACTAATCGAAAATAAAGGAGGATAACCTACCTAAAAGAGAGATGCCACTTATCGAAAATAAAGGTGGATAAGCTTCTCAAAAGACAGATGCCACTTATTGAAAATAAAGGTGGTTAATCTACTCGAAAGAGAGATGCCACTTATTGAAAATAAAGGTGGATAAACTTCTCGAAAGAGAGATTCCACTTATCGAAAATAAAGGTGGATAAGCTTATCGAAAGAGAGATGCCACTTATCGAAAATAACGGTAGATAAGCTTCTCTAAAGAGAGATGCCACTTATCATAAATAAAGGTGGATAAGCTTCTCGAAAGAGAGATGCCACTTATCGAAAATAAAGGTGGATAAACTTCTCGAAAGAGAGATGCCACTTATCAAAAGTAAAGGTGGATAAGCTTCTAGAAAGAGAGATGCCACTTATCGAAAATAAAGGTGGATAAGCTTATCGAAAGAGAGATGCCACTTATCGAAAATAACGGTGGATAAGCTTCTCGAAAGAGAGATGCCACTTATCGAAAATAAAGGTGGATAAGTTACTCGAGAGAGAGATGCCACTTATCATAAATAAAGGTGGATAAGCTTCTCGAAAGAGAGATGCCACTTATCGAAAATAACGGTAGATAAGCTTCTCTAAAGAGAGATGACACTTATCAAAAATAAAGGTGGATAAGCTTCTCGAAAGAGAGATGCCACTTATCAAAAATAAAGGTAGATAAGCTTCTCTAAAGAGAGATGCCACTTATCAAAAATAAATTTGAATAAGCTTTACGAAAGACAGATACCACTAATCGAAAATAAAGGAGGATAACCTACCTAAAAGAGAGATGCCACTTATCGAAAATAAAGGTGGATAAGCTTCTCAAAAGACAGATGCCACTTATTGAAAATAAAGGTGGTTAATCTACTCGAAAGAGAGATGCCACTTATTGAAAATAAAGGTGGATAAACTTCTCGAAAGAGAGATTCCACTTATCGAAAATAAAGGTGGATAAGCTTCTCGAAAGAGAGATGCCACTTATCTAAATTAAAGGTGGATAAGCTTCTCGAAAGAGAGATTCCACTTATCAAAAATAAAGGTGGATAAGCTTCTAGAAAGAGAGATGCCACTTATCGAAAATAAAGGTGGATAAGCTTATCGAAAGAGAGATGCCACTTATCAAAAATAACGGTGGATAAGCTTCTCGAAAGAGAGATGCCACTTATTGAAAATAAAGGTGGATAAGTTACTCGAGAGAGAGATGCCACTTATCGAAGATAAAGGTGGATAAACTTCTCGAAAGAGAGATTCCACTTATCGAAAATAAAGGTGGATAAGCTTCTCGAAAGAGAGATGCCACTTATCGAAAATAACGGTAGATAAGCTTCTCTAAAGAGAGATGCCACTTATCATAAATAAAGGTGGATAAGCTTCTCGAAAGAGAGATGCCACTTATCGAAAATAAAGGTGGATAAACTTCTCGATAGAGAGATGCCACTTATCAAAAGTAAAGGTGAATAAGCTTTACGAAAGACAGATGCCACTAATCGAAAATAAAGGAGGATAACCTACCTAAAAGATAGATGCCACTTATCAAAAATAAAGGTGGATAAGCTTCTCAAAAGACAGATACCACTTATTGAAAATAAAGGTGGTTAATCTACTCGAAAGAGAGATGCCACTTATTGAAAATAAAGGTGGTTAATCTACTCGAAAGAGAGATGCCACTTATTGAAAATAAAGGTGGATAAGCTTCTCGAAAGAGAGATGCCACTTATCGAAAATAAAGGTGGATAAGTTACTCGAGAGAGAGATGCCACTTATCGAAAATAAAGGTGGATAAACTTCTCGAAAGAGAGATTCCACTTATCGAAAATAAAGGTGGATAAGCTTCTCGAAAGAGAGATGCCACTTATCGAAAATAACGGTAGATAAGCTTCTCTAATGAGAGATGCCACTTATCATAAATAAAGGTGGATAAGCTAATCGAAAGAGAGATGCCACTTATCGAAAATAAAGGTGGATAAACTTCTCGATAGAGAGATGCCACTTATCAAAAGTAAAGGTGAATAAGCTTTACGAAAGACAAATGCCACTAATCGAAAATAAAGGAGGATAACCTACCTAAAAGATAGATGCCACTTATCAAAAATAAAGGTGGATAAGCTTCTCAAAAGACAGATACCACTTATTGAAAATAAAGGTGGTTAATCTACTCGAAAGAGAGATGCCACTTATTGAAAATAAAGGTGGATAAGCTTCTCGAAAGAGAGATTCCACTTATCAAAAATAAAGGTGGATAAGCTTCTCGAAAGAGAGATGCCACTTATCAAAAATAAAGGTCGATAAGCTTCTCGAAAGAGAGATGCCACTTATCGAAAATAAAGGTGGATAAGCTTCTCGAAAGAGAGATGCCACTTATCAAAAATAAAGGTGAATAAGCTTTACGAAAGACAGATGCCACTAATGGAAAATAAAGGAGGATAACCTACCTAAAAGAGAGATTCCACTTATCGAAAATAAAGGTGGATAAGCTTCTCAAAAGACAGATACCACTTATTGAAAATAAAGGTGGTTAATCTACTCGAAAGAGAGATGCCACTTATTGAAAATAAAGGTGGATAAGCTTCTCGAAAGAGAGATTCCAATTATCGAAAATAAAGGTGGATAAGCTTCTCGAAAGAGAGATGCCACTTATCGAAAATAACAATAGACAAGCTCCTCTAATGAGAGATGCCACTTATCATAAATAAAGGTGGATAAGCTTCTCGAAAAAAAGATGCCACTTATCGAAAATAACGGTAGATAAGCTTCGCTAAAGAGAGATGACACTTATCATAAATAAAGGTGGATAAGCTTCTCGAAAGAGAGATGCCACTTATCGAAAATAAAGGTGGATAAGCTTCTCGAAAGAGAGATGCCACTTATCAAAAATAAATTTGAATAAGCTTTACGAAAGACAGATACCACTAATCGAAAATAAAGGAGGATAACCTACCTAAAAGAGAGATGCCACTTATCGAAAATAAAGGTGGATAAGCTTCTCAAAAGATAGATGCCACTTATTGAAAATAAAGGTGGTTAATCTACTCGAAAGAGAGATGCCACTTATTGAAAATAAAGGTGGATAAACTTCTCGAAAGAGAGATTCCACTTATCGAAAATAAAGGTGGATAAGCTTCTCGAAAGAGAGATGCCACTTATCGAAAATAAAGGTGGATAAGCTTCTCGAAAGAGAGATTCCACTTATCAAAAATAAAAGTGGATAAGCTTCTAGAAAGAGAGATGCCACTTATCGAAAATAAAGGTGGATAAGCTTCTCGAAAGAGAGATGCCACTTATCGAAAATAACGGTGGATAAGCTTCTCGAAAGAGAGATGCCACTTATCGAAAATAAAGGTGGATAAGCTACTCGAAAGAGAGATTCCACTTATCGAAAATAAAGGTGGATAAACTTCTCGAAAGAGAGATTCCACTTATCGAAAATAAAGGTTGATAAGCTTCTCGAAAGAGAGATGCCACTTATCGAAAATAACGGTAGATAAGCTTCTCTAAAGAGAGATGCCACTTATCATAAATAAAGGTGGATAAGCTTCTCGAAAGAGAGATGCCACTTATCGAAAATAACGGTAGATAAGCTTCTCGAAAGAGAGATGCCACTTATCGAAAATAAAGGTGGATAAGCTTCTCGAAAGAGAGATGCCACTTATCGAAAATAACGGTGGATAAGCTTCTCGAAAGAGAGATGCCACTTATCGAAAATAAAGGTGGATAAGCTACTCGAAAGAGAGATGCCACTTATCGAAAATAAAGGTGGATAAGCTTCTCGAAAGAGAGATTCCACTTATCAAAAATAAAGGTGGATAAGCTTCTCTAAAGAGAGATGCCACTTATCATAAATAAAGGTGGATAAGCTTCTAGGAAGAGAGATGCCACTTATCGAAAATAACGGTAGATAAGCTACTCTACAGAGAGATGACACTTATCATAAATAAAGGTGGATAAGCTTCTCGAGAGAGAGATGCCACTTATCGAAAATAAAGTTGGATAAGCTTCTCGAAAGAGAGATGCCACTTCTCGAAAATAAAGGTGGATAAGCTTCTCGAAAGAGAGATGCCACTTATCAAAAATAAAGGTGAATAAGCTTTATGAAAGACAGATGCCACTAATCGAAAATAAAGGAGGATAACCTACCTAAAAAAGAGATGCCACTTATCGAAAATAAAGGTGGATAAGCTTCTCAAAAGACTGATGCCACTTGTTGAAAATAAAGGTGGTTAATCTACTCGAAAGAGAGATTCCACTTATTGAAAATAAAGGTGGATAAGCTTCTCGACAGAGAGATTCCGCTTATCGAAAATAAAGGTGGATAAGCTTCTCGAAAGAGAGATGCCACTTATCAAAAATAAAGGTGGATAAGCTTCTCGAAAGAGAGATGCCACTTATCATAAATACATGTGGATAAGCTTCTCGAAAGTGAGATGCCAATTATCAAAAATAAAGGTGGATAAGCTTCTCGAAAGAGAGATGCCACTTATCGAAAATAAAGGTGGATAAGCTTCTCGAAAGAGAGATTCCACTTATCGAAAATAAAGGAGGATAAGCTTCTCGAAAGAGAGATGCCACTTATCGAAAATAAAGGTGGATAAGCTTTTCGAAAGAGAGATGCCACTTATCAGAAATAAAGGTAGATAAGCTTCTCGAAAGTGAGATGCCAATTATCAAAAATAAAGTGGATAAGCTTCTCGAAAAGAGAGATGCCACTTATCGAAAATAAAGGCGGATAAGCTTCTCGAAAGAGAGATTCCACTTATCGAAAATAAAGGTGGATAAGCTTCTCGAAAGAGAGATGCCACTTATCGAAAATAAAGGTGGATAAGCTACTCGAAAGAGAAATGCCACTTATCAAAAATAAAGGTGGATAAGCTTCTCGAAAGAGAGATGCCACTTATCGAAAATAAAGGTGGATAAGATACTCGAAAGAGAGATTCCACTTTTCGAAAATAAAGGTGGATAAGTTTCCCGAAAGAGAGATTCCACTTATCGAAAATAAAGGTGGATAAGCTTCTCGAAAGAGAGATGCCACTTATCGAAAATAACGGTAGATAAGCTTCTCTAAAGAGAGATGCCACTTATCAAAAGAGAGATGACACTTATCGAAAATAAAGGAGGATAACCTACCTAAAAGAGAGATGCCACTTATCGATAATAAAGGTGGATAATCTTCTCGAAAGAGAGATTCCACTTATCAAAAATAAAGGTGGATAAGCTTCTAGAAAGAGAGATGCCACTTATCGAAAATAAAGGTGGATAAGCTTCTCGAAAGAGAGATGTCACTTATCGAAAATAAAGGTGGATAAGCTTCTCGAAAGAGAGATTCCACTTATCAAAAATAAAGGTGGATAAGCTTCTAGAAAGAGAGATGCCACTTATCGAAAATAAAGGTGGATAAGCTTCTCGAAAGAGAGATGTCACTTACCGAATATAAAGGTGGATAAGCTTCTCGAAAGAGAGATTCCACTTATCGAAAATAAAGGTGGATAAGCTTCTCGAAAGAGAGATGCCACTTATCGAAAATAAAGGTGGATAAGCTTCTCTAAAGAGAGATGCCACTTATCATAAATAAAGGTGGATAAGCTTCTCGAAAGAGAGATGCCACTTATCGAAAATAACGGTAGATAAGCTTCTCTAAAGAGAGATGACACTTATCATAAATAAAGGTGGATAAGCTTCTCGAAATAGAGACGCCACTTATCATAAATAAAGGTGGATAAGCTTCTCGAAAGAGAGATGCCAATTATCAAAAATAAAGGTGGATAAGCTTATCGAAAGAGAGATGCCACTTATCGAAAATAAAGGTGGATAAGCTTCTCGAAAGAGAGATGCCACATATCGAAAATAAAGGTGGATAAGCTTCTCGAAAGAGAGATTCCACTTATCGAAAATAAAGGTGGATAAGCTTCTCGAAAGAGAGATGCCACTTATCGAAAATAAAGGTGGATAAGCTTCTCGAAAGAGAGATTCCACTTATCAAAAATAAAGGTGGATAAGCTTCTAGAAAGAGAGATGCCACTTATCGAAAATAAAGGTGGATAAGCTTCTCAAAAGAGAGATGTCACTTATCGAAAATAAAGGTGGATAAGTTTCTCGAAAGAGAGATTCCACTTATCGAAAATAAAGGTGGATAAGCTTCTCGAAAGAGAGATGCCACTTATCGAAAATAAAGGTGGATAAGCTTCTCTAAAGAGAGATGCCACTTATCATAAATAAAGGTGGATAAGCTTCTCGAAAGAGAGATGCCACTTATCGAAAATAACGGTAGATAAGCTTCTCTAAAGAGAGATGACACTTATCATAAATAAAGGTGGATAAGCTTCTCGAAAGAGAGATGCCACCTATCGAAAATAAAGGTGGATAAGCTTCTCGAAAGAGAGATGTCACTTATCGAAAATAAAGTTGGATAAGCTTCTCGAAAGAGAGATGCCACTTATCAAAAATAAAGGTGAATAAGCTTTACGAAAGACAGATGCTACTAATCGAAAATAAAGGAGGATAACCGACCTAAAAGAGAGATGCCACTTATCGAAAATAAAGGTGGCTAAGATTTTCAAAAGACAGATGCCACTTATTGAAAATAAAGGTGGTTAATATACTCAAAAGATAGATGCCACTTATTGAAAATAAAGGTGGATAAGCTTCTCGAAAGAGAGATTCCACTTATCGAAAATAAAGGTGGATAAGCTTCTCGAAAGAGAGATGCCACTTATCGAAAATAAAGGTGGATAAGCTTCTCGAAAGAGAGATGCCACTTATCAGAAATAAAGGTGGATAAGCTTCTCGAAAGTGACATGCCAATTATCAAAAATAAAGGTGGATAAGCTTCTCGAAAGAGAGATGCCACTTATCGAAAATAAAGGTGGATAAGCTTCTCGAAAGAGAGATGTCACTTATCGAAAATAAAGGTGGATAAGCTTCTCGAAAGAGAGATTCCACTTATCGAAAATAAAGGTGGATAAGCTTCTCGAAAGAGAGATGCCACTTATCGAAAATAAAGGTGGATAAGCTTCTCTAAAGAGAGATGCCACTTATCATAAATAAAGGTGGATAAGCTTCTCGAAAGAGAGATGCCACTTATCGAAAATAACGGTAGATAAGCTTCTCTAAAGAGAGATGAAATTTATCATAAATAAAGGTGGATAAGCTTCTCGAAAGAGAGACGCCACTTATCATAAATAAAGGTGGATAAGCTTCTCGAAAGAGAGATGCCAATTATCAAAAATAAAGGTGGATAAGCTTATCGAAAGAGAGATGCCACTTATCGAAAATAAAGGTGGATAAGCTTCTCGAAAGAGAGATGCCACATATCGAAAATAAAGGTGGATAAGCTTCTCGAAAGAGAGATTCCACTTATCGAAAATAAAGGTGGATAAGCTTCTCGAAAGAGAGATGCCACTTATCGAAAATAAAGGTGGATAAGCTTCTCGAAAGAGAGATTCCACTTATCAAAAATAAAGGTGGATAAGCTTCTAGAAAGAGAGATGCCACTTATCGAAAATAAAGGTGGATAAGCTTCTCGAAAGAGAGATGTCACTTATCGAAAATAAAGGTGGATAAGCTTCTCGAAAGAGAGATTCCACTTATCGAAAATAAAGGTGGATAAGCTTCTCGAAAGAGAGATGCCACTTATCGAAAATAAAGGTGGATAAGCTTCTCTAAAGAGAGATGCCACTTATCAAAAATAAAGGTGGATAAGCTTCTCGAAAGAGAGATGCCACTTATCGAAAATAACGGTAGATAAGCTTCTCTAAAGAGAGATGACACTTATCATAAATAAAGGTGGATAAGCTTCTCGAAAGAGAGATGCCACCTATCGAAAATAAAGGTGGATAAGCTTCTCGAAAGAGAGATGTCACCTATGGAAAATAAAGCTGGATAAGCTTCTCGAAAGAGAGATGCCACTTATCAAAAATAAAGGTGAATAAGCTTTACGAAAGACAGATGCTACTAATCGAAAATAAAGGAGGATAACCTACCTAAAAGAGAGATGCCACTTATCGAAAATAAAGGTGGCTAAGATTTTCAAAAGACAGATGCCACTTATTGAAAATAAAGGTGGTTAATATACTCAAAAGATAGATGCCACTTATTGAAAATAAAGGTGGATAAGCTTCTCGAAAGAGAGATTCCACTTATCGAAAATAAAGGTGGATAAGCTTCTCGAAAGAGAGATGCCACTTATCGAAAATAAAGGTGGATAAGCTTCTCGAAAGAGAGATGCCACTTATCAGAAATAAAGGTGGATAAGCTTCTCGAAAGTGACATGCCAATTATCAAAAATAAAGGTGGATAAGCTTCTCGAAAGAGAGATGCCACTTATCGAAAATAAAGGTGGATAAGCTTCTCAAAAGAGAGATTCCACTTTTCGAAAATAAAGGTGGATAAGCTTCTCAAAAGAGAGATGCCACTTATCGAAAATAAAGGTGGATAAGGTACTCGAAAGAGAAATGCCACTTATCGAAAATAAAGGTGCATAAGCATCTCGAAAGAGAGATTCCACTTATCGAAAATAAAGGTGGATAAGCTTCTCTAAAGAGAGATGCCACTTATCATAAATAAAGGTGGATAAGCTTCTAGGAAGAGAGATGCCACTTATCGAAAATAACGGTAGATAAGCTACTCTACAGAGAGATGACACTTATCATAAATAAAGGTGGATAAGCTTCTCGAGAGAGAGATGCCACTTATCGAAAATAAAGTTGGATAAGCTTCTCGAAAGAGAGATGCCACTTCTCGAAAATAAAGGTGGATAAGCTTCTCGAAAGAGAGATGCCACTTATCAAAAATAAAGGTGAATAAGCTTTACGAAAGACAGATGCCACTAATCGAAAATAAAGGAGGATAACCTACCTAAAAAAGAGATGCCACTTATCGAAAATAAAGGTGGATAAGCTTCTCAAAAGACTGATGCCACTTGTTGAAAATAAAGGTGGTTAATCTACTCGAAAGAGAGATTCCACTTATTGAAAATAAAGGTGGATAAGCTTCTCGAAAGAGAGATTCCGCTTATCGAAAATAAAGGTGGATAAGCTTCTCGAAAGAGAGATGCCACTTATCAAAAATAAAGGTGGATAAGCTTCTCGAAAGAGAGATGCCACTTATCATAAATACATGTGGATAAGCTTCTCGAAAGTGAGATGCCAATTATCAAAAATAAAGGTGGATAAGCTTCTCGAAAGAGAGATGCCACTTATCGAAAATAAAGGTGGATAAGCTTCTCGAAAGAGAGATTCCACTTATCGAAAATAAAGGAGGATAAGCTTCTCGAAAGAGAGATGCCACTTATCGAAAATAAAGGTGGATAAGCTTTTCGAAAGAGAGATGCCACTTATCAGAAATAAAGGTGGATAAGCTTCTCGAAAGTGAGATGCCAATTATCAAAAATAAAGTGGATAAGCTTCTCGAAAAGAGAGATGCCACTTATCGAAAATAAAGGCGGATAAGCTTCTCGAAAGAGAGATTCCACTTATCGAAAATAAAGGTGGATAAGCTTCTCGAAAGAGAGATGCCACTTATCGAAAATAAAGGTGGATAAGCTACTCGAAAGAGAAATGCCACTTATCAAAAATAAAGGTGGATAAGCTTCTCGAAAGAGAGATGCCACTTCTCGAAAATAAAGGTGGATAAGATACTCGAAAGAGAGATGCCACTTATCAAAAATAAAGGTGAATAAGCTTTATGAAAGACAGATGCCACTTATCGAAAATAAAGGTGGATAACCTACCTAAAAAAGAGATGCCACTTATCGAAAATAAAGGTGGATAAGCTTCTCAAAAGACTGATGCCACTTGTTGAAAATAAAGGTGGTTAATCTACTCGAAAGAGAGATTCCACTTATTGAAAATAAAGGTGGATAAGCTTCTAGAAAGAGAGATTCCGCTTATCGAAAATAAAGGTGGATAAGCTTCTCGAAAGAGAGATGCCACTTATCAAAAATAAAGGTGGATAAGCTTCTCGAAAGAGAGATGCCACTTATCATAAATACATGTGGATAAGCTTCTCGAAAGTGAGATGCCAATTATCAAAAATAAAGGTGGATAAGCTTCTCGAAAGAGAGATGCCACTTATCGAAAATAAAGGTGGATAAGCTTCTCGAAAGAGAGATTCCACTTATCGAAAATAAAGGAGGATAAGCTTCTCGAAAGAGAGATGCCACTTATCGAAAATAAAGGTGGATAAGCTTTTCGAAAGAGAGATGCCACTTATCAGAAATAAAGGTGGATAAGCTTCTCGAAAGTGAGATGCCAATTATCAAAAATAAAGTGGATAAGCTTCTCGAAAAGAGAGATGCCACTTATCGAAAATAAAGGCGGATAAGCTTCTCGAAAGAGAGATTCCACTTATCGAAAATAAAGGTGGATAAGCTTCTCGAAAGAGAGATGCCACTAATCGAAAATAAAGGTGGATAAGCTACTCGAAAGAGAAATGCCACTTATCAAAAATAAAGGTGGATAAGCTTCTCGAAAGAGAGATGCCACTTATCGAAAATAAAGGTGGATAAGATACTCGAAAGAGAGATTCCACTTTTCGAAAATAAAGGTGGATAAGTTTCTCGAAAGAGAGATTCCACTTATCGAAAATAAAGGTGGATAAGCTTCTCGAAAGAGAGATGCCACTTATCGAAAATAACGGTAGATAAGCTTCTCTAAAGAGAGATGCCACTTATCAAAAGAGAGATGACACTTATCAAAAATAAAGGAGGATAACCTACCTAAAAGAGAGATGCCACTTATCGAAAATAAAGGTGGATAAGCTTCTCGAAAGAGAGATTCCACTTATCAAAAATAAAGGTGGATAAGCTTCTAGAAAGAGAGATGCCACTTATCGAAAATAAAGGTGGATAAGCTTCTCGAAAGAGAGATGTCACTTATCGAAAATAAAGGTGGATAAGCTTCTCGAAAGAGAGATTCCACTTATCGAAAATAAAGGTGGATAAGCTTCTCGAAAGAGAGATTCCACTTATCGAAAATAAAGGTGGATAAGCTTCTCTAAAGAGAGATGCCACTTATCATAAATAAAGGTGGATAAGCTTCTCGAAAGAGAGATGCCACTTATCGAAAATAACGGTAGATAAGCTTCTCTAAAGAGAGATGACACTTATCATAAATAAAGGTGGATAAGCATCTCGAAAGAGAGACGCCACTTATCATAAATAAAGGTGGATAAGCTTCTCGAAAGAGAGATGCCAATTATCAAAAATAAAGGTGGATAAGCTTATCGAAAGAGAGATGCCACTTATCGAAAATAAAGGTGGATAAGCTTCTCGAAAGAGAGATGCCACATATCGAAAATAAAGGTGGATAAGCTTCTCGAAAGAGAGATTCCACTTATCGAAAATAAAGGTGGATAAGCTTCTCGAAAGAGAGATGCCACTTATCGAAAATAAAGGTGGATAAGCTTCTAGAAAGAGAGATGCCACTTATCGAAAATAAAGGTGGATAAGCTTCTCGAAAGAGAGATGTCACTTATCGAAAATAAAGGTGGATAAGCTTCTCGAAAGAGAGATTCCACTTATCGAAAATAAAGGTGGATAAGCTTCTCGAAAGAGAGATGCCACTTATCGAAAATAAAGGTGGATAAGCTTCTCTAAAGAGAGATGCCACTTATCATAAATAAAGGTGGATAAGCTTCTCGAAAGAGAGATGCCACTTATCGAAAATAACGGTAGATAAGCTTCTCTAAAGAGAGATGACACTTATCATAAATAAAGGTGGATAAGCTTCTCGAAAGAGAGATGCCACCTATCGAAAATAAAGGTGGATAAGCTTCTCGAAAGAGAGATGTCACTTATCGAAAATAAAGCTGGATAAGCTTCTCGAAAGAGAGATGCCACTTATCAACAATAAAGGTGAATAAGCTTTACGAAAGACAGATGCTACTAATCGAAAATAAAGGAGGATAACCTACCTAAAAGAGAGATGCCACTTATCGAAAATAAAGGTGGCTAAGATTTTCAAAAGACAGATGCCACTTATTGAAAATAAAGGTGGTTAATATACTCAAAAGATAGATGCCACTTATTGAAAATAAAGGTGGATAAGCTTCTCGAAAGAGAGATTCCACTTATCGAAAATAAAGGTGGATAAGCTTCTCGAAAGAGAGATGCCACTTATCAAAAATAAAGGTGGATAAGCTTCTCGAAAGAGAGATGCCACTTATCAGAAATAAAGGTGGATAAGCTTCTCGAAAGTGACATGCCAATTATCAAAAATAAAGGTGGATAAGCTTCTCGAAAGAGAGATGCCACTTATCGAAAATAAAGGTGGATAAGCTTCTCGAAAGAGAGATTCCACTTATCGAAAATAAAGGTGGATAAGCTTCTCGAAAGAGAGATGCCACTTATCGAAAATAAAAGTTGATAAGCTACTCGAAAGAGAGATGCCACTTATCGAAAATAAATGTGGATAAGCTTCTCGAAAGAGAGATTCCACTTATCGAAAATAAAGGTGAATAAGCTTCTCGAAAGAGAGATGCCACTTATCCAAAATAACGGTAGATAAGCTTCTCTAAAGAGAGATGCCACTTATCATAAATAAAGGTGGATAAGCTTCTCGAAAGAGAGATGCCACTTATCGAAAATAACGGTAGATAAGCTACTCTACAGAGAGATGACACTTATCATAAATAAAGGTGGATAAGCTTCTCGAGAGAGAGATGCCACATATCAAAAATAAAGTTGGATAAGCTTCTCGAAAGAGAGATGCCACTTCTCGAAAATAAAGGTGGATAAGCTTCTCGAAAGAGAGATGCCACTTATCAAAAATAAAGGTGAATAAGCTTTATGAAAGACAAATGCCACTAATCGAAAATAAAGGAGGATAACCTACCTAAAAAAGAGATGCCACTTATCGAAAATAAAGGTGGATAAGCTTCTCAAAAGACTGACGCCACTTGTTGAAAATAAAGGTGGTTAATCTACTCGAAAGAGAGATGCCACTTATTTAAAATAAAGGTGGATAAGCTTCTCGAAAGAGAGATTCTGCTTATCGAAAATAAAGGTGGATAAGCTTCTCGAAAGAGAGATGCCACTTATCAAAAATAAAGGTGGATAAGCTTCTCGAAAGAGAGATGCCACTTATCAGAAATACATGTGGATAAGCTTCTCGAAAGTGAGATGCCAATTATCAAAAATAAAGGTGGATAAGCTTCTCGAAAGAGAGATGCCACTTATCGAAAACAAAGGTGGATAAGCTTCTCGAGAGAGAGATTCCACTTATCGAAAATAAAGGTAGATAAGCTTCTCGAAAGAGAGATGCCACTTATCGAAAATAAAAGTTGATAAGCTACTCGAAAGAGAGATGCCACTTATCGAAAATAAAGGTGGATAAGCTTATCGAAAGAGAGATTCCACTTATCGAAAATAAAGGTGAATAAGCTTCTCGAAAGAGAGATGCCACTTATCGAAAATAACGGTAGATAAGCTTCTCTAAAGAGAGATGCCACTTATCATAAATAAAGGTGGATAAGCTTCTCGAAAGAGAGATGCCACTTATCGAAAATAAAGGTGGATAAGCTTCTCGAAAGAGAGATGCCACTTATCGAAAATAAAGGTGGATAAGCTTCTCGAAAGAGAGATGCCACTTATCAAAAATAAAGGTGAATAAGCTTTACGAAAGACAGATGCTACTAATCGAAAATAAAGGAGGATAACCTACCTAAAAGAGAGATGCCACTTATCGAAAATAAAGGTGGATAAGATTCTCAAAAGACAGATGCCACTTATTGAAAATAAAGGTGGTTAATCTACTCAAAAGAGAGATGCCACTTATCGAAAATAAAGGTGGATAAGCTTCTCAAAAGAGAGATTCCACTTTTCGAAAATAAAGGTGGTTAATCTACTCGAAAGAGAGATGCCACTTATTAAAAATAAAGGTGGATAAGCTACTCGAAAGAGACATGCCACTTATCGAAAATAAAGGTGGATAAGCTTCTCGAAAGAGAGATGCCACTTATCGAAAATAAAGGTGGATAAGCTTCTCGAAAGAGAGATGCCACTTATCGAAAATAAAGGTGGATAAGCTTCTCAAAAGAGAGATTCCACTTTTCGAAAATAAAGGTGGATAAGCTTCTCAAAAGAGAGATGCCACTTATCGAAAATAAAGGTGGATAAGCTTCTCGAAAGACAGATGCCACTTATCGAAATCAAAGGTGGATAAGCTTCTCGAAAGAGAGATGCCACTTATCGAAAATAAAGGTGGATAAGCTTCTCGAAAGAGAGATGCCACTTATCGAAAATAAAGCTGGATAAGCTTCTCGAAAGAGAGATGCCACTTATCAAAAATAAAGGTGAATAAGCTTTACGAAAGACAGATGCTACTAATCGAAAATAAAGGAGGATAACCTACCTAAAAGAGAGATGCCACTTATCGAAAATAAAGGTGGATAAGATTCTCAAAAGACAGATGCCACTTATTGAAAATAAAGGTGGTTAATCTACTCAAAAGAGAGATGCCACTTATCGAAAATAAAGGTGGATAAGCTTCTCAAAAGAGAGATTCCACTTTTCGAAAATAAAGGTGGTTAATCTACTCGAAAGAGAGATGCCACTTATTGAAAATAAAGGTGGATAAGCTACTCGAAAGAGACATGCCACTTATCGAAAATAAAGGTGGATAAGCTTATCGAAAGAGAGATGCCACTTATCGAAAATAAAGGTGGATAAGCTTCTCGAAAGAGAGATGCCACTTATCAAAAATAAAGGTGGATAAGCTTCTCAAAAGAGAGATTCCACTTTTCGAAAATAAAGGTGGATAAGCTTCTCAAAAGAGAGATGCCACTTATCGAAAATAAAGGTGGATAAGCTTCTCGAAAGAGAGATGCCACTTATCGAAAATAAAGGTGGATAAGCTTCTCGAAAGAGAGATGCCACTTATCGAAAATAAAGGTGGATAAGCTTCTCGAAAGAGAGATGCCACTTATCAGAAATAAAGGTGGATAAGCTTCTCGAAAGTGAGATGCCAATTATCAAAAATAAAGGTGGATAAGCTTCTCGAAAGAGAGATGCCACTTATCGAAAATAAAGGTGGATAAGCTTCTTAAAAGAGAGATTCCACTTTTCGAAAATAAAGGTGGATAAGCTTCTCAAAAGAGAGATGCCACTTATCGAAAATAAAGGTGGTTAAGCTACTCGAAAGAGAGATGCCACTTATCGAAAATAAAGGTGGATAAGCTTCTCGAAAGAGAGATTCCACTTATCGAAAATAAAGGTGGATAAGCTTCTCGAAAGAGAGATGCCACTTATCGAAAATAACGGTAGATAAGCTTCTCTAAAGAGACATGCCACTTATCATAAATAAAGGTGGATAAGCTTCTCGAAAGAGAGATGCCACTTATCGAAAATAACGGTAGATAAGCTACTCTACAGAGAGATGACACTTATCATAAATAAAGGTGGATAAGCTTCTCGAGAGAGAGATGCCACTTCTCGAAAATAAAGTTGGATAAGCTTCTCGAATGAGAGATGCCACTTCTCGAAAATAAAGGTGGATAAGCTTCTCGAAAGAGAGATGCCACTTATCAAAAATAAAGGTGAATAAGCTTTATGAAAGACAAATGCCACTAATCGAAAATAAAGGAGGATAACCTACCTAAAAAAGAGATGTCACTTATCGAAAATAAAGGTGGATAAGCTTCTCAAAAGACTGATGCCACTTGTTGAAAATAAAGGTGGTTAATCTACTCGAAAGAGAGATGCCACTTATTGAAAATAAAGGTGGATAAGCTTCTCGAAAGAGAGATTCCGCTTATCGAAAATAAAGGTGGATAAGCTTCTCGAAAGAGAGATGCCACTTATCAAAAATAAAGGTGGCTAAGCTTCTCGAAAGAGAGATGCCACTTATCAGAAATACATGTGGATAAGCTTCTCGAAAGTGAGATGCCAATTATCAAAAATAAAGGTGGATAAGCTTCTCGAAAGAGAGATGCCACTTATCGAAAATAAAGGTGGATAAGCTTCTCGAAAGAGAGATTCCACTTATCAAAAATAAAGGTGGATAAGCTTCTCGAAAGAGAGATGCCACTTATCGAAAATAAAAGTTGATAAGCTACTCGAAAGAGAGATGCCACTTATCGAAAATAAAGGTGGATAAGCTTATCGAAAGAGAGATTCCACTTATCGAAAATAAAGGTGAATAAGCTTCTCGAAAGAGAGATGCCACTTATCGAAAATAACGGTAGATAAGCTTCTCTAAAGAGAGATGCCACTTATCATAAATAAAGGTGGATAAGCTTCTCGAAAGAGAGATGCCACTTATCGAAAAAAAGGTGGATAAGCTTCTCGAAAGAGAGATGCCACTTATCGAAAATAAAGCTGGATAAGCTTCTCGAAAGAGAGATGCCACTTATCAAAAATAAAGGTGAATAAGCTTTACGAAAGACAGATGCTACTAATCGAAAATAAAGGAGGATAACCTACCTAAAAGAGAGATGCCACTTATCGAAAATAAAGGTGGATAAGATTCTCAAAAGACAGATGCCACTTATTGAAAATAAAGGTGGTTAATCTACTCAAAAGAGAGATGCCACTTATCGAAAATAAAGGTGGATAAGCTTCTCGAAAGAGAGATGCCACTTATCGAAAATAAAGGTGGATAAGCTTCTCGAAAGAGAGATGCCACTTATCGAATATAAAGGTGGATAAGCTTCTCGAAAGAGAGATGCCACTTATCAGAAATAAAGGTGGATAAGCTTCTCGAAAGTGAGATGCCAATTATCAAAAATAAAGGTGGATAAGCTTCTCGAAAGAGAGATGCCACTTATCGAAAATAAAGGTGGATAAGCTTCTTAAAAGAGAGATTCCACTTTTCGAAAATAAAGGTGGATAAGCTTCTCAAAAGAGAGATGCCACTTATCGAAAATAAAGGTGGATAAGCTTCTCGAAAGAGAGATGCCACTTATCGAAAATAAAGGTGGATAAGCTTCTCGAAAGAGAGATTCCACTTATCGAAAATAAAGGTGGATAAGCTTCTCGAAAGAGAGATGCCACTTATCGAAAATAACGGTAGATAAGCTTCTCTAAAGAGACATGCCACTTATCATAAATAAAGGTGGATAAGCTTCTCGAAAGAGAGATGCCACTTATCGAAAATAACGGTAGATAAGCTACTCTACAGAGAGATGACACTTATCATAAATAAAGGTGGATAAGCTTCTCGAGAGAGAGATGCCACTTCTCGAAAATAAAGTTGGATAAGCTTCTCGAATGAGAGATGCCACTTCTCGAAAATAAAGGTGGATAAGCTTCTCGAAAGAGAGATGCCACTTATCAAAAATAAAGGTGAATAAGCTTTATGAAAGACAGATGCCACTAATCGAAAATAAAGGATGATAACCTACCTAAAAAAGAGATGTCACTTATCGAAAATAAAGGTGGATAAGCTTCTCAAAAGACTGATGCCACTTGTTGAAAATAAAGGTGGTTAATCTACTCGAAAGAGAGATGCCACTTATTGAAAATAAAGGTGGATAAGCTTCTCGAAAGAGAGATTCCGCTTATCGAAAATAAAGGTGGATAAGCTTCTCGAAAGAGAGATGCCACTTATCAAAAGTAAAGGTGGATAAGCTTCTCGAAAGAGAGATGCCACTTATCAGAAAAACATGTGGATAAGCTTCTCGAAAGTGAGATGCCAATTATCAAAAATAAAGGTGGATAAGCTTCTCGAAAGAGAGATGCCACTTATCGAAAATAAAGGTGGATAAGCTTCTCGAAAGAGAGATTCCACTTATCGAAAATAAAGGTGGATAAGCTTCTCGAAAGAGAGATGCCACTTATCGAAAATAAAAGTTGATAAGCTTCTCGAAAGAGAGATGCCACTTATCGAAAATAAAGGTGGATAAGCTTATCGAAAGAGAGATTCCACTTATCGAAAATAAAGGTGAATAAGCTTCTCAAAAGAGAGATGCCACTTATCGAAAATAACGGTAGATAAGCTTCTCTAAAGAGAGATGCCACTTATCATAAATAAAGGTGGATAAGCTTCTCGAAAGAGAGATGCCACTTATCGAAAATAAAGGTGGATAAGCTTCTCGAAAGAGAGATGCCACTTATCGAAAATAAAGCTGGATAAGCTTCTCGAAAGAGAGATGCCACTTATCAAAAATAAAGGTGAATAAGCTTTACGAAAGACAGATGCTACTAATCGAAAATAAAGGAGGATAACCTACCTAAAAGAGAGATGCCACTTATCAAAAATAAAGGTGGATAAGATTCTCAAAAGACAGATGCCACTTATTGAAAATAAAGGTGGTTAATCTACTCAAAAGAGAGATGCCACTTATCGAAAATAAAGGTGGATAAGCTTCTCAAAAGAGAGATTCCACTTTTCGAAAATAAAGGTGGTTAATCTACTCGAAAGAGGGATGCCACTTATTGAAAATAAAGGTGGATAAGCTACTCGAAAGAGAGATGCCACATATCGAAAATAAAGGTGGATAAGCTTCTCGAAAGAGAGATGCCACTTATCGAAAATAAAGGTGGATAAGCTTCTCGAAAGAGAGATGCCACTTATCGAAAATAAAGGTGGATAAGCTTCTCGAAAGAGAGATGCCACTTATCAGAAATAAAGGTGGATAAGCTTCTCGAAAGTGAGATGCCAATTATCAAAAATAAAGGTGGATAAGCTTCTCGAAAGAGAGATGCCACTTATCGAAAATAAAGGTGGATAAGCTTCTTAAAAGAGAGATTCCACTTTTCGAAAATAAAGGTGGATAAGCTTCTCAAAAGAGAGATGCCACTTATCGAAAATAAAGGTGGATAAGCTACTCGAAAGAGAGATGCCACTTATCGAAAATAAAGGTGGATAAGCTTCTCGAAAGAGAGATTCCACTTATCGAAAATAAAGGTGGATAAGCTTCTCGAAAGAGAGATGCCACTTATCGAAAATAACGGTAGATAAGCTTCTCTAAAGAGACATGCCACTTATCATAAATAAAGGTGGATAAGCTTCTCGAAAGAGAGATGCCACTTATCGAAAATAACGGTAGATAAGCTACTCTACAGAGAGATGACACTTATCATAAATAAAGGTGGCTAAGCTTCTCGAGAGAGAGATGCCACTTCTCGAAAATAATGTTGGATAAGCTTCTCGAATAAGAGATGCCACTTCTCGAAAATAAAGGTGGATAAGCTTCTCGAAAGAGAGATGCCACTTATCAAAAATAAAGGTGAATAAGCTTTATGAAAGACAGATGCCACTAATCGAAAATAAAGGAGGATAACCTACCTAAAAAAGAGATGTCACTTATCGAAAATAAAGGTGGATAAGCTTCTCAAAAGACTGATGCCACTTGTTGAAAATAAAGGTGGTTAATCTACTCGAAAGAGAGATGCCACTTATTGAAAATAAAGGTGGATAAGCTTCTCGAAAGAGAGATTCCGCTTATCGAAAATAAAGGTGGATAAGCTTCTCGAAAGAGAGATGCCACTTATCAAAAATAAAGGTGGATAAGCTTCTCGAAAGAGAGATGCCACTTATCAGAAATACATGTGGATAAGCTTCTCGAAAGTGAGATGCCAAATATCAAAAATAAAGGTGGATAAGCTTCTCGAAAGAGAGATGCCACTTATCGAAAATAAAGGTGGATAAGCTTCTCGAAAGAGAGATTCCACTTATCGAAAATAAAGGTGGATAAGCCTCTCGAAAGAGAGATGCCACTTATCGAAAATAAAAGTTGATAAGCTACTCGAAAGAGAGATGCCACTTATCGAAAATAAAGGTGGATAAGCTTCTCGAATGAGAGATTCCACTTATCGAAAATAAAGGTGGATAAGCTTCTCGAAAGAGAGATGCCACTTATCGAAAATAACGGTAGATAAGCTTCTCTAAAGAGACATGCCACTTATCATAAATAAAGGTGGATAAGCTTCTCGAAAGAGAGATGCCACTTATCGAAAATAACGGTAGATAAGCTACTCTACAGAGAGATGACACTTATCATAAATAAAGGTGGATAAGCTTCTCGAGAGAGAGATGCCACTTCTCGAAAATAAAGTTGGATAAGCTTCTCGAATGAGAGATGCCACTTCTCGAAAATAAAGGTGGATAAGCTTCTCGAAAGAGAGATGCCACTTATAAAAAATAAAGGTGAATAAGCTTTATGAAAGACAGATGCCACTAATCGAAAATAAAGGAGGATAACCTACCTAAAAAAGAGATGTCACTTATCGAAAATAAAGGTGGATAAGCTTCTCAAAAGACTGATGCCACTTGTTGAAAATAAAGGTGGTTAATCTACTCGAAAGAGAGATGCCACTTATTGAAAATAAAGGTGGATAAGCTTCTCGAAAGAGAGATTCCGCTTATCGAAAGTAAAGGTGGATAAGCTTCTCGAAAGAGAGATGCCACTTATCAAAAATAAAGGTGGATAAGCTTCTCGAAAGAGAGATGCCACTTATCAGAAATACATGTGGATAAGCTTCTCGAAAGTGAGATGCCAATTATCAAAAATAAAGGTGGATAAGCTTCTCGAAAGAGAGATGCCACTTATCGAAAATAAAGGTGGATAAGCTTCTCGAAAGAGAGATTCCACTTATCGAAAATAAAGGTGGATAAGCTTCTCTAAAGAGAGATGCCACTTATCGAAAATAAAAGTTGATAAGCTACTCGAAAGAGAGATGCCACTTATCGAAAATAAAGGTGGATAAGCTTATCGAAAGAGAGATTCCACTTATCGAAAATAAAGGTGAATAAGCTTCTCGAAAGAGAGATGCCACTTATCGAAAATAACGGTAGATAAGCTTCTCTAAAGAGAGATGCCACTTATCATAAATAAAGGTGGATAAGCTTCTCGAAAGAGAGATGCCACTTATCGAAAATAAAGGTGGATAAGCTTCTCGAAAGAGAGATGCCACTTATCGAAAATAAAGCTGGATAAGCTTCTCGAAAGAGAGATGGCACTTATCAAAAATAAAGGTGAATAAGCTTTACGAAAGACAGATGCTACTAATCGAAAATAAAGGAGGATAACCTACCTAAAAGAGAGATGCCACTTATCGAAAATAAAGGTGGATAAGATTCTCAAAAGACAGATGCCACTTATTGAAAATAAAGGTGGTTAATCTACTCAAAAGAGAGATGCCACTTATCGAAAATAAAGGTGGATAAGCTTCTCAAAAGAGAGATTCCACTTTTCGAAAATAAAGGTGGTTAATCTACTCGAAAGAGAGATGCCACTTATTGAAAATAAAGGTGGATAAGCTACTCGAAAGAGAGATTCCACTTATCGAAAATAAAGGTGGATAAGCTTCTCGAAAGAGAGATGCCACTTATCGAAAATAAAGGTGGATAAGCTTCTCGAAAGAGAGATGCCACTTATCGAAAATAAAGGTGGATAAGCTTCTCAAAAGGGAGATTCCACTTTTCGAAAATAAAGGTGGATAAGCTTCTCAAAAGAGAGATGCCACTTATCGAAAATAAAGGTGGATAAGCTACTCGAAAGAGAGATGCCACTTATCGAAAATAAAGGTGGATAAGCTTCTCGAAAGAGAGATTCCACTTATCGAAAATAAAGGTGGATAAGCTTCTCGAAAGAGAGATGCCACTTATCGAAAATAACGGTAGATAAGCTTCTCTAAAGAGAGATGCCACTTATCATAAATAAAGGTGGATAAGCTTCGCGAAAGAGAGATGCCACTTATCGAAAATAACGGTAGATGAGCTACTCTACAGAGAGATGACACTTATCATAAATAAAGGTGGATAAGCTTCTCGAGAGAGAGATGCCACTTATCGAAAATAAAGTTGGATAAGCTTCTCGAAAGAGAGATGCCACTTCTCGAAAATAAAGGTGGATAAGCTTCTCGAAAGAGAGATGCCACTTATCAAAAATAAAGGTGAATAAGCTTTATGAAAGACAGATGCCACTAATCGAAAATAAAGGAGGATAACCTACCTAAAAAAGAGATGCCACTTATCGAAAATAAAGGTGGATAAGCTTCTCAAAAGACTGATGCCACTTGTTGAAAATAAAGGTGGTTAATCTACTCGAAAGAGAGATGCCACTTATTGAAAATAAAGGTGGATAAGCTTCTCGAAAGAGAGATTCCGCTTATCGAAAATAAAGGTGGATAAGCTTCTCAAAAGAGAGATTCCACTTTTCGAAAATAAAGGTGGATAAGCTTCTCAAAAGAGAGATGCCACTTATTGAAAATAAAGGTGGATAAGCTACTCGAAGGAGAGATGCCACTTATCGAAAATAAAGGTGGATAAGCTTCTCGAAAGAGAGATGCCACTTATCCAAAATAAAGGTGGATAAGCTTCTCGAAAGAGAGATGCCACTTATCGAAAATAAAGGTGGATAAGCTTCTCAAAAGGGAGATTCCACTTTTCGAAAATAAAGGTGGATAAGCTTCTCAAAAGAGAGATGCCACTTATCGAAAATAAAGGTGGATAAGCTACTCGAAAGAGAGATGCCACTTATCGAAAATAAAGGTGGATAAGCTTCTCGAAAGAGAGATTCCACTTATCGAAAATAAAGGTGGATAAGCTTCTCGAAAGAGAGATGCCACTTATCGAAAATAACGGTAGATAAGCTTCTCTAAAGAGATATGCCACTTATCATAAATAAAGGTGGATAAGCTTCGCGAAAGAGAGATGCCACTTATCGAAAATAACGGTAGATGAGCTACTCTACAGAGAGATGACACTTATCATAAATAAAGGTGGATAAGCTTCTCGAGAGAGAGATGCCACTTATCGAAAATAAAGTTGGATAAGCTTCTCGAAAGAGAGATGCCACTTCTCGAAAATAAAGGTGGATAAGCTTCTCGAAAGAGAGATGCCACTTATCAAAAATAAAGGTGAATAAGCTTTATGAAAGACAGATGCCACTAATCGAAAATAAAGGAGGATAACCTACCTAAAAAAGAGATGCCACTTATCGAAAATAAAGGTGGATAAGCTTCTCAAAAGACTGATGCCACTTGTTGAAAATAAAGGTGGTTAATCTACTCGAAAGAGAGATGCCACTTATTGAAAATAAAGGTGGATAAGCTTCTCGAAAGAGAGATTCCGCTTATCGAAAATAAAGGTGGATAAGCTTCTCGAAAGAGAGATGCCACTCATCAAAAATAAAGGTGGATATGCTTCTCGAAAGAGAGATGCCACTTATCAGAAATACATGTGGATAAGCTTCTCGAAAGTGAGATGCCAATTATCAAAAATAAAGGTGGATAAGCTTCTCAAAAGAGAGATGCCACTTATCGAAAATAAAGGTGGATAAGCTTCTCGAAAGAGAGATTCCACTTATCGAAAATAAAGGTGGATAAGCTTCTCGAAAGAGAGATGCCACTTATCGAAAATAAAAGTTGATAAGCTACTCGAAAGAGAGATGCCACTTATCGAAAATAAAGGTGGATAAGCTTCTCGAAAGAGAGATTCCACTTATCGAAAATAAAGGTGAATAAGCTTCTCGAAAAAGAGATGCCACTTATCGAAAATAATAGTAGATAAGCTTCTCTAAAGAGAGATGCCACTTATCATAAATAAAGGTGGATAAGCTTCTCGAAAGAGAGATGCCACTTATCGAAAATAAAGGTGGATAAGCTTCTCGAAAGAGAGATTCCACTTATCGAAAATAAAGCTGGATAAGCTTCTCGAAAGAGAGATGCCACTTATCAAAAATAAAGGTGAATAAGCTTTACGAAAGACAGATGCTACTAATCGAAAATAAAGGAGGATAACCTACCTAAAAGAGGGATGCCACTTATCGAAAATAAAGGTGGATAAGATTCTCAAAAGACAGATGCCACTTATTGAAAATAAAGGTGGTTAATCTACTCAAAAGAGAGATGCCACGTATCGAAAATAAAGGTGGATAAGCTTCTCAAAAGAGAGATTCCACTTTTCGAAAATAAAGGTGGTTAATCTACTCGAAAGAGAGATGCCACTTATTGAAAATAAAGGTGGATAAGCTACTCGAAAGAGAGATGCCACTTATCGAAAATAAAGGTGGATAAGCTTATCGAAAGAGAGATGCCACTTATCGAAAATAAAGGTGGATAAGCTTCTCAAAAGAGAGATTTTACTTTTCGAAAATAAAGGTGGATAAGCTTCTCAAAAGAGAGATGCCACTTATCGA
>CAWUDS030000718.1:0-100899 GCA_963859935.3 Lathyrus sativus
GTCGAAAATAAAGGTGGATAAGCTACTCGAAAGAGAGATGCCACTTATCGAAAATAAAGGTGGATAAGCTTCTCGAAAGAGAGATTCCACTTATCGAAAATAAAGCTGGATAAGCTTCTCGAAAGAGAGATGCCACTTATCGAAAATAACAGTAGATAAGCTTCTCTAAAGAGAGATGCCACTTATCATAAATAAAGGTGGATAAGCTTCTCGAAAGAGAGATGCCACTTATCGAAAATAACGGTAGATAAGCTTCTCTAAAGAGAGATGACACTTATCATAAATAAAGGTGGATAAGCTTCTCGAAAGAGATATGCCACTTATCGAAAATAAACGTGCATAAGCTTCTCGAAAGAGAGATGCCACTTCTCGAAAATAAAAGTGGATAAGCTTCTCGAAAGAGAGATGCCACTTATCAAAAATAAAGGTGAATAAGCTTTACGAAAGACAGATGCCACTAATCGAAAATAAAGGAGGATAACCTACCTAAAAGAGAGATGCCACTTATCGAAAATAAAGGTGGATAAGATTCTCAAAAGACAGTTGCCACTTGTTGAAAATAAAGGGGGTTAATCTACTCGAAAGAGAGATGCCACTTATTGAAAATAACGGTGGATAAGCTTCTCGAAAGAGAGATTCCACTTATCGAAAATAAAGGTGGATAAGCTTCTCGAAAGAGAGATGCCACTTATCGAAAATAAAGGTGGATAAGCTTCTCGAAAGAGAGATGCCACTTATTAGAAATAAAGGTGGATAAGCTTCTCGAAAGTGATATGCCAATTATCAAAAACAAAGGTGGATAAGCTTCTCGAAAGAGAGATGCCACTTATAAAAAATAAAGGTGGATAAGCTTCTCAAAAGAGAGATGCCACTTATCGAAAATAAAGGTGGATAAGCTACTCGAAAGAGAGATGCCACTTATCGAAAATAAAGGTGGATAAGCTTCTCGAAAGAGAGGTTCCACTTATCGAAAATAAAGGTGAATAAGCATCTCGAAAGAGAGATGCCACTTATCGAAAATAACGGTAGATAAGATTCTCTAAAGAGAGATGCCACTTATCATAAATAAAGGTGGATAAGCTTCTCGAAAGAGAGATGCCACTTATCGAAAATAACGGTAGATAAGCTTCTCAAAAGAGAGATGACACTTATCATAAATAAAGGTGGATAAGCTTCTCAAAAGAGAGATGCCACTTATCGAAAATAAAGGTGGATAATCTTCTCGAAAGAGAGATGCCACTTATCGAAAATAAAGGTGGATAAGCTTCTCGAAAGAGAGATGCCACTTATCAAAAATAAAGGTGAATAAGCTTTACGAAAGACAGATGCCACTAATCGAAAATAAAGGAGGATAACCTACCTAAAAGAGAGATGCCACTTATCGAAAATAAAGGTGGATAAGCATCTCAAAAGACAGATGCCACTTGTTGAAAATAAAGGTGGTTAATCTAATCAAAAGATAGATGCCACTTATTGAAAATAAAGGTGGATAAGCTTCTCGAAAGAGAGATGCCACTTATCGAAAATAAAGGTGGATAAGCTTCTCGAAAGAGAGATGCCACTTATCAGAAATAAAGGTGGATAAGCTTCTCGAAAGTGAGATGCCAATTATCAAAAATAAAGGTGGATAAGCATCTCTAAAGAGAGATGCCACTTATCATAAATAAAGGTGGATAAGCTTCTCGAAAGATAGATGCGACTTATCGAATATAACGGTAAATAAGCTTCTCTAAAGAGAGATGACCCTTATCACAAATAAAGGCGGATAAGCTTCTCGAAAGAGAGATGCCACTTATCGAAAATAAAGGTGGATAAGCTTCTCGAAAGAGAGATGCCACTTATCGAAAATAAAGGTGGATAAGCTTCTCGAAAGAGAGATGCCACTTATCGAAAATAAAGGTGGATAAGCTTCTCGAAAGAGAGATGCCACTTATTAGAAATAAAGGTGGATAAGCTTCTCGAAAGTGATATGCCAATTATCAAAAACAAAGGTGGATAAGCTTCTCGAAAGAGAGATGCCACTTATAAAAAATAAAGGTGGATAAGCTTCTCAAAAGAGAGATGCCACTTATCGAAAATAAAGGTGGATAAGCTACTCGAAAGAGAGATGCCACTTATCGAAAATAAAGGTGGATAAGCTTCTCGAAAGAGAGGTTCCACTTATCGAAAATAAAGGTGAATAAGCATCTCGAAAGAGAGATGCCACTTATCGAAAATAACGGTAGATAAGATTCTCTAAAGAGAGATGCCACTTATCATAAATAAAGGTGGATAAGCTTCTCGAAAGAGAGATGCCACTTATCGAAAATAACGGTAGATAAGCTTCTCAAAAGAGAGATGACACTTATCATAAATAAAGGTGGATAAGCTTCTCAAAAGAGAGATGCCACTTATCGAAAATAAAGGTGGATAATCTTCTCGAAAGAGAGATGCCACTTATCGAAAATAAAGGTGGATAAGCTTCTCGAAAGAGAGATGCCACTTATCAAAAATAAAGGTGAATAAGCTTTACGAAAGACAGATGCCACTAATCGAAAATAAAGGAGGATAACCTACCTAAAAGAGAGATGCCACTTATCGAAAATAAAGGTGGATAAGCATCTCAAAAGACAGATGCCACTTGTTGAAAATAAAGGTGGTTAATCTACTCAAAAGATAGATGCCACTTATTGAAAATAAAGGTGGATAAGCTTCTCGAAAGAGAGATGCCACTTATCGAAAATAAAGGTGGATAAGCTTCTCGAAAGAGAGATGCCACTTATCAGAAATAAAGGTGGATAAGCTTCTCGAAAGTGAGATGCCAATTATCAAAAATAAAGGTGGATAAGCATCTCTAAAGAGAGATGCCACTTATCATAAATAAAGGTGGATAAGCTTCTCGAAAGATAGATGCGACTTATCGAATATAACGGTAAATAAGCTTCTCTAAAGAGAGATGACCCTTATCACAAATAAAGGCGGATAAGCTTCTCGAAAGAGAGATGCCACTTATCGAAAATAAAGGTGGATAAGCTTCTCGAAAGAGAGATGCCACTTATCGAAAATAAAGGTGGATAAGCTTCTCGAAAGAGAGATGCCACTTATCGAAAATAAAGGTGGATAAGCTTCTCAAAAGAGAGATGCCACTTATCGAAAATAAAGGTGGATAAGCTTCTCGAAAGAGAGATGCCACTTATTAGAAATAAAGTTGGATAAGCTTCTCGAAAGTGAGATGCCAATTATACAAAAAAAAGGTGGATAAGCTTCTCGAAAGAGAGATGCCACTTATCAAAAATAAAGGTGGATAAGCTTCTCGAAAGTGAGATTCCACTTATCGAAAATAAAGGTGGATAAGCTTCTCAAAAGAGAGATGCCACTTATCGAAAATAAAGGTGGATAAGCTACTCGAAAGAGAGATGCCACTTATCGAAAATAAAGGTGGATAAGCTTCTCGAAAGAGAGATGCCACTTATCGAAAATAAAGGTGGATAAGCTTCTCGAAAGAGAGATGCCACTTATCGAAAATAAAGGTGGATAAGCTTCTCAAAAGAGAGATGCCACTTATCGAAAATAAAGGTGGATAAGCTTCTCGAAAGAGAGATGCCACTTATTAGAAATAAAGTTGGATAAGCTTCTCGAAAGTGAGATGCCAATTATACAAAAAAAAGGTGGATAAGCTTCTCGAAAGAGAGATGCCACTTATCAAAAATAAAGGTGGATAAGCTTCTCGAAAGAGAGATTCCACTTATCGAAAATAAAGGTGGATAAGCTTCTCAAAAGAGAGATGCCACTTATCGAAAATAAAGGTGGATAAGCTACTCGAAAGAGAGATGCCACTTATCGAAAATAAAGGTGGATAAGCTTCTCGAAAGAGAGATTCCACTTATCGAAAATAAAGCTGGATAAGCTTCTCGAAAGAGAGATGCCACTTATCGAAAATAACAGTAGATAAGCTTCTATAAAGAGAGATGCCACTTATCATAAATAAAGGTGGATAAGCTTCTCGAAAGGGAGATGCCACTTATCGAAAATAACGGTAGATAAGCTTCTCTAAAGAGAGATGACACTTATCATAAATAAAGGTGGATAAGCTTCTCGAAAGAGATATGCCACCTATTGAAAATAAAGGTGCATAAGCTTCTCGAAAGAGAGATGCCACTTCTCGAAAATAAAAGTGGATAAGCTTCTCGAAAGAGAGATGCCACTTATCAAAAATAAAGGTGAATAAGCTTTACGAAAGACAGATGCCACTAATCGAAAATAAAGGAGGATAACCTACCTAAAAGAGAGATGCCACTTATCGAAAATAAAGGTGGATAAGATTCTCAAAAGACAGTTGCCACTTGTTGAAAATAAAGGGGGTTAATCTACTCGAAAGAGAGATGCCACTTATTGAAAATAACGGTGGATAAGCTTCTCGAAAGAGAGATTCCACTTATCGAAAATAAAGGTGGATAAGCTTCTCTAAAGAGAGATGCCACTTATCGAAAATAAAGGTGGATAAGCTTCTCGAAAGAGAGATGCCACTTATCAAAAATAAAGGTGAATAAGCTTTACGAAAGACAGATGCCACTAATCGAAAATAAAGGAGGATAACCTACCTAAAAGAGAGATGCCACTTATCGAAAATAAAGGTGGATAAGCATCTCAAAAGACAGATGCCACTTGTTGAAAATAAAGGTGGTTAATCTACTCAAAAGATAGATGCCACTTATTGAAAATAAAGGTGGATAAGCTTCTCGAAAGAGAGATGCCACTTATCGAAAATAAAGGTGGATAAGCTTCTCGAAAGAGAGATGCCACTTATCAGAAATAAAGGTGGATAAGCTTCTCGAAAGTGAGATGCCAATTATCAAAAATAAAGGTGGATAAGCATCTCTAAAGAGAGATGCCACTTATCATAAATAAAGGTGGATAAGCTTCTCGAAAGATAGATGCGACTTATCGAATATAACGGTAAATAAGCTTCTCTAAAGAGAGATGACCCTTATCACAAATAAAGGCGGATAAGCTTCTCGAAAGAGAGATGCCACTTATCGAAAATAAAGGTGGATAAGCTTCTCGAAAGAGAGATGCCACTTATCGAAAATAAAGGTGGATAAGCTTCTCGAAAGAGAGATGCCACTTATCGAAAATAAAGGTGGATAAGCTTCTCGAAAGAGAGATGCCACTTATTAGAAATAAAGGTGGATAAGCTTCTCGAAAGTGATATGCCAATTATCAAAAACAAAGGTGGATAAGCTTCTCGAAAGAGAGATGCCACTTATAAAAAATAAAGGTGGATAAGCTTCTCAAAAGAGAGATGCCACTTATCGAAAATAAAGGTGGATAAGCTACTCGAAAGAGAGATGCCACTTATCGAAAATAAAGGTGGATAAGCTTCTCGAAAGAGAGGTTCCACTTATCGAAAATAAAGGTGAATAAGCATCTCGAAAGAGAGATGCCACTTATCGAAAATAACGGTAGATAAGATTCTCTAAAGAGAGATGCCACTTATCATAAATAAAGGTGGATAAGCTTCTCGAAAGAGAGATGCCACTTATCGAAAATAACGGTAGATAAGCTTCTCAAAAGAGAGATGACACTTATCATAAATAAAGGTGGATAAGCTTCTCAAAAGAGAGATGCCACTTATCGAAAATAAAGGTGGATAATCTTCTCGAAAGAGAGATGCCACTTATCGAAAATAAAGGTGGATAAGCTTCTCGAAAGAGAGATGCCACTTATCAAAAATAAAGGTGAATAAGCTTTACGAAAGACAGATGCCACTAATCGAAAATAAAGGAGGATAACCTACCTAAAAGAGAGATGCCACTTATCGAAAATAAAGGTGGATAAGCATCTCAAAAGACAGATGCCACTTGTTGAAAATAAAGGTGGTTAATCTACTCAAAAGATAGATGCCACTTATTGAAAATAAAGGTGGATAAGCTTCTCGAAAGAGAGATGCCACTTATCGAAAATAAAGGTGGATAAGCTTCTCGAAAGAGAGATGCCACTTATCAGAAATAAAGGTGGATAAGCTTCTCGAAAGTGAGATGCCAATTATCAAAAATAAAGGTGGATAAGCATCTCTAAAGAGAGATGCCACTTATCATAAATAAAGGTGGATAAGCTTCTCGAAAGATAGATGCGACTTATCGAATATAACGGTAAATAAGCTTCTCTAAAGAGAGATGACCCTTATCACAAATAAAGGCGGATAAGCTTCTCGAAAGAGAGATGCCACTTATCGAAAATAAAGGTGGATAAGCTTCTCGAAAGAGAGATGCCACTTATCGAAAATAAAGGTGGATAAGCTTCTCGAAAGAGAGATGCCACTTATCGAAAATAAAGGTGGATAAGCTTCTCAAAAGAGAGATGCCACTTATCGAAAATAAAGGTGGATAAGCTTCTCGAAAGAGAGATGCCACTTATTAGAAATAAAGTTGGATAAGCTTCTCGAAAGTGAGATGCCAATTATACAAAAAAAAGGTGGATAAGCTTCTTGAAAGAGAGATGCCACTTATCAAAAATAAAGGTGGATAAGCTTCTCGAAAGTGAGATTCCACTTATCGAAAATAAAGGTGGATAAGCTTCTCAAAAGAGAGATGCCACTTATCGAAAATAAAGGTGGATAAGCTACTCGAAAGAGAGATGCCACTTATCGAAAATAAAGGTGGATAAGCTTCTCGAAAGAGAGATGCCACTTATCGAAAATAAAGGTGGATAAGCTTCTCGAAAGAGAGATGCCACTTATCGAAAATAAAGGTGGATAAGCTTCTCAAAAGAGAGATGCCACTTATCGAAAATAAAGGTGGATAAGCTTCTCGAAAGAGAGATGCCACTTATTAGAAATAAAGTTGGATAAGCTTCTCGAAAGTGAGATGCCAATTATACAAAAAAAAGGTGGATAAGCTTCTCGAAAGAGAGATGCCACTTATCAAAAATAAAGGTGGATAAGCTTCTCGAAAGAGAGATTCCACTTATCGAAAATAAAGGTGGATAAGCTTCTCAAAAGAGAGATGCCACTTATCGAAAATAAAGGTGGATAAGCTACTCGAAAGAGAGATGCCACTTATCGAAAATAAAGGTGGATAAGCTTCTCGAAAGAGAGATTCCACTTATCGAAAATAAAGCTGGATAAGCTTCTCGAAAGAGAGATGCCACTTATCGAAAATAACAGTAGATAAGCTTCTCTAAAGAGAGATGCCACTTATCATAAATAAAGGTGGATAAGCTTCTCGAAAGGGAGATGCCACTTATCGAAAATAACGGTAGATAAGCTTCTCTAAAGAGAGATGACACTTATCATAAATAAAGGTGGATAAGCTTCTCGAAAGAGATATGCCACCTATCGAAAATAAAGGTGCATAAGCTTCTCGAAAGAGAGATGCCACTTCTCGAAAATAAAAGTGGATAAGCTTCTCGAAAGAGAGATGCCACTTATCAAAAATAAAGGTGAATAAGCTTTACGAAAGACAGATGCCACTAATCGAAAATAAAGGAGGATAACCTACCTAAAAGAGAGATGCCACTTATCGAAAATAAAGGTGGATAAGATTCTCAAAAGACAGTTGCCACTTGTTGAAAATAAAGGGGGTTAATCTACTCGAAAGAGAGATGCCACTTATTGAAAATAACGGTGGATAAGCTTCTCGAAAGAGAGATTCCACTTATCGAAAATAAAGGTGGATAAGCTTCTCTAAAGAGAGATGCCACTTATCGAAAATAAAGGTGGATAAGCTTCTCGAAAGAGAGATTCCACTTATTAGAAATAAAGGTGGATAAGCTTCTCGAAAGTGATATGCCAATTATCAAAAACAAAGGTGGATAAGCTTCTCGAAAGAGAGATGCCACTTATAAAAAATAAAGGTGGATAAGCTTCTCAAAAGAGAGATGCCACTTATCGAAAATAAAGGTGGATAAGCTACTCGAAAGAGAGATGCCACTTATCGAAAATAAAGGTGGATAAGCTTCTCGAAAGAGAGGTTCCACTTATCGAAAATAAAGGTGAATAAGCATCTCGAAAGAGAGATGCCACTTATCGAAAATAACGGTAGATAAGATTCTCTAAAGAGAGATGCCACTTATCATAAATAAAGGTGGATAAGCTTCTCGAAAGAGAGATGCCACTTATCGAAAATAACTGTAGATAAGCTTCTCTAAAGAGAGATGACACTTATCATAAATAAAGGTGGCTAAGCTTCTCGAAAGAGATATGCCACTTATCGAAAATAAAGGTGCATAAGCTTCTCAAAAGAGAGATGCCACTTCTCGAAAATAAAGGTGGATAAGCATCTCTAAAGAGAGATGCCACTTATCAAATATAAAGGTGAATAAGCTTTACGAAAGACAGATGCCACTAATCGAAAATAAAGGAGGATAACCTACCTAAAAGAGAGATGCCACTTATCGAAAATAAAGGTGGATAAGCTTCTCGAAAGACAGATGCCACTTGTTGTAAATATAGGTGGTTAATCTACTCGAAAGAGAGATGCCACTTATAGAAAATAAAGGTGGATAAGCTTCTCGAAATAGAGATTCCGCTTATCGAAAATAAAGGTGGATAAGCTTCTCGAAAGAGAGATGCCACTTATCGAAAATAAAGGTGGATAAGCTTCTCGAAAGAGAGATGCCACTTATCAGAAATAAAGGTGGATAAGCTTCTCGAAAGTGAGATGCCAATTATCAAAAATAAAGGTGGATAAGCTACTCGAAAGAGAGATGCCACTTATCGAAAATAAAGGTGGATAAGCTTCTCGAAAGAGAGATTCCACTTATCAAAAATAAAGGTGGATAAGCTTCTCAAAAGAGAGATGCCACTTATCATAAATAAAGGTGGATAAGCTTCTCGAAAGAGAGATGCCACTTATCGAAAATAAAGGTGGATAAGCTTCTCTAAAGAGAGATGCCACTTATCATAAATAAAGGTGGATAAGCTTCTCGAAAGATAGATGCCACTTATCGAACATAACGGTAGATAAGCTTCTCTAAAGGGAGATGACACTTATAAAAAATAAAGGTGGATAAGCTTCTCGAAAGAGAGATGCCACTTATCTAAAATAAAGGTGGATAAGCTTCTCGAAAGAGAGATGCCACTTATCGAAAATAACGGTAGATAAGCTTCTCTAAAGAGAGATGACACTTATCATAAATAAAGGTGGATAAGCTTCTCGAAAGAGAGATTCCACTTATCAAAAATAAAGGTGGATAAGCTTCTCGAAAGAGAGATACCACTTATCGAAAATAAAGGTGGATAAGCTTCTCGAAAGAGAGATGCCACTTATCAGATATAAAGGTGGATAAGCTTCTCGAAAGTGAGATGCCAATTATAAAAAATAAAGGTGGATAAGCTTCTCAAAAGAGAGATGCCACTTATCGAAAATAAAGGTGGGTAATCTTCTCGAAAGAGAGATTCCACTTATCGAAAATAAAGGTGGATAAGCTTCTCGAAAGAGAGTTGCCACTTATCGAAAATAAAGGTGGATAAGCTACTCGAAAGAGAGATGCCACTTATCGAAAATAAAGGTGGATAAGCTTCTCGAAAGAGAGATGCCACATATCAAAAATAAAGGTGGATAAGCATCTCGAAAGTGAAATGCCAATTATCGAAAATAAAGGTGGATAAGCTACTCGAAAGATAGATGCCACTTATCGAACATAACGGTAGATAAGCTTCTCTAAAGAGAGATGACCCTTATCATAAATAAAGGTGGATAAGCTTCTCGAAAGAGAGATGCCACTTATCAAAAATAAAGGTGGATAAGCTTCTCGAAAGAGAGATGCCACTTATCGAAAATAAAGGTGGATAACCTTCTCGAAAGAGAGATGCCACTTATCGAAAATAACGGTGGATAAGCTACTCGAAAGAGAGATGCCACTTATCGAAAATAAAGGTGGATAAGCTTCTCTAAAGAGAGATTCCACTTATCGAAAATAAAGGTGGATAAGCTTCTCGAAAGAGAGATGCCACTTATCGAAAATAACGGTAGATAAGCTTCTCTAAAGAGAGACGCCACTTATCTTAAATAAAGGTGGATAAGCTTCTCGAAAGAGAGATGCCACTTATCGAAAATAACAGTAGATAAGCTTCTCTAAAGAGAGATGACACTTATCATAAATAAAGGTGGATAAGCTTCTCGAAAGAGATATGCCACTTATCGAAAATAAAGGTGCATAAGCTTCTCAAAAGAGAGATGCCACTTCTCGAAAATAAAGGTGGATAAGCATCTCGAAAGATAGATGCCACTTATCAAAAATAAACGTGAATAAGCTTTACGAAAGACAGATGCCACTAATCGAAAATAAAGGAGGATAACCTACCTAAAAGAGAGATGCCACTTATCGAAAATAAAGGTGGATAAGCTTCTCGAAAGACAGATGCCACTTGTTGAAAATATAGGTGGTTAATCTATTCGAAAGAGAGATGCCACTTATTGAAAATAAAGGTGGATAAGCTTCTCGAAAGAGAGATTCCGCTTATCATAAATAAAGGTGGATAAGCTTCTCGAAAGAGAGATGCCACTTATCGAAAATAACAGTAGATAAGCTTCTCTAAAGGGAGATGACACTTATCATAAATAAAGGTGGATAAGCTTCTCGAAAGAGATATGCCACTTATCGAAAATAAAGGTGCATAAGCTTCTCAAAAGAGAGATGCCACTTCTCGAAAATAAAGGTGGATAAGCATCTCGAAAGAGAGATGCCACTTATCAAAAATAAAGGTGAATAAGCTTTACGAAAGACAGATGCCACTAATCGAAAATAAAGGAGGATAACCTACCTAAAAGAGAGATGCCACTTATCGAAATAAAAGGTGGATAAGCTTCTCGAAAGACAGATGCCACTTGTTGTAAATATAGGTGGTTAATCTACTCGAAAGAGAGATGCCACTTATTGAAAATAAAGGTGGATAAGCTTCTCGAAATAGAGATTCCGCTTATCGAAAATAAAGGTGGATAAGCTTCTCGAAAGAGAGATGCCACTTATCGAAAATAAAGGTGGATAAGCTTCTCGAAAGAGAGATGCCACTTATCGAAAATAAAGGTGGATACGCTTCTCGAAAGAGATGTTCCACTTATCGAAAATAAAGGTGGATAAGCTTCCCGAAAGAGAGATGCCACTTATCGAAAATAAAGGTGGATAAGCTTCTCGAAAGAGAGATTCCACTTATCGAAAATAAAGGTGGATAACCTTCTCGAAAAAGAGATGCCACTTATCGAAAATAAAGGTGGATAAGCTACTCGAAAGAGAGATGCCACTTATCGAAAATAAAGGTGGATAAGCTTCTCGAAAGAGAGATTCCACTTATCGAAAATAAAGGTGGATAAGTTTCTCGAAAGAGAGATTCCACTTATCAAAAATAAAGGTGGATAAGCTTCTCAAAAGAGAGATGCCACTTATCATAAATAAAGGTGGATAAGCTTCTCGAAAGAGAGATGCCACTTATCGAAAATAAAGGTGGATAAGCTTCTCTAAAGAGAGATGCCACTTATCATAAATAAAGGTGGATAAGCTTCTCGAAAGATAGATGCCACTTATCGAACATAACGGTAGATAAGCTTCTCTAAAGGGAGATGACACTTATCAAAAATAAAGGTGGATAAGCTTCTCGAAAGAGAGATGCCACTTATCGAAAATAAAGGTGGATAAGCTTCTTGAAAGAGAGATGCCACTTATCGAAAATAACGGTAGATAAGCTTCTCTAAAGAGAGATGACACATATCATAAATAAAGGTGGATAAGCTTCTCGAAAGAGAGATTCCACTTATCGAAAATAAAGGTGGATAAGCTTCTTGAAAGAGAGATACCACTTATCGAAAATAAAGGTGGATAAGCTTCTCGAAAGAGAGATGCCACTTATCAGAAATAAAGGTGGATAAGCTTCTCGAAAGTGAGATGCCAATTATAAAAAATAAAGGTGGATAAGCTTCTCGAAAGAGAGATGCCACTTATCGAAAATAAAGGTGGGTAATCTTCTCGAAAGAGAGATTCCACTTATCGAAAATAAAGGTGGATAAGCTTCTCGAAAGAGAGTTGCCACATATCGAAAATAAAGGTGGATAAGCTACTCAAAAGAGAGAAGCCACTTATCGAAAATAAAGGTGGATAAGCTTCTCGAAAGAGAGATGCCACATATCGAAAATAAAGGTGGATAAGCATCTCGAAAGTGAGACGCCAATTATCGAAAATAAAGGTGGATAAGCTACTCGAAAGATAGATGCCACTTATCGAACATAACGGTAGATAAGCTTCTCTAAAGAGAGATGACCCTTATCATAAATAAAGGTGGATAAGCTTCTCGAAAGAGAGATGCCACTTATCGAAAATAAAGGTGGATAAGCTTCTCGAAAGAGAGATGCCACTTATCGAAAATAAAGGTGGATAACCTTCTCGAAAGAGAGATGCCACTTATCGAAAATAACGGTGGATAAGCTACTCGAAAGAGAGATGCCACTTATCGAAAATAAAGGTGGATAAGCTTCTCGAAAGAGAGATTCCACTTATCGATAATAAAGGTGGATAAGCTTCCCGAAAGAGAGATGCCACTTATCGAAAATAACGGTAGATAAGCTTCTCTAAAGAGAGATGCCACTTATCATAAATAAAGGTGGATAAGCTTCTCGAAAGAGAGATGTCACTTATCGAAAATAAAGGTGGATAAGCTTCTCGAAAGAGAGATGCCACTTATCAGAAATAAAGGTGGATAAGCTTCTCGAAAGTGAGATGCCAATTATCAAAAATAAAGGTGGATAAGCTTCTCGAAAGAGAGATGCCACTTATCGAAAATAAAGGTGGATAAGCTTCTCGAAAGAGATGTTCCACTTATCGAAAATAAAGGTGGATAAGCTTCCCGAAAGAGAGATGCCACTTATCGAAAATAAAGGTGGATAAGCTTCTCTAAAGAGAGATTCCACTTATCGAAAATAAAGGTGGATAACCTTCTCGAAAAAGAGATGCCACTTATCGAAAATAAAGGTGGATAAGCTACTCGAAAGAGAGATGCCACTTATCGAAAATAAAGGTGGATAAGCTTCTCGAAAGAGAGATTCCACTTATCGAAAATAAAGGTGGATAAGCTTCTCGAAAGAGAGATTCCACTTATCAAAAATAAAGGTGGATAAGCTTCTCAAAAGAGAGATGCCACTTATCATAAATAAAGGTGGATAAGCTTCTCGAAAGAGAGATGCCACTTATCGAAAATAAAGGTGGATAAGCTTCTCTAAAGAGAGATGCCACTTATCATAAATAAAGGTGGATAAGCTTCTCGAAAGATAGATGCCACTTATCGAACATAACGGTAGATAAGCTTCTCTAAAGGGAGATGACACTTATCAAAAATAAAGGTGGATAAGCTTCTCGAAAGAGAGATGCCACTTATCGAAAATAAAGGTGGATAAGCTTCTTGAAAGAGAGATGCCACTTATCGAAAATAACGGTAGATAAGCTTCTCTAAAGAGAGATGACACATATCATAAATAAAGGTGGATAAGCTTCTCGAAAGAGAGATTCCACTTATCGAAAATAAAGGTGGATAAGCTTCTTGAAAGAGAGATACCACTTATCGAAAATAAAGGTGGATAAGCTTCTCGAAAGAGAGATGCCACTTATCAGAAATAAAGGTGGATAAGCTTCTCGAAAGTGAGATGCCAATTATAAAAAATAAAGGTGGATAAGCTTCTCGAAAGAGAGATGCCACTTATCGAAAATAAAGGTGGGTAATCTTCTCGAAAGAGAGATTCCACTTATCGAAAATAAAGGTGGATAAGCTTCTCGAAAGAGAGTTGCCACATATCGAAAATAAAGGTGGATAAGCTACTCGAAAGAGAGATGCCACTTATCGAAAATAAAGGTGGATAAGCTTCTCGAAAGAGAGATGCCACATATCGAAAATAAAGGTGGATAAGCATCTCGAAAGTGAGACGCCAATTATCGAAAATAAAGGTGGATAAGCTACTCGAAAGATAGATGCCACTTATCGAACATAACGGTAGATAAGCTTCTCTAAAGAGAGATGACCCTTATCATAAATAAAGGTGGATAAGCTTCTCGAAAGAGAGATGCCACTTATCGAAAATAAAGGTGGATAAGCTTCTCGAAAGAGAGATGCCACTTATCGAAAATAAAGGTGGATAACCTTCTCGAAAGAGAGATGCCACTTATCGAAAATAACGGTGGATAAGCTACTCGAAAGAGAGATGCCACTTATCGAAAATAAAGGTGGATAAGCTTCTCGAAAGAGAGATTCCACTTATCGAAAATAAAGGTGGATAAGCTTCCCGAAAGAGAGATGCCACTTATCGAAAATAACGGTAGATAAGCTTCTCTAAAGAGAGATGCCACTTATCATAAATAAAGGTGGATAAGCTTCTCGAAAGAGAGATGCCACTTATCGAAAATAACAGTAGATAAGCTTCTCTAAAGAGAGATGACACTTATCATAAATAAAGGTGGATAAGCTTCTCGAAAGAGATATGCCACTTATCGAAAATAAAGGTGCATAAGCTTCTCAAAAGAGAGATGCCACTTCTCGAAAATAAAGGTGGATAAGCATCTCGAAAGATAGATGCCACTTATCAAAAATAAAGGTGAATAAGCTTTACGAAAGACAGATGCCACTAATCGAAAATAAAGGAGGATAACCTACCTAAAAGAGAGATGCCACTTATCGAAAATAAAGGTGGATAAGCTTCTCGAAAGACAGATGCCACTTGTTGAAAATATAGGTGGTTAATCTACTCGAAAGAGAGATGCCACTTATTGAAAATAAAGGTGGATAAGCTTCTCGAAAGAGAGATTCCGCTTATCGAAAATAAAGGTGGATAAGCTTCTCGAAAGAGAGATGCCACTTATCGAAAATAAAGGTGGATAAGCTTCTCGAAAGAGAGATGCCACTTATCAGAAATAAAGGTGGATAAGCTTCTCGAAAGTGAGATGCCAATTATCAAAAATAAAGGTGGATAAGCTTCTCGAAAGAGAGATGCCACTTATCGAAAATAATTGTGGATAAGCTTCTCGAAAGAGATGTTCCACTTATCGAAAATAAAGGTGGATAAGCTTCCTGAACGAGAGATGCCACTTATCGAAAATAAAGGTGGATAAGCTTCTCGAAAGAGAGATTCCACTTATCGAAAATAAAGGTGGATAAGCTTCTCGAAAAAGAGATGCCACTTATCAAAAATAAAGGTGGATAAGCTACTCGAAAGAGAGATGCCACTTATGGAAAATAAAGGTGGATAACCTTCTCGAAAGGGAGATTCCACTTATCGAAAATAAAGGTGGATAAGCTTCTCGAAAGAGAGATTCCACTTATCAAAAATAAAGGTGGATAAGCTTCTCAAAAGAGAGATGCCACTGATCGAAAATAAAGGTGGATAAGCTTCTCTAAAGAGAGATGCCACTTATCATAAATAAAGGTGGATAAGCTTCTCGAAAGATAGATGCCACTTATCGAACATAACTGTAGATAAGCTTCTCTAAAGGGAGATGACACTTATCAAAAATAAAGGTGGATAAGCTTCTCGAAAGAGAGATGCCACTTATCGAAAATAAAGGTGGATAAGCTTCTCGAAAGAGAGATGCCACTTATCGAAAATAACGGTAGATAAGCTTCTCTAAAGAGAGATGACACTTATGATAAATAAAGGTGGATAAGCTTCTCGAAAGAGAGATTCCACTTATCGAAAATAAAGGTGGATAAGCTTCTCGAAAGAGAGATACCACTTATCGAAAATAAAGGTGGATAAGCTTCTCGAAAGAGAGATGCCACTTATCAGAAATAAAGGTGGATAAGCTTCTCGAAAGTGAGATGCCAATTATAAAAAATAAAGGTGGATAAGCTTCTCGAAAGAGAGATGCCACTTATCGAAAATAAAGGTGGGTAATCTTCTCGAAAGAGAGATTCCACTTATCGAAAATAAAGGTGGATAAGCTTCTCGAAAGAGAGTTGCCACTTATAGAAAATAAAGGTGGATAAGCTACTCGAAAGAGAGATGCCACTTATCGAAAATAAAGGTGGATAAGCTTCTCGAAAGAGAGATGCGACTTATCGAAAATAAAGGTGGATAAGCTTCTCTAAAGAGAGATGCCACTTATTATAAATAAAGGTGGATAAGCTTCTCGAAAGATAGATGCCACTTATCGAACATAACGGTAGATAAGCTTCTCTAAAGAGAGATGACCCTTATCATAAATAAAGGTGGATAAGCTTCTCGAAAGAGAGATGCCACTTATCGAAAATAAAGGTGGATAAGCTTCTCGAAAGAGAGATGCCACTTATCGAAAATAAAGGTGGATAACCTTCTCGAAAGAGAGATGCCACTTATCGAAAATAAAGGTGGATAAGATTCTCTAAAGAGAGATGCCACTTATCGAAAATAAAGGTGGATAAGCTTCTCGAAAGAGAGATGCCACTTATCAAAAATAAAGGTGAATAAGCTTTACGAAAGACAGATGCCACTAATCGAAAATAAAGGAGGATAACCTACCTAAAAGAGAGATGCCACTTATCGAAAATATAGGTGGATAAGCTTCACAAAAGACAGATGCCACTTGTTGAAAATAAAGGTGGTTAATCTACTCGAAAGAGAGATGCCACTTTTTAAAAATAAAGCTGGATAAGCTTCTCGAAAGAGAGATTCCGCTTATCGGAAAAAAAGGTGGATAAGCTTATCGAAAGAGAGATGCCACTTATCGAAAATAAAGGTGGATAAGCTTCTCAAAAGAGAGATGCCACTTATTAGAAATAAAGGTGGATAAGCTTCTCGAAAGTGAGATGCCAATTATCAAAAATAAAGGTGGATAAGCTTCTCGAAAGAGAGATGCCACTTATCGAAAATAAAGGTGGATAAGCTTCTCGAAAGAGAGATTCCACTTATCGAAAATAAAGGTGGATAAGCTTCTCGAAAAAGAGATGCCACTTATCAAAAATAAAGGTGGATAAGCTACTCGAAAGAGAGATGCCACTTATGGAAAATAAAGGTGGATAAGCTTCTCGAAAGAGAGATTCCACTTATCGAAAATAAAGGTGGATAAGCTTCTCGAAAGAGAGATTCCACTTATCAAAAATAAAGGTGGATAAGCTTCTCAAAAGAGAGATGCCACTTATCATAAATAAAGGTGGATAAGCTTCTCGAAAGAGAGATGCCACTGATCGAAAATAAAGGTGGATAAGCTTCTCTAAAGAGAGATGCCACTTATCATAAATAAAGGTGGATAAGCTTCTCGAAAGATAGATGCCACTTATCGAACATAACTGTAGATAAGCTTTTCTAAAGGGAGATGACACTTATCAAAAATAAAGGTGGATAAGCTTCTCGAAAGAGAGATGCCACTTATCGAAAATAAAGGTGGATAAGCTTCTCGAAAGAGAGATGCCACTTATCGAAAATAACGGTAGATAAGCTTCTCTAAAGAGAGATGACACTTATCATAAATAAAGGTTGATAAGCTTCTCGAAAGAGAGATTCCACTTATCGAAAATAAAGGTGGATAAGCTTCTCGAAAGAGAGATACCACTTATCGAAAATAAAGGTGGATAAGCTTCTCGAAAGAGAGATGCCACTTATCAGAAATAAAGGTGGATAAGCTTCTCGAAAGTGAGATGCCAATTATAAAAAATAAAGGTGGATAAGCTTCTCGAAAGAGAGATGCCACTTATCGAAAATAAAGGTGGGTAATCTTCTCGAAAGAGAGATTCCACTTATCGAAAATAAAGGTGGATAAGCTTCTCGAAAGAGAGTTGCCACTTATAGAAAATAAAGGTGGATAAGCTACTCGAAAGAGAGATGCCACTTATCGAAAATAAAGGTGGATAAGCTTCTCGAAAGAGAGATGCGACTTATCGAAAATAAAGGTGGATAAGCTTCTCTAAAGAGAGATGCCACTTATTATAAATAAAGGTGGATAAGCTTCTCGAAAGATAGATGCCACTTATTGAACATAACGGTAGATAAGCTTCTCTAAAGAGAGATGACCCTTATCATAAATAAAGGTGGATAAGCTTCTCGAAAGAGAGATTCCACTTATCGAAAATAAAGGTGGATAAGCTTCTCGAAAAAGAGATGCCACTTATCAAAAATAAAGGTGGATAAGCTACTCGAAAGAGAGATGCCACTTATGGAAAATAAAGGTGGATAAGCTTCTCGAAAGGGAGATTCCACTTATCGAAAATAAAGGTGGATAAGCTTCTCGAAAGAGAGATTCCACTTATCAAAAATAAAGGTGGATAAGCTTCTCAAAAGAGAGATGCCACTGATCGAAAATAAAGGTGGATAAGCTTCTCTAAAGAGAGATGCCACTTATCATAAATAAAGGTGGATAAGCTTCTCGAAAGATAGATGCCACTTATCGAACATAACTGTAGATAAGCTTCTCTAAAGGGAGATGACACTTATCAAAAATAAAGGTGGATAAGCTTCTCGAAAGAGAGATGCCACTTATCGAAAATAAAGGTGGATAAGCTTCTCGAAAGAGAGATGCCACTTATCGAAAATAACGGTAGATAAGCTTCTCTAAAGAGAGATGACACTTATGATAAATAAAGGTGGATAAGCTTCTCGAAAGAGAGATTCCACTTATCGAAAATAAAGGTGGATAAGCTTCTCGAAAGAGAGATACCACTTATCGAAAATAAAGGTGGATAAGCTTCTCGAAAGAGAGATGCCACTTATCAGAAATAAAGGTGGATAAGCTTCTCGAAAGTGAGATGCCAATTATAAAAAATAAAGGTGGATAAGCTTCTCGAAAGAGAGATGCCACTTATCGAAAATAAAGGTGGGTAATCTTCTCGAAAGAGAGATTCCACTTATCGAAAATAAAGGTGGATAAGCTTCTCGAAAGAGAGTTGCCACTTATAGAAAATAAAGGTGGATAAGCTACTCGAAAGAGAGATGCCACTTATCGAAAATAAAGGTGGATAAGCTTCTCGAAAGAGAGATGCGACTTATCAAAAATAAAGGTGGATAAGCTTCTCTAAAGAGAGATGCCACTTATTATAAATAAAGGTGGATAAGCTTCTCGAAAGATAGATGCCACTTATCGAACATAACGGTAGATAAGCTTCTCTAAAGAGAGATGACCCTTATCATAAATAAAGGTGGATAAGCTTCTCGAAAGAGAGATGCCACTTATCGAAAATAAAGGTGGATAAGCTTCTCGAAAGAGAGATGCCACTTATCGAAAATAAAGGTGGATAACCTTCTCGAAAGAGAGATGCCACTTATCGAAAATAAAGGTGGATAAGATTCTCTAAAGAGAGATGCCACTTATCGAAAATAAAGGTGGATAAGCTTCTCGAAAGAGAGATGCCACTTATCAAAAATAAAGGTGAATAAGCTTTACGAAAGACAGATGCCACTAATCGAAAATAAAGGAGGATAACCTACCTAAAAGAGAGATGCCACTTATCGAAAATATAGGTGGATAAGCTTCACAAAAGACAGATGCCACTTGTTGAAAATAAAGGTGGTTAATCTACTCGAAAGAGAGATGCCACTTTTTAAAAATAAAGCTGGATAAGCTTCTCGAAAGAGAGATTCCGCTTATCGGAAAAAAAGGTGGATAAGCTTATCGAAAGAGAGATGCCACTTATCGAAAATAAAGGTGGATAAGCTTCTCAAAAGAGAGATGCCACTTATTAGAAATAAAGGTGGATAAGCTTCTCGAAAGTGAGATGCCAATTATCAAAAATAAAGGTGGATAAGCTTCTCGAAAGAGAGATGCCACTTATCGAAAATAAAGGTGGATAAGCTTCTCGAAAGAGAGATTCCACTTATCGAAAATAAAGGTGGATAAGCTTCTCGAAAAAGAGATGCCACTTATCAAAAATAAAGGTGGATAAGCTACTCGAAAGAGAGATGCCACTTATGGAAAATAAAGGTGGATAAGCTTCTCGAAAGAGAGATTCCACTTATCGAAAATAAAGGTGGATAAGCTTCTCGAAAGAGAGATTCCACTTATCAAAAATAAAGGTGGATAAGCTTCTCAAAAGAGAGATGCCACTTATCATAAATAAAGGTGGATAAGCTTCTCGAAAGAGAGATGCCACTGATCGAAAATAAAGGTGGATAAGCTTCTCTAAAGAGAGATGCCACTTATCATAAATAAAGGTGGATAAGCTTCTCGAAAGATAGATGCCACTTATCGAACATAACTGTAGATAAGCTTTTCTAAAGGGAGATGACACTTATCAAAAATAAAGGTGGATAAGCTTCTCGAAAGAGAGATGCCACTTATCGAAAATAAAGGTGGATAAGCTTCTCGAAAGAGAGATGCCACTTATCGAAAATAACGGTAGATAAGCTTCTCTAAAGAGAGATGACACTTATCATAAATAAAGGTTGATAAGCTTCTCGAAAGAGAGATTCCACTTATCGAAAATAAAGGTGGATAAGCTTCTCGAAAGAGAGATACCAC
Organism: Lathyrus sativus; assembly: GCA_963859935.3. Lineage (NCBI taxonomy): Eukaryota > Viridiplantae > Streptophyta > Magnoliopsida > Fabales > Fabaceae > Lathyrus > Lathyrus sativus. The sequence goes on from CAWUDS030000718.1 coordinate 20,377, forward strand.
TTATCGAAAATAAAGGTGGATAAGCTTCTCGAAAGAGAGATGCCACTTATCAGAAATAAAGGTGGATAAGCTTCTCGAAAGTGAGATGCCAATTATAAAAAATAAAGGTGGATAAGCTTCTCGAAAGAGAGATGCCACTTATCGAAAATAAAGGTGGGTAATCTTCTCGAAAGAGAGATTCCACTTATCGAAAATAAAGGTGGATAAGCTTCTCGAAAGAGAGTTGCCACTTATAGAAAATAAAGGTGGATAAGCTACTCGAAAGAGAGATGCCACTTATCGAAAATAAAGGTGGATAAGCTTCTCGAAAGAGAGATGCGACTTATCGAAAATAAAGGTGGATAAGCTTCTCTAAAGAGAGATGCCACTTATTATAAATAAAGGTGGATAAGCTTCTCGAAAGATAGATGCCACTTATTGAACATAACGGTAGATAAGCTTCTCTAAAGAGAGATGACCCTTATCATAAATAAAGGTGGATAAGCTTCTCGAAAGAGAGATTCCACTTATCGAAAATAAAGGTGGATAAGCTTCTCGAAAAAGAGATGCCACTTATCAAAAATAAAGGTGGATAAGCTACTCGAAAGAGAGATGCCACTTATGGAAAATAAAGGTGGATAAGCTTCTCGAAAGGGAGATTCCACTTATCGAAAATAAAGGTGGATAAGCTTCTCGAAAGAGAGATTCCACTTATCAAAAATAAAGGTGGATAAGCTTCTCAAAAGAGAGATGCCACTGATCGAAAATAAAGGTGGATAAGCTTCTCTAAAGAGAGATGCCACTTATCATAAATAAAGGTGGATAAGCTTCTCGAAAGATAGATGCCACTTATCGAACATAACTGTAGATAAGCTTCTCTAAAGGGAGATGACACTTATCAAAAATAAAGGTGGATAAGCTTCTCGAAAGAGAGATGCCACTTATCGAAAATAAAGGTGGATAAGCTTCTCGAAAGAGAGATGCCACTTATCGAAAATAACGGTAGATAAGCTTCTCTAAAGAGAGATGACACTTATGATAAATAAAGGTGGATAAGCTTCTCGAAAGAGAGATTCCACTTATCGAAAATAAAGGTGGATAAGCTTCTCGAAAGAGAGATACCACTTATCGAAAATAAAGGTGGATAAGCTTCTCGAAAGAGAGATGCCACTTATCAGAAATAAAGGTGGATAAGCTTCTCGAAAGTGAGATGCCAATTATAAAAAATAAAGGTGGATAAGCTTCTCGAAAGAGAGATGCCACTTATCGAAAATAAAGGTGGGTAATCTTCTCGAAAGAGAGATTCCACTTATCGAAAATAAAGGTGGATAAGCTTCTCGAAAGAGAGTTGCCACTTATAGAAAATAAAGGTGGATAAGCTACTCGAAAGAGAGATGCCACTTATCGAAAATAAAGGTGGATAAGCTTCTCGAAAGAGAGATGCGACTTATCAAAAATAAAGGTGGATAAGCTTCTCTAAAGAGAGATGCCACTTATTATAAATAAAGGTGGATAAGCTTCTCGAAAGATAGATGCCACTTATCGAACATAACGGTAGATAAGCTTCTCTAAAGAGAGATGACCCTTATCATAAATAAAGGTGGATAAGCTTCTCGAAAGAGAGATGCCACTTATCGAAAATAAAGGTGGATAAGCTTCTCGAAAGAGAGATGCCACTTATCGAAAATAAAGGTGGATAACCTTCTCGAAAGAGAGATGCCACTTATCGAAAATAAAGGTGGATAAGATTCTCTAAAGAGAGATGCCACTTATCGAAAATAAAGGTGGATAAGCTTCTCGAAAGAGAGATGCCACTTATCAAAAATAAAGGTGAATAAGCTTTACGAAAGACAGATGCCACTAATCGAAAATAAAGGAGGATAACCTACCTAAAAGAGAGATGCCACTTATCGAAAATATAGGTGGATAAGCTTCACAAAAGACAGATGCCACTTGTTGAAAATAAAGGTGGTTAATCTACTCGAAAGAGAGATGCCACTTTTTAAAAATAAAGCTGGATAAGCTTCTCGAAAGAGAGATTCCGCTTATCGGAAAAAAAGGTGGATAAGCTTATCGAAAGAGAGATGCCACTTATCGAAAATAAAGGTGGATAAGCTTCTCAAAAGAGAGATGCCACTTATTAGAAATAAAGGTGGATAAGCTTCTCGAAAGTGAGATGCCAATTATCAAAAATAAAGGTGGATAAGCTTCTCGAAAGAGAGATGCCACTTATCGAAAATAAAGGTGGATAAGCTTCTCGAAAGAGAGATTCCACTTATCGAAAATAAAGGTGGATAAGCTTCTCGAAAAAGAGATGCCACTTATCAAAAATAAAGGTGGATAAGCTACTCGAAAGAGAGATGCCACTTATGGAAAATAAAGGTGGATAAGCTTCTCGAAAGAGAGATTCCACTTATCGAAAATAAAGGTGGATAAGCTTCTCGAAAGAGAGATTCCACTTATCAAAAATAAAGGTGGATAAGCTTCTCAAAAGAGAGATGCCACTTATCATAAATAAAGGTGGATAAGCTTCTCGAAAGAGAGATGCCACTGATCGAAAATAAAGGTGGATAAGCTTCTCTAAAGAGAGATGCCACTTATCATAAATAAAGGTGGATAAGCTTCTCGAAAGATAGATGCCACTTATCGAACATAACTGTAGATAAGCTTTTCTAAAGGGAGATGACACTTATCAAAAATAAAGGTGGATAAGCTTCTCGAAAGAGAGATGCCACTTATCGAAAATAAAGGTGGATAAGCTTCTCGAAAGAGAGATGCCACTTATCGAAAATAACGGTAGATAAGCTTCTCTAAAGAGAGATGACACTTATCATAAATAAAGGTTGATAAGCTTCTCGAAAGAGAGATTCCACTTATCGAAAATAAAGGTGGATAAGCTTCTCGAAAGAGAGATACCACTTATCGAAAATAAAGGTGGATAAGCTTCTCGAAAGAGAGATGCCACTTATCAGAAATAAAGGTGGATAAGCTTCTCGAAAGTGAGATGCCAATTATAAAAAATAAAGGTGGATAAGCTTCTCGAAAGAGAGATGCCACTTATCGAAAATAAAGGTGGGTAATCTTCTCGAAAGAGAGATTCCACTTATCGAAAATAAAGGTGGATAAGCTTCTCGAAAGAGAGTTGCCACTTATAGAAAATAAAGGTGGATAAGCTACTCGAAAGAGAGATGCCACTTATCGAAAATAAAGGTGGATAAGCTTCTCGAAAGAGAGATGCGACTTATCGAAAATAAAGGTGGATAAGCTTCTCTAAAGAGAGATGCCACTTATTATAAATAAAGGTGGATAAGCTTCTCGAAAGATAGATGCCACTTATTGAACATAACGGTAGATAAGCTTCTCTAAAGAGAGATGACCCTTATCATAAATAAAGGTGGATAAGCTTCTCGAAAGAGAGATGCCACTTATCGAAAATAAAGGTGGATAAGCTTCTCGAAAGAGAGATGCCACTTATCGAAAATAAAGGTGGATAACCTTCTCGAAAGAGAGATGCCACTTATCGAAAATAAAGGTGGATAAGATTCTCTAAAGAGAGATGCCACTTATCGAAAATAAAGGTGGATAAGCTTCTCGAAAGAGAGATGCCACTTATCCAAAATAAAGGTGAATAAGCTTTACGAAAGACAGATGCCACTAATCGAAAATAAAGGAGGATAACCTACCTAAAAGAGAGATGCCACTTATCGAAAATATAGGTGGATAAGCTTCACAAAAGACAGATGCCACTTGTTGAAAATAAAGGTGGTTAATCTACTCGAAAGAGAGATGCCACTTTTTAAAAATAAAGCTGGATAAGCTTCTCGAAAGAGAGATTCCGCTTATCGGAAAAAAAGGTGGATAAGCTTCTCGAAAGAGAGATGCAACTTATCGAAAATAAAGGTGGATAAGCTTCTCAAAAGAGAGATGCCACTTATTAGAAATAAAGGTGGATAAGCTTCTCGAAAGTGAGATGCCAATTATCAAAAATAAAGGTGGATAAGCTTCTCGAAAGAGAGATGCCACTTATCGAAAATAAAGGTGGATAAGCTTCTCGAAAGAGAGATTCCACTTATCGAAAATAAAGGTGGATAAGCTTCTCAAAAGGGAGATGCCACTTATCGAAAATAAAGGTGGATAAGCTACTCGAAAGAGAGATGCCACTTATCGAAACTAAAGGTGGATAAGCTTCTCAAAAGAGAGATGCCACTTATCGAAAATAAAGGTGGATAAGCTACTCGAAAGAGAGATGCCACTTATCGAAAATAAAGGTGGATAAGCTTCTCGAAAGAGAGATTCCACTTAACGAAAATAAAGGTTAATAAGCATCTCGAAAGAGAGATGCCACTTATCGAAAATAACGGTAGATAAGCTTCTCTAAAGAGAGATGCCACTTATCATAAATAAAGGTGGATAAGCTTCTCGAAAGAGAGATGCAACTTATCGAAAATAACGGTAGATAAGCTTCTCTAAAGAGAGATGACACTTATCATAAATAAAGGTGGATAAGCTTCTCGAAAGAGAGATGCCACTTATCGAAAATAAAGGTGGATAAGCTTCTCGAAAGAGAGATGCCACTTATCGAAAATAAAGGTGGATAAGCTTCTCGAAAGAGAGATGCCACTTATCAGAAATAAAGGTGGATAAGCTTCTCGAAAGTGAGATGCCAATTATCAAAAATAAAGGTGGATAAGCTTCTCTAAAGAGAGATGCCACTTTTCATAAATAAAGGTGGATAAGCTTCTCAAAAGATAGATGCCACTTATCGAACATAACGGTAGATAAGCTTCTCTAAAGAGAGATGACCCTTATCATAAATAAAGGTGGATAAGCTTCTCGAAAGAGAGATGCCACTTATCGAAAATAAAGGTGGATAAGCTTCTCGAAAGAGAGATGCCACTTATCGAAAATAAAGGTGGATAAGCTTCTCGAAAGAGAGATGCCACTTATCGAAAATAAAGGTGGATAAGATTCTCTAAAGAGAGATGCCACTTATCGCAAATAAAGGTGGATAAGCTTCTCGAAAGAGAGATGCCACTTATCCAAAATAAAGGTGAATAAGCTTTACGAAAGACAGATGCCACTAATCGAAAATAAAGGAGGATAACCTACCTAAAAGAGAGATGCCACTTATCGAAAATAAAGGTGGATAAGCTTCTCGAAAGAGAGATTCCACATATCGAAAATAAAAGTGGATAAGCTTCTCAAAAGAGAGATGCCACTTATCAAAAATAAAGGTGGATAAGCTACTGGAAAGAGAGATGCCACTTATCGAAAATAAAGGTGGATAAGCTTCTCGAAAGAGAGATTCCACTTATCGAAAATAAAGCTGGATAAGCTTCTCGAAAGAGAGATGCCACTTATCGAAAATAACAGTAGATAAGCTTCTCTAAAGAGAGATGCCACTTATCATAAATAAAGGTGGATAAGCTTCTCGAAAGAGAGATGCCACTTATCGAAAATAACGGTGGATAAGCTTCTCTAAAGAGAGATGACACTTATCATAAATAAAGGTGGATAAGCTTCTCGAAAGAGATATTCCACTTATCGAAAATAAAGGTGGATAAGCTTCTCGAAAGAGAGATGCCACTTCTCGAAAATAAAGGTGGATAAGCTTCTCGAAAAAGAGATGCCACTTATCAAAAATAAAGGTGAATAAGCTTTACGAAAGACAGATGCCACTAATCGAAAATAAAGGAGGATAACCTACCTAAAAGAGAGATGCCACTTATCGAAAATAAAGGTGGATAAGATTCTCAAAAGACAGATGCCACTTGTTGAAAATAAAGGGGGTTAATCTACTCGAAAGAGAGATGCCACTTATTGAAAATAACGGTGGATAAGCTTCTCGAAAGAGAGCTTCCACTTATCGAAAATAAAGGTGGATAAGCTTCTCGAAAGAGAGATGCCACTTATCGAAAATAAAGATGGATAAGCTTCTCGAAAGAGAGATGCCACTTATTAGAAATAAAGGTAGATAAGCTTCTCGAAAGTGATATGCCAATTATCAAAAACAAAGGTGGATAAGTTTCTCGAAAGAGAGATGCCACTTATCAAAAATAAAGGTGGATAAGCTTCTCAAAAGAGAGATGCCACTTATCGAAAATAAAGGTGGATAAGCTACTCGAAAGAGAGATGCCACTCATCGAAAATAAAGGTGGATAAGCTTCTCGAAAGAGAGGTTCCACTTATCGAAAATAAAGGTGAATAAGCATCTCGAAAGAGAGATGCCACTTATCGAAAATAACGGTAGATAAGATTCTCTAAAGAGAGATGCCACTTATCATAAATAAAGGTGGATAAGCTTCTCGAAAGAGAGATGCCACTTATCGAAAATAACGGTAGATAAGCTTCTCTAAAGAGAGATGACACTTATCATAAATAATGGTGGATAAGCTTCTCGAAAGAAAGATTCCACTTATCGAAAATAAAGGTGGATAAGCTTCTCGAAAGAGAGATGCCACTTATCGAAAATAACAGTAGATAAGCTTCTCTAAAGAGAGATGCCACTTATCATAAATAAAGGTGGATAAGCTTCTCGAAAGAGAGATGCCACTTATCGAAAATAATGGTAGATAATCTTCTCTAAAGAGAGATGACACTTATCATAAATAAAGGTGGATAAGCTTCTCGAAAGAGATATTCCACTTATCGAAAATAAAGGTGGATAAGCTTCTCGAAAGAGAGATGCCACTTCTCGAAAATAAAGGTGGATAAGCTTCTCGAAAAAGAGATGCCACTTATCAAAAATAAAGGTGAATAAGCTTTACGAAAGACAGATGCCACTAATCGAAAATAAAGGAGGATAACCTACCTAAAAGAGAGATGCCACTTATCGAAAATAAAGGTGGATAAGATTCTCAAAAGACAGTTGCCACTTGTTGAAAATAAAGGGGGTTAATCTACTCGAAAGAGAGATGCCACTTATTGAAAATAACGGTGGATAAGCTTCTCGAAAGAGAGCTTCCACTTATCGAAAATAAAGGTGGATATGCTTCTCGAAAGAGAGATGCCACTTATCGAAAATAAAGGTGGATAAGCTTCTCGAAAGAGAGATGCCACTTATTAGAAATAAAGGTGGATAAGCTTCTCGAAAGTGATATGCCAATTATCAAAAACAAAGGTGGATAAGTTTCTCGAAAGAGAGATGCCACTTATCAAAAATAAAGGTGGATAAGCTTCTCAAAAGAGAGATGCCACTTATCGAAAATAAAGGTGGATAAGCTACTCGAAAGAGAGATGCCACTTATCGAAAATAAAGGTGGATAAGCTTCTCGAAAGAGAGGTTCCACTTATCGAAAATAAAGGTGAATAAGCATCTCGAAAGAGAGATGCCACTTATCGAAAATAACGGTAGATAAGATTCTCTAAAGAGAGATGCCACTTATCATAAATAAAGGTGGATAAGCTTCTCGAAAGAGAGATGCCACTTATCGAAAATAACGGTAGATAAGCTTCTCTAAAGAGAGATGACACTTATCATAAATAAAGGTGGATAAGCTTCTCGAAAGAAAGATTCCACTTATCGAAAATAAAGGTGGATAAGCTTCTCGAAAGAGAGATGCCACTTATCGAAAATAACAGTAGATAAGCTTCTCTAAAGAGAGATGCCACTTATCATAAATAAAGGTGGATAAGCTTCTCGAAAGAGAGATGCCACTTATCGAAAATAATGGTAGATAATCTTCTCTAAAGAGAGATGACACTTATCATAAATAAAGGTGGATAAGCTTCTCGAAAGAGATATTCCACTTATCGAAAATAAAGGTGGATAAGCTTATCGAAAGAGAGATGCCACTTCTCGAAAATAAAGTTGGATAAGCTTCTCGAAAAAGAGATGCCACTTATCAAAAATAAAGGTGAATAAGCTTTACGAAAGACAGATGCCACTAATCGAAAATAAAGGAGGATAACCTACCTAAAAGAGAGATGCCACTTATCGAAAATAAAGGTGGATAAGATTCTCAAAAGACAGTTGCCACTTGTTGAAAATAAAGGGGGTTAATCTACTCGAAAGAGAGATGCCACTTATTGAAAATAACGGTGGATAAGCTTCTCGAAAGAGAGATTCAACTTATCGAAAATAAAGGTGGATAAGCTTCTCGAAAGAGAGATGCCACTTATCGAAAATAAAGGTGGATAAGCTTCTCGAAAGAGAGATGCCACTTATTAGAAATAAAGGTGGATAAGCTTCTCGAAAGTGATATGCCAATTATCAAAAACAAAGGTGGATAAGCTTCTCGAAAGAGAGAAGCCACTTATAAAAAATAAAGGTGGATAAGCTTCTCAAAAGAGAGATGCCACTTATCGAAAATAAAGGTGGATAAGCTACTCGAAAGAGAGATGCCACTTATCGAAAATAAAGGTGGATAAGCTTCTCGAAAGAGAGGTTCCACTTATCGAAAATAAAGGTGAATAAGCATCTCGAAAGAGAGATGCCACTTATCGAAAATAACGGTAGATAAGATTCTCTAAAGAGAGATGCCACTTATCATAAATAAAGGTGGATAAGCTTCTCGAAAGAGAGATGCCACTTATCGAAAATAACGGTAGATAAGCTTCTCTAAAGAGAGATGACACTTATCATAAATAAAGGTGGATAAGCTTCTCAAAAGAGAGATGCCACTTATCGAAAATAAAGGTGGATAAGCTTCTCGAAAGAGAGATGCCACTTATCGAAAATAAAGGTGGATAAGCTTCTCGAAAGAGAGATGACACTTATCAAAAATAAAGGTGAATAAGCTTTACGAAAGACAGATGCCACTAATCGAAAATAAAGGAGGATAACCTACCTAAAAAAGAGATGCCACTTATCGAAAATAAAGGTGGATAAGATTCTCAAAAGACAGATGCCACTTGTTGAAAATAAAGGTGGTTAATCTACTCAAAAGATAGATGCCACTTATTGAAAATAAAGGTGGATAAGCTTCTCGAAAGAGAGATGCCACTTATCGAAAATAAAGGTGGATAAGCTTCTCGAAAGAGAGATGCCACTTATCAGAAATAAAGGTGGATAAGCTTCTCGAAAGTGAGATGCCAATTATCAAAAATAAAGGTGGATAAGCTTCTCGAAAGAGAGATGCCACTTATCGAAAATAAAGGTGGATAAGCTTCTCGAAAGAGAGATGCCACTTATCGAAAATAAAGGTGGATAAGCTTCCCGAAAGAGAGATTCCACTTATCCAAAATAAAGGTGGATAAGCTTCTCGAAAGAGAGATGCCACTTATCGAAAATAACGGTAGATAAGCTTCTCTAAAGAGAGATGCCACTTATCATAAATAAAGGTGGATAACCTTCTCCAAAGAGAGATGCCACTTATCGAAAATAACGGTAGATAAGCTTCTCTAAAGAGAGATGACACTTATCATAAATAAAGGTGGATAAGCTACTCGAAAGAGAGATGCCACTTATCGAAAATAAAGGTGGATAAGCTTCTCGAAAGAGAGATGCCACTTCTCGAAAATAAAGGTGGATAAGCTTCTCGAAAGAGAGATGCCACTTATCGAAAATAAAGGTGGATAAGCTACTCGAAAGAGAGATGCCACTTATCGAAAATAAAGGTGGATAAGCTTCTCGAAAGAGAGGTTCCACTTATCGAAAATAAAGGTGAATAAGCATCTCGAAAGAGAGATGCCACTTATCGAAAATAACGGTAGATAAGATTCTCTAAAGAGAGATGCCACTTATCATAAATAAAGGTGGATAAGCTTCTCGAAAGAGAGATGCCACTTATCGAAAATAACGGTAGATAAGCTTCTCTAAAGAGAGATGACACTTATCATAAATAAAGGTGGATAAGCTTCTCGAAAGAAAGATTCCACTTATCGAAAATAAAGGTGGATAAGCTTCTCGAAAGAGAGATGCCACTTATCGAAAATAACAGTAGATAAGCTTCTCTAAAGAGAGATGCCACTTATCATAAATAAAGGTGGATAAGCTTCTCGAAAGAGAGATGCCACTTATCGAAAATAATGGTAGATAATCTTCTCTAAAGAGAGATGACACTTATCATAAATAAAGGTGGATAAGCTTCTCGAAAGAGATATTCCACTTATCGAAAATAAAGGTGGATAAGCTTATCGAAAGAGAGATGCCACTTCTCGAAAATAAAGTTGGATAAGCTTCTCGAAAAAGAGATGCCACTTATCAAAAATAAAGGTGAATAAGCTTTACGAAAGACAGATGCCACTAATCGAAAATAAAGGAGGATAACCTACCTAAAAGAGAGATGCCACTTATCGAAAATAAAGGTGGATAAGATTCTCAAAAGACAGTTGCCACTTGTTGAAAATAAAGGGGGTTAATCTACTCGAAAGAGAGATGCCACTTATTGAAAATAACGGTGGATAAGCTTCTCGAAAGAGAGATTCAACTTATCGAAAATAAAGGTGGATAAGCTTCTCGAAAGAGAGATGCCACTTATCGAAAATAAAGGTGGATAAGCTTCTCGAAAGAGAGATGCCACTTATTAGAAATAAAGGTGGATAAGCTTCTCGAAAGTGATATGCCAATTATCAAAAACAAAGGTGGATAAGCTTCTCGAAAGAGAGAAGCCACTTATAAAAAATAAAGGTGGATAAGCTTCTCAAAAGAGAGATGCCACTTATCGAAAATAAAGGTGGATAAGCTACTCGAAAGAGAGATGCCACTTATCGAAAATAAAGGTGGATAAGCTTCTCGAAAGAGAGGTTCCACTTATCGAAAATAAAGGTGAATAAGCATCTCGAAAGAGAGATGCCACTTATCGAAAATAACGGTAGATAAGATTCTCTAAAGAGAGATGCCACTTATCATAAATAAAGGTGGATAAGCTTCTCGAAAGAGAGATGCCACTTATCGAAAATAACGGTAGATAAGCTTCTCTAAAGAGAGATGACACTTATCATAAATAAAGGTGGATAAGCTTCTCAAAAGAGAGATGCCACTTATCGAAAATAAAGGTGGATAAGCTTCTCGAAAGAGAGATGCCACTTATCGAAAATAAAGGTGGATAAGCTTCTCGAAAGAGAGATGACACTTATCAAAAATAAAGGTGAATAAGCTTTACGAAAGACAGATGCCACTAATCGAAAATAAAGGAGGATAACCTACCTAAAAAAGAGATGCCACTTATCGAAAATAAAGGTGGATAAGATTCTCAAAAGACAGATGCCACTTGTTGAAAATAAAGGTGGTTAATCTACTCAAAAGATAGATGCCACTTATTGAAAATAAAGGTGGATAAGCTTCTCGAAAGAGAGATGCCACTTATCGAAAATAAAGGTGGATAAGCTTCTCGAAAGAGAGATGCCACTTATCAGAAATAAAGGTGGATAAGCTTCTCGAAAGTGAGATGCCAATTATCAAAAATAAAGGTGGATAAGCTTCTCGAAAGAGAGATGCCACTTATCGAAAATAAAGGTGGATAAGCTTCTCGAAAGAGAGATGCCACTTATCGAAAATAAAGGTGGATAAGCTTCCCGAAAGAGAGATTCCACTTATCCAAAATAAAGGTGGATAAGCTTCTCGAAAGAGAGATGCCACTTATCGAAAATAACGGTAGATAAGCTTCTCTAAAGAGAGATGCCACTTATCATAAATAAAGGTGGATAACCTTCTCCAAAGAGAGATGCCACTTATCGAAAATAACGGTAGATAAGCTTCTCTAAAGAGAGATGACACTTATCATAAATAAAGGTGGATAAGCTACTCGAAAGAGAGATGCCACTTATCGAAAATAAAGGTGGATAAGCTTCTCGAAAGAGAGATGCCACTTCTCGAAAATAAAGGTGGATAAGCTTCTCGAAAGAGAGATGCCACTTATCAAAAATAAAGGTGAATAAGCTTTACGAAAGACAGATGCCACTAATCGAAAAATAAAGGAGGATAACCTACCTAAAAGAGAGATGCCACTTATCGAAAATAAAGGTGGATAAGCATCTCAAAAGACAGATGCCACTTGTTGAAAATAAAGGTGGTTAATCTACTCAAAAGATAGATGCCACTTATTGAAAATAAAGGTGGATAAGCTTCTCGAAAGAGAGATGCCACTTATCAAAAATAAAGGTGGATAAGCTTCTCGAAAGAGAGATGCCACTTATCAGAAATAAAGGTGGATAAGCTTCTCGAAAGTGAGATGCCAATTATCAAAAATAAAGGTGGATAAGCATCTCTAAAGAGAGATGCCACTTATCATAAATAAAGGTGGATAAGCTTCTCGAAAGATAGATGCGACTTATCGAACATAACGGTAAATAAGCTTCTCTAAAGAGAGATGACCCTTATCACAAATAAAGGTGGATAAGCTTCTCGAAAGAGAGATGCCACTTATCGAAAATAAAGGTGGATAAGCTTCTCGAAAGAGAGATGCCACTTATCGAAAATAAAGGTGGATAAGCTTCTCGAAAGAGAGATGCCACTTATCGAAAATAAAGGTGGATAAGCTTCTCAAAAGAGAGATGCCACTTATCGAAAATAAAGGTGGATAAGCTTCTCGAAAGAGAGATGCCACTTATTAGAAATAAAGGTGGATAAGCTTCTCGAAAGTGAGATGCCAATTATACAAAAAAAAGGTGGATAAGCTTCTCGAAAGAGAGATGCCACTTATCGAAAATAAAGGTGGATAAGCTTCTCGAAAGAGAGATTCCACTTATCGAAAATAAAGGTGGATAAGCTTCTCAAAAGAGAGATGCCACTTATCGAAAATAAAGGTGGATAAGCTACTCGAAAGAGAGATGCCACTTATCGAAAATAAAGGTGGATAAGCTTCTCGAAAGAGAGATTCCACTTATCGAAAATAAAGCTGGATAAGCTTCTCGAAAGAGAGATGCCACTTATCGAAAATAACAGTAGATAAGCTTCTCTAAAGAGAGATGCCACTTATCATAAATAAAGGTGGATAAGCTTCTCGAAAGAGAGATGCCACTTATCGAAAATAACGGTAGATAAGCTTCTCTAAAGAGAGATGACACTTATCATAAATAAAGGTGGATAAGCTTCTCGAAAGAGATATGCCACTTATCGAAAATAAACGTGCATAAGCTTCTCGAAAGAGAGATGCCACTTCTCGAAAATAAAAGTGGATAAGCTTCTCGAAAGAGAGATGCCACTTATCAAAAATAAAGGTGAATAAGCTTTACGAAAGACAGATGCCACTAATCGAAAATAAAGGAGGATAACCTACCTAAAAGAGAGATGCCACTTATCGAAAATAAAGGTGGATAAGATTCTCAAAAGACAGTTGCCACTTGTTGAAAATAAAGGGGGTTAATCTACTCGAAAGAGAGATGCCACTTATTGAAAATAACGGTAAATAAGCTTCTCGAAAGAGAGATTCCACTTATCGAAAATAAAGGTGGATAAGCTTCTCGAAAGAGAGATGCCACTTATCGAAAATAAAGGTGGATAAGCTTCTCGAAAGAGAGATGCCACTTATTAGAAATAAAGGTGGATAAGCTTCTCGAAAGTGATATGCCAATTATCAAAAACAAAGGTGGATAAGCTTCTCGAAAGAGAGATGCCACTTATAAAAAATAAAGGTGGATAAGCTTCTCAAAAGAGAGATGCCACTTATCGAAAATAAAGGTGGATAAGCTACTCGAAAGAGAGATGCCACTTATCGAAAATAAAGGTGGATAAGCTTCTCGAAAGAGAGGTTCCACTTATCGAAAATAAAGGTGAATAAGCATCTCGAAAGAGAGATGCCACTTATCGAAAATAATGGTAGATAAGATTCTCTAAAGAGAGATGCCACTTATCATAAATAAAGGTGGATAAGCTTCTCGAAAGAGAGATGCCACTTATCGAAAATAACGGTAGATAAGCTTCTCAAAAGAGAGATGACACTTATCATAAATAAAGGTGGATAAGCTTCTCAAAAGAGAGATGCCACTTATCGAAAATAAAGGTGGATAATCTTCTCGAAAGAGAGATGCCACTTATCGAAAATAAAGGTGGATAAGCTTCTCGAAAGAGAGATGCCACTTATCAAAAATAAAGGTGAATAAGCTTTACGAAAGACAGATGCCACTAATCGAAAATAAAGGAGGATAACCTACCTAAAAGAGAGATGCCACTTATCGAAAATAAAGGTGGATAAGCATCTCAAAAGACAGATGCCACTTGTTGAAAATAAAGGTGGTTAATCTACTCAAAAGATAGATGCCACTTATTGAAAATAAAGGTGGATAAGCTTCTCGAAAGAGAGATGCCACTTATCGAAAATAAAGGTGGATAAGCTTCTCGAAAGAGAGATGCCACTTATCAGAAATAAAGGTGGATAAGCTTTTCGAAAGTGAGATGCCAATTATCAAAAATAAAGGTGGATAAGCATCTCTAAAGAGAGATGCCACTTATCATAAATAAAGGTGGATAAGCTTCTCGAAAGATAGATGCGACTTATCGAACATAACGGTAAATAAGCTTCTCTAAAGAGAGATGACCCTTATCACAAATAAAGGTGGATAAGCTACTCGAAAGAGAGATGCCACTTATCGAAAATAAAGGTGGATAAGCTTCTCGAAAGAGAGATGCCACTTATCGAAAATAAAGGTGGATAAGCTTCTCGAAAGAGAGATGCCACTTATCGAAAATAAAGGTGGATAAGCTTCTCAAAAGAGAGATGCCACTTATCGAAAATAAAGGTGGATAAGCTTCTCGAAAGAGAGATGCCACTTATTAGAAATAAAGGTGGATAAGCTTCTCGAAAGTTAGATGCCAATTATACAAAAAAAAGGTGGATAAGCTTCTCGAAAGAGAGATGCCACTTATCAAAAATAAAGGTGGATAAGCTTCTCGAAAGAGAGATTCCACTTATCGAAAATAAAGGTGGATAAGCTTCTCAAAAGAGAGATGCCACTTATCGAAAATAAAGGTGGATAAGCTACTCGAAAGAGAGATGCCACTTATCGAAAATAAAGGTGGATAAGCTTCTCGAAAGAGAGATTCCACTTATCGAAAATAAAGCTGGATAAGCTTCTCGAAAGAGAGATGCCACTTATCGAAAATAACAGTAGATAAGCTTCTCTAAAGAGAGATGCCACTTATCATAAATAAAGGTGGATAAGCTTCTCGAAAGAGAGATGCCACTTATCGAAAATAACGGTAGATAAGCTTCTCTAAAGAGAGATGACACTTATCATAAATAAAGGTGGATAAGCTTCTCGAAAGAGATATGCCACTTATCGAAAATAAAGGTGCATAAGCTTCTCGAAAGAGAGATGCCACTTCTCGAAAATAAAAGTGGATAAGCTTCTCAAAAGAGAGATGCCACTTATCAAAAATAAAGGTGAATAAGCTTTACGAAAGACAGATGCCACTAATCGAAAATAAAGGAGGATAACCTACCTAAAAGAGAGATGCCACTTATCGAAAATAAAGGTGGATAAGATTCTCAAAAGACAGTTGCCACTTGTTGAAAATAAAGGGGGTTAATCTACTCGAAAGAGAGATGCCACTTATTGAAAATAACGGTGGATAAGCTTCTCGAAAGAGAGATTCCACTTATCGAAAATAAAGGTGGATAAGCTTCTCGAAAGAGAGATGCCACTTATCGAAAATAAAGGTGGATAAGCTTCTCGAAAGAGAGATGCCACTTATTAGAAATAAAGGTGGATAAGCTTCTCGAAAGTGATATGCCAATTATCAAAAACAAAGGTGGATAAGCTTCTCGAAAGAGAGATGCCACTTATAAAAAATAAAGGTGGATAAGCTTCTCAAAAGAGAGATGCCACTTATCGAAAATAAAGGTGGATAAGCTACTCGAAAGAGAGATGCCACTTATCGAAAATAAAGGTGGATAAGCTTCTCGAAAGAGAGGTTCCACTTATCGAAAATAAAGGTGAATAAGCATCTCGAAAGAGAGATGCCACTTATCGAAAATAACGGTAGATAAGATTCTCTAAAGAGAGATGCCACTTATCATAAATAAAGGTGGATAAGCTTCTCGAAAGAGAGATGCCACTTATCGAAAATAACGGTAGATAAGCTTCTCTAAAGAGAGATGACACTTATCATAAATAAAGGTGGATAAGCTTCTCAAAAGAGAGATGCCACTTATCGAAAATAAAGGTGGATAAGCTTCTCGAAAGAGAGATGCCACTTATCGAAAATAAAGGTGGATAAGCTTCTCGAAAGAGAGATGACACTTATCAAAAATAAAGGTGAATAAGCTTTACGAAAGACAGATGCCACTAATCGAAAATAAAGGAGGATAACCTACCTAAAAAAGAGATGCCACTTATCGAAAATAAAGGTGGATAAGATTCTCAAAAGACAGATGCCACTTGTTGAAAATAAAGGTGGTTAATCTACTCAAAAGATAGATGCCACTTATTGAAAATAAAGGTGGATAAGCTTCTCGAAAGAGAGATGCCACTTATCGAAAATAAAGGTGGATAAGCTTCCCGAAAGAGAGATTCCACTTATCCAAAATAAAGGTGGATAAGCTTCTCGAAAGAGAGATGCCACTTATCGAAAATAACGGTAGATAAGCTTCTCTAAAGAGAGATGCCACTAATCATAAATAAAGGTGGATAAGCTTCTCGAAAGAGAGATGCCACTTATCAAAAATAAAGGTGAATAAGCTTTACGAAAGACAGATGCCACTAATCGAAAAATAAAGGAGGATAACCTACCTAAAAGAGAGATGCCACTTATCGAAAATAAAGGTGGATAAGCATCTCAAAAGACAGATGCCACTTGTTGAAAATAAAGGTGGTTAATCTACTCAAAAGATAGATGCCACTTATTGAAAATAAAGGTGGATAAGCTTCTCGAAAGAGAGATGCCACTTATCGAAAATAAAGGTGGATAAGCTTCTCGAAAGAGAGATGCCACTTATCAGAAATAAAGGTGGATAAGCTTCTCGAAAGTGAGATGCCAATTATCAAAAATAAAGGTGGATAAGCATCTCTAAAGAGAGATGCCACTTATCATAAATAAAGGTGGATAAGCTTCTCGAAAGATACATGCCACTTATCGAACATAACGGTAAATAAGCTTCTCTAAAGAGAGATGACCCTTATCACAAATAAAGGTGGATAAGCTTCTCGAAAGAGAGATGCCACTTATCGAAAATAAAGGTGGATAAGCTTCTCGAAAGAGAGATGCCACTTATCGAAAATAAAGGTAGATAAGCTTCTCGAAAGAGAGATGCCACTTATCGAAAATAAAGGTGGATAAGCTTCTCAAAAGAGAGATGCCACTTATCGAAAATAAAGGTGGATAAGCTTCTCGAAAGAGAGATGCCACTTAATAGAAATAAAGGTGGATAAGCTTCTCGAAAGTGAGATGCCAATTATACAAAAAAAAGGTGGATAAGCTTCTCGAAAGAGAGATGCCACTTATCGAAAATAAAGGTGGATAAGCTTCTCGAAAGAGAGATTCCACTTATCGAAAATAAAGGTGGATAACCTTCTCAAAAGAGAGATGCCACTTATCGAAAATAAAGGTGGATAAGCTACTCGAAAGAGAGATGCCACTTATCAAAAATAAAGGTGGATAAGCTTCTCGAAAGAGAGATTCCACTTATCGAAAATAAAGCTGGATAAGCTTCTCGAAAGAGAGATGCCACTTATCGAAAATAACAGTAGATAAGCTTCTCTAAAGAGAGATGCCACTTATCATAAATAAAGGTGGATAAGCTTCTCGAAAGAGAGATGCCACTTATCGAAAATAACGGTAGATAAGCTTCTCTAAAGAGAGATGACACTTATCATAAATAAAGGTGGATAAGCTTCTCGAAAGAGATATGCCACTTATCGAAAATAAAGGTGCATAAGCTTCTCGAAAGAGAGATGCCACTTCTCTAAAATAAAAGTGGATAAGCTTCTCGAAAGAGAGATGCCACTTATCAAAAATAAAGGTGAATAAGCTTTACAAAAGACAGATTCCACTAATCGAAAATAAAGGAGGATAACCTACCTAAAAGAGAGATGCCACTTATCGAAAATAAAGGTGGATAAGATTCTCAAAAGTCAGATGCCACTTGTTGAAAATAAAGGGGGTTAATCTACTCGAAAGAGAGATGCCACTTATTGAAAATAAAGGTGGATAAGCTTCTCGAAAGAGAGATTCCACTTATCGAAAATAAAGGTGGATAAGCTTCTCGAAAGAGAGATGCCACTTATCGAAAATAAAGGTGGATAAGCTTCTCAAAAGAGAGATGCCACTTATTAGAAATAAAGGTGGATAAGCTTCTCGAAAGTGAGATGCCAATTATCAAAAATAAAGGTGGATAAGCTTCTCGAAAGAGAGATGCCACTTATCAAAAATAAAGGTGGATAAGCTTCTCGAAAGAGAGATGCCACTTATCGAAAATAAAGGTGGATAAGCTTCCCGAAAGAGAGATTCCACTTATTGAAAATAAAGGTGGATAAGCTTCTCGAAAAAGAGATGCCACTTATCGAAAATAACGGTAGATAAGCTTCTCTAAAGAGAGATGCCACTTATCATAAATAAAGGTGGATAAGCTTCTCCAAAGAGAGATGCCACTTATCGAAAATAACGGTAGATAAGCTTCTCTAAAGAGAGATGACACTTATCATAAGTAAAGGTGGATAAGCTTCTCGAAAGAGAGATGCCACTTATCGAAAATAAAGGTGGATAAGATTCTCGAAAGAGAGATGCCACTTCTCGAAAATAAAGGTGGATAAGCTTCTCGAAAGAGAGATGCCACTTATCAAAAATAAAGGTGAATAAGCTTTACGAAAGATAGATGCCACTAATCGAAAAATAAAGGAGGATAACCTACCTAAAAGAGAGATGCCACTTATCGAAAATAAAGGTGGATAAGCTTCTCAAAAGACATATGCCATTTGTTGAAAATAAAGGTGGATAAGCTACTCGAAAAAGAGATGCCACTTATCGAAAATAAAAGTGGATAAGCTTCTCGAAAGAGAGATGCCACTTATCAAAAATAAAGGTGAATAAGCTTTACGAAAGACAGATGCCACTATTCGAAAGTAAAGGAGGATAATCTACCTAAAAGAGAGATGCCACTTATCGAAAATAAAGGTGGATAAGCTTCTCGAAAGAGAGATGCCACTTATCAAAAATAAAGGTGAATAAGCTTTACGAAAGACAGATGCCACTAATCGAAATTAAAGGAGGATAACCTACCTAAAAGAGAGATGCCACTTATCGAAAATAAAGGTGGATAAGATTCTCAAAAGACAGATGCCACTTGTTGAAAATAAAGGTGGTTAATCTACTCAAAAGATAGATGCCACTTATTGAAAATAAAGGTGGATAAGCTTCTCGAAAGATAGATGCCACTTATCGAAAATAAAGGTGGATAAGCTTCTCGAAAGAGAGATGCCACTTATCAGAAATAAAGGTGGATAAGCTTCTCGAAAGTGAGATGCCAATTATTAAAAATAAAGGTGGATAAGCTTCTCTAAAGAGAGATGCCACTTATCATAAATAAAGGTGGATAAGCTTCTCGAAAGATAGATGCCACTTATCGAACATAACGGTAGATAAGCTTCTCTAAAGAGAGATGACCCTTATCACAAATAAAGGTGGATAAGCTTCTTGAAAGAGAGATGCCACTTATCGAAAATAAAGGTGGATAAGCTTCTCGAAAGAGAGATGCCACTTATCGAAAATAAAGGTGGATAAGCTTCTCGAAAGAGAGATGCCACTTATCGAAAATAAAGGTGGATAAGCTTCTCGAAAGAGAGATGCCACTTATCGAAAATAAAGGTGGATAAGCTTCTCGAAAGAGAGATGCCACTTATTAGAAATAAAGGTGGATAAGCTTCTCGAAAGTGAGATGCCAATTATACAAAAAAAAAGGTGGATAAGCTTCTCGAAAGAGAGATGCCACTTATCGAAAATAAAGGTGGATAAGCTTCTCGAAAGAGAGATTCCACTTATCGAAAATAAAGGTGGATAAGCTTCTCAAAAGAGAGATGCCACTTATCGAAAATAAAGGTGGATAAGCTACTCGAAAGAGAGATGCCACTTATCGAAAATAAAGGTGGATAAGCTTCTCGAAAGACAGATTCCACTTATCGAAAATAAAGGTGGATAAGCTTCTCAAAAGAGAGATGCCACTTATCGAAAATAAAGGTGGATAAGCTACTCGAAAGAGAGATGCCACTTATCGAAAATAAAGGTGGATAAGCTTCTCGAAAGAGAGATTCCACTTATCGAAAATAAAGCTGGATAAGCTTCTCGAAAGAGAGATGACACTTATCAAAAATAACAGTAGATAAGCTTCTCTAAAGAGAGATGCCACTTATCATAAATAAAGGTGGATAAGCTTCTCGAAAGAGAGATGCCACTTATCGAAAATAACGGTAGATAAGCTTCTCTAAAGAGAGATGGCACTTATCATAAATAAAGGTGGATAAGCTTCTCGATAGAGATATGCCACTTATCGAAAATAAAGGTGCATAAGCTTCTCGAAAGAGAGATGCCACTTCTCGAAAATAAAAGTGGATAAGCTTCTCGAAAGAGAGATGCCACTTATCAAAAATAAAGGTGAATAAGCTTTACAAAAGACAGATGCCACTAATAAAAAATAAAGGAGGATAACCTACCTAAAAGAGAGATGCCACTTATCGAAAATAAAGGTGGATAAGCTTCTCGAAAGAGAGATGCCACTTATCGAAAATAAAGGTGGATAAGCTTCTCGAAAGAGAGATGCCACTTATTAGAAATAAAGGTGGATAAGCTTCTCGAAAGTGAGATGCCAATTATACAAAAAAAAGGTGGATAAGCTTCTCGAAAGAAAGATGCCACTTATCGAAAATAAAGGTGGATAAGCTTCTCGAAAGAGAGATTCCACTTATCGAAAATAAAGGTGGATAAGCTTCTCAAAAGAGAGATGCCACTTATCGAAAATAAAGGTGGATAAGCTACTCGAAAGAGAGATGCCACTTATCAAAAATAAAGGTGGATAAGCTTCTCGAAAGAGAGATTCCACTTATCGAAAATAAAGGTGGATAAGCTTCTCGAAAGAGAGATGCCACTTATCGAAAATAACGGTAGATAAGCTTCTCTAAAGAGAGATGCCACTTATCATAAATAAAGGTGGATAAGCTTCTCCAAAGATAGATGCCACTTATCGAAAATAACGGTAGACAAGCTTCTCTAAAGAGAGATGACACTTATCATAAATAAAGGTGGATAAGCTTCTCGAAAGAGAGATGCCACTTATCGAAAATAAAGGTGGATAAGCTTCTCAAAAGAGAGATGCCACTTCTCGAAAATAAAGGTGGATAAGCTTCTCGAAAGAGAGATGCCACTTATCAAAAATAAAGGTGAATAAGCTTTACGAAAGACAGATGCCACTAATCGAGAAATAAAGGAGGATAACCTACCTAAAAGGGAGATGCCACTTATCGAAAATAAAGGTGGATAAGCATCTCAAAAGACAGATGCCACTTGTTGAAAATAAAGGTGGATAAGCTACTCGAAACAGAGATGCCACTTATCGAAAATAAAGGTGGATAAGCTTCTCGAAAGAGAGATGCCACTTATCAAAAATAAAGGTGAATAAGCTTTACGAAAGACAGATGCCACTAATCGAAAGTAAAGGAGGATAACCTACCTAAAAGAGAGATGCCACTTATCGAAAATAAAGGTGGATAAGATTCTCAAAAGACAGATGCCACTTGTTGAAAATAAAGGTGGTTAATCTACTCAAAAGATAGATGCCACTTATTGAAAATAAAGGTGGATAAGCTTCTCGAAAGAGAGATGCCACTTATCGAAAATAAAGGTGGATAAGCTTCTCGAAAGAGAGATGCCACTTATCAGAAATAAAGGTGGATAAGCTTCTCGAAAGTGAGATGCCAATTATCAAAAATAAAGGTGGATAAGCTTCTCTAAAGAGAGATGCCACTTATCATAAATAAAGGTGGATAAGCTTCTCGAGAGATAGATGCCACTTATCGAACATAACGGTGGATAAGCTTCTCTAAAGAGAGATGACCCTTATCACAAATAAAGTGGATAAGCTTCTCGAAAGAGAGATGCCACTTATCGAAAATAAAGGTGGATAAGCTTCTCGAAAGAGAGATGCCACTTATCGAAAATAAAGGTGGATAAGCTTCTCGAAAGAGAGATGCCACTTATCGAAAATAAAGGTGGATAAGCTTCTCGAAAGAGAGATGCCACTTATCAACAATAAAGGTGGATAAGCTTCTCGAAAGAGAGATGCCATTTATTAGAAATAAAGGTGGATAAGCTTCTCGAATGTGAGATGCCAATTATACAAAAAAAAGGTGGATAAGCTTCTCGAAAGAGAGATGCCACTTATCGAAAATAAAGGTGGATAAGCTTCTCGAAAGAGAGATTCCACTTATCGAAAATAAAGGTGGATAAGCTTCTCAAAAGAGAGATGCCACTTATCGAAAATAAAGGTGGATAAGCTACTCGAAAGAGAGATGCGACTTATCGAAAATAAAGGTGGATAAGCTTCTCGAAAGAGAGATTCCACTTATCGAAAATAAAGCTGGATAAGCTTCTCGAAAGAGAGATGCCACTTATCGAAAATAACAGTAGATAAGCTTCTCTAAAGAGAGATGCCACTTATCATAAATAAAGGTGGATAAGCTTCTCGAAAGAGAGATGCCACTTATCGAAAATAACGGTAGATAAGCTTCTCTAAAGAGAGATGACACTTATCATAAATAAAGGTGGATAAGCTTCTCGAAAGAGATATGCCACTTATCGAAAATAAAGGTGCATAAGCTTCTCGAAAGAGAGATGCCACTTCTCGAAAATAAAAATGGATAAGCTTCTCGAAAGAGAGATGCCACTTATCAAAAATAAAGGTGAATAAGCTTTACAAAAGACAGATGCCACTAATCGAAAATAAAGGAGGATAACCTACCTAAAAGAGAGATGCCACTTATCGAAAATAAAGGTGGATAAGTGTTGCACCCTAAAATTTGCCCAACCTTATTCACTTGGTTTATGTTTCAATGTCATTAGCATTTGCATATAGAGTCATGTATATAGACTAACCATCTGCATAGCATAAGCATAGCAAGTCATTCAACAGGGGACCAAGCATTATTCTCATCTCTAGAGGCCTATCCAGAGGTTATTGTCCTAATTCAATCTCATTCAAGTCATCAGAAAAGAATTTGAAAGCAAAGAGTTCAGCAGATCAAGCCTTGAGTCCATCTCCTAGCTGAGGGTATCTGAGGGTCAACAAGAGGGTTGTGAGCTGTGAGTTGAAGGCATGTAGAGTATCTAGACATCTTGGAGGACTTAGAAAGTCATTTAAAGAAGGAGACAAGTCATTGATGAGAGCACAAGAGCTATAGCTGAAGGCAGTCAACTAGGGTTTCATCTGGGTCAACCCTAGGTCAACCCTAGGTCAATTGACTGATTTAAGGGGCATTCAAGTCTAGTGGAGAGATGTGGGGTTCATCATTGGACATATAAAGAAGGATATGGAGATATGCCAAGAAGAATTCAAGAGAAATCAAGGAGAAGAGGAGCTTCTAAATTAGGGTTTCTGTGTAAAATCCCCTAGTTTAGGTCAAATTTCCAAGCATGACAAGTCAAAATGCTAGCTTCAAATGGCTTCTTGGCCAACATGAAACTTGTAGAGGATCTCAAGAACTTTAATTTGAGTGGTGGAAGACATCAAGGAGATTTGTAGAACTCAAGTTATGGTCCTTGCAAGTTACAGGTCATCTGAGGTATCTGAAATTTTGTCTGTGAAAGTGACTTGACTTCCAAGCAATTTTTACCCCTCAAGGAGATTTCAAATGAATTCTTGGTCAACATAAGAATTGTTCCTCATTGTCTTAGCTTTCTAGAATGGTATAGCATGCCCTCATATGATGTGTGGAACTCAACTTATGGTCTTGGCAAGCAAAGGGTATTTTGGGCATTTGTGAATTACAGGTCATTTTAACCCATGTCCAAAACTCATACAAGGAGGCCTCAAATGGAAAAACTTACAACATCAAACTTGCTCCAAATGACATTTTGAGTCTAGAAAGAAGGTCACAAATTGTTGGAAAAGCTCATAACATGAAGTTGCATGATTGGTCAAATTTGAACTAAAATGGCTTATAACTTGAATAAAGTCAAAGTGAAAAATGGTTTGAGAGATTTATAAGTCCAAATGGAGACTTCCAATATATGATTTTGAATGGAAAACACATTCTAAGAACAATGGTTCAAGTACATTTTTGAGCTTAGTGGAAAAAATCAAAGTTATCCATGGTTACTTGCATTTGAAGAAACATAATCAAAGTTGGAAGGCAAGGGAAGTTGTAAGATGGATCTAGAAATTTCCATTGAGCCCTATATATTCATGAAATCAGAATTGAGCAAGGGTTGGATTCATTTTTCACCAAAATCTCACAAAGTTTCTCATTCTTTCTCATTGCAATTTCATCCAAATTTCACAAATTCAGCATCAATTCTCATCAACATTGATCCTCCTACATTCAATCATCATCATGGCATAGAATTCAATCAAGATCCTGGTGGTTAGAGCTCAATTTCGTGCACTTTCATCAAGAACACACAAGTTGCAAATTCAGTTGGAACTCAAGATCCAGTGCAGGACTCCTCAAGGTGTTGCATACAGAATCAAGTAGTGCAATTGTAGATCAAGATCCAAGCATCAAGACTCTTAGATCCACAAGTTTCATCATCATCCACAAGCTTTTGCACCAGGTTCAATTTCTCTCCCATAGCTTGATACAGATAGATTTGCATTAGTCTGTTAGTATAATAATGATGTAGGATGTTAGTAGAGCATTTCTGATTGATTAGGAGTAATTTAGTGATGATTCATAGCAGGTTGTTGAAACTGTTAGGACTTAGAACTTGCAATAGAGTGTGTGATAATCTTAGGTTGTTAGCACAGAATGATCTGCGTGAAGTATAGAAGGGATTAGTGTAGGTTTGGTTGAGAATCTTGAGGATGAGTTGCAGAGTATTTTCATGGAGTCAGAACTTGTTGCGCTCGGGCTGAGTGATTTGCTGAATTTCAGATTGAACTATGACCATAGGCGTATAGAGGGAGAGATTTAGAGTATTTTTCATGTTTATATCGTGTTGTTTCATGCACTGTGGAGAGAGAACAGATTGATGGAAGTTGGTTCGTGCATGGCTTCCATGGAGTGTTAAACCCTAGCTTTCAGGGCAGGAGGTAGGAGATGCAATCGTGGCTGTCCATTTCGTGTTGGACCTTTGACCTCAAAGCCAATCCTGTGGCTCTCATTCAATTCAGATTTTGGAGGGAGAGAGTGGTGCCCTAAACGCACCGTTTCATTTAATGAAACGGGCGGGCCTGAGTGTTGAGTGATATCCCCACCCCCCAGCATTGAGCCCAATTCCATTTGAACGTGAAAACTATGCTGAATGCACCCCCTGCTTGTTTTTTTTATTTTCAATAATTCTGATTTGTTCTGGGCCTAATTCAAGCTTGCTACGCGCACCCCCGTTTGCTGGCCCATCCTGATTATGAACTGAGCGTGATTGCTACTAGTACCCCCCTGGCTATTTCTTCCTTCTTTTTTTATTATTTTCTTTTCATTTTTTTCATTCATTTTAAAAATTCATAATAAATAGATAAAAAATCATTTTTAATTCATTCTTTTTACATCATTTTCATTAGAATGTCTAGAAAATTGTCATTAAATAAAATTGCATTTTTATTTTTATTTGATATTTTTCCCATATTTTCTAAATAAATAGCATTTTAAATAGTTTCATTTCATGCATGATTTTATTAATTTTTGTTCTATTAAATGCTTTCATATTTTTTGTTCATTCTTTTTAAGTTGCTTAGATGAGATATTGAACTTGTAGAAACAATTTAGTTCCCATTTTTAGAAATTAATTTTAGGTGCTTAATGTAGGTTTGAACAGCATGAACAAATTAGGGTTTTTAGGTGATGACTTAAGAAGTTTGATTTCATTTCCCTTAGGACTTAGGGTTTGAATAGTTTAGCTATGGGATTATAGGGGCTATGGGTAGTTATTAGATCCCCTTAGAAAAAGTTAGGATTCCCCTACTGCTATTAATACTCTGTGTATGTCTGATTGACTGGTGTGGTGTGCCCTCTGGGATTATTGCTTGCTTGCTTGGGTATTGGGATTGTCTGGGAACTTGGGAGAGTTGAAGACTTAAGGAGATGAAGACCATTGGAGATCCAGAGATTGAAGATCAACTTCCAGAGTTGAAGAGAAGATTCTTGCTAGCAGATGCTGAGGAACTAGGGTTTAGGAGCTAGGCAGAGCTCTAGGTTAGAAAGCTTGTTTCTCAAACATGGATTGCCTTGTCTGCATCCATTCTTCTCTGTGATTCAGAGTCTCTCTAAGACACTCACCCCCTTCCTTTGGAAGGCTTGGTGATAGGGTCTATGAGATAGAACTCTTGAGAGAAAATGTCTCTTGTGTTAGAAGTAGTCTGTTCACCACCCTTGGTAGTCAGCTGATTGCTTAACACCCAATTCACTCTTGTGACTGATCCCTCATCCTGGAGGTTTGAGCTTGAAGAAAAGCCATTGCAGATAGAAGACTGATGATTAAAGCCCTTTGCCTGAAGGTCATGAAGATGGAGATTGATGCTTGTTGAAGCCTGTAGCTGAGTGGAGATTACTTGGAGCCAGATGTTGATTCAGAGCTGCTGATGCTGTTGATGTTTTTGCTGTATTTCATTTCTGATGTATTGATTGGTTTTCCTGACTGTATTGTTTGCTATTTACCCTGTTGGGTTGAAAGTGAATCCAGTTCACTTTCGCCTATTGTTTTCTAGGTTCGAGGTTGAGTGGGACTCCCTTGCCTCGCTTGTATTGTTGCATCCATGCATTTTACTGTTTTACTGTATATATCTGATATTGTTTCTGTTTCTGCCTATCCCGTAGGATCTCTGTTTCTCTCTGTGCAAGAGAGGAGCATGATAGACACTAGGTCTTAACCCATGCATGATAACATTAGGTTAGTTTGTTTCCCTTCGCAACCGTAGGTTAGAGTTCTGTCTCTTCTTTCTCAAAACAAACAGAAAAACACCATAAAGATTTCAAACACAATAAAAGACACTTCTTCCGTAAGAGAATGTGAACTCATCAAAGCGTCATTTTTGTCCGCCGGGACTGTTAATCAAGGAAACCTTTTTCAGAAGGAATAAAATCAACCAAGACAGACTTGTGTCGTACGTGGCCCGAACTACGTTTGCTCTGATCTTTCATGCTGTATGAAAGTACGTAGGCATAGGATGCGATATCCTAGCGAGCAACCTTCCCCTCCTTTCCCGTAGGTAGGCGACTACGTTGACTCTGATTTCTCGTTCCAGACGGGAATACGTAGGCATAAAGTGCGATACTTTGCCGAGTCATTTTTATTTCCATTTTATTTTCTTTTTAACCCTTGACCTATAGTTTAGATAGAATAACAATCCATACCCGAAAACAAGCGTGGATCCCGTCGAGTACGACGGACGTGAGGGGTGCTAATACCTTCCCCTTGCGTAACCGACTCCCGAACCCAGGTTTTGGTTGCGATGACCATACCTTTCCCGTGTTGTGCGAGGTTTACTCTGAGCGTTTCCTTTCCCTCCCGTGGGATAAATAACGCACGGTGGCGACTCTTCTGTTCAGCCGGCGCCGATTTTCGCAGTAGCGACAGCTGGCGACTCTGCTGGGGAACCAACGTCCCCTGGCTGCTAAGGACTGCGATGGTTCTTATGCATTTGGGATCCAACGTCCCTTGAGAGAGTCAATCCTAGCGCTTGTTTTCCCGTCGAGGATTTTGTATGGAGTTATTTTATATTTCTAACCTTGTATTTTCAGCTTTATATATTTATTATTGTTGCTGTATCTGGGGTGTGACGGGTGTTCTGATATTGAGAGATAAGCCGGACCTGGGCTTGAGTGCACCTAGAATTAGAGTAGAAATTAGTGGGTGCCCGCTTGCTTTGCTTGCTTTGGTATCCCATGAAATCTACACTCAGACGAGGTTCCTCTGGTTGGCCTCCTGCCCCTTCCTTTGGTTGGCGTGGGTTGCTGGTTAGTTGGATTGTCGACTCTGGGGACCGATCATTTGGAAGTTGGCTAAGTGAGGCCTCTTCAGGAATTGATGATGCCACTCCTTCTGGGAATCGTATCATCAACCCTGAAAGTCTGTGACGCCGACGACCGCATAGGATGCCGTACCTTGTGCCAGTTATAGGGTCACCCACCTGTGAGGGGATTCAGGGTTATGCAGGTAACTAGACCTTCAGACCACCGGTTTGTTTCTTGATCAGGATCCTGGATATTTATGGAGGGTTCTAAGGTCTGTCAGAGACCAGTTGGTGTGTTCCGAGGTCTGTCAGAGACTATTTGGAGATGTGTTCTGAGGTCTATCAGAGACCAGTGGGGGATATGATCCGAGGTCTGCCAGAGACCATTCAGGTTATGATTATGGGGTCTATCAGAGACCAGTATTGAGGCTTTGTTTTAGGTATATCTGAGACCAGGACTTGAGGACTTCTGGATGGTCTATCTGAGACCTTTCTTGATTGGGTTCAGGCTATTCAGCTACAGCTTTGGTCCCTGTTGCATGTTACTTGCATCGCACTACTGCATATCCATTACCATTTGCATTTCACTAACGTGTGTCTGTGCTGCAGGTGCATTTGCAATTCCCTAGTTCTAGTGCCCAGACTTCTGAGTGTTTGATCATGACTAGCTTAAGGAGAACGGTTGCTTACAAATTGCCTACGCCTGATATTGTTCCTCTACTTGGGTTGATCTCTCTTGCTGATGAGGGTGTTCGTAGGAGTTTCCGGATGAGCTATGGCAGACTACTGAGATTAGTGTGCAAACCTACAGAGGTAGAGTTAGATGGGATGTATGCTTTGATGCAATTCTACGACCCTGCTTTGAGGTGCTTTACGTTCTCCGACTTTATTGTAGGACCAACCCTGGAGGAATACGTTGAGTATGTTGAGCTGCCCGTGCAGAACCAGGTTCCATTCATTCATTATGACGCCAAGCCCAAGCCGGAGGATTTGGCAAAAGCCTTGCATATTGATGCTTCTGAACTTGTGACTACTGTTTCCCGTGGAGTTCCAGGCTTCTCACTCCAGTTCTTAGTTGGTAAAGCCCAAGAGTACGCCAAGAGCGGGTGCTGGATTGCTTTCAATGCTGTGTTGGCTTTGTGCATTTATGGCATAGTATTGTTCCCCAATATACCGGATTTTGTGGACTTTGATGCTTTCTACTTGTTTGCCGCTGGTAATCCTGTACCTACCTTACTCGGAGATCTCTACCACTCACTGCATTACAAGAATGAGAAGGGAAGAGGAAAGAATGTTCATCTGTGTGTGCCCTTGTTGAGTATGTGGTTTGAGAGCCACCTTCCTAAGAGAAGATCTGCTGCAGAGACCACAGTTCCAGTTGGCTGGCCAGAGCGCCTGATGAGGCTATCGTCGGAAGATATGGAGTGGTTTGATAGAGACCTGTTGGGATCTGAGCTCGTCTTCAGTTGTTCTGGGTACCCTAATGTGCCGTTGATAGGAAGAAAAGGGTGTATCAATTACAACCCTTCTCTATTCATTCGCCAGTTCGGATATGCACTGAAGAATCCACCTCAGGAGGAAGAAGTACAGGAATCTCTGTACTTCACAGGGGATTTGAAGGGGGAGTTACTAGCCAAGCTGCAGCATGCCTGGACACGTATTAACCGCAAAGGGAAGCCGTTGTTAGGAAAGAATGACTGTCAGGCCTATGCACCTTACAGGGTCTGGATCCAGGAAAGAGCAAGTCAGTTGAAGATGCCATTTCCAGACGCACCAATCCTCGCTCTTATTCCGGCAGAAGAGCCAACTACCGTTTCTCGGGAAGCCTACGAGCAAGTTGTGAAAGAAAAAGAAGCCTTGATGAAGATTAATGAAGGGTTAGAGCAAGAGTTAGCCCAGGCACGCAGCGAGAAAAACAAGGCCGTATATGCTTTCCAACAACAAATCGAGCTGCTAAACAGGTTAGGGGCTGAGTTGACTGAGGAAAAGAAAAAGCGTGAACGTCTAGGGCAAGAGTTCAGAAGCTCCCATGACATGCTGGAAGCCAAAAAGAAAGCGCTCGACGCAGCACACCGAGAGATATCTTCTTGCAATAAGACTTGGAATGCTACACTCACTAACAACAAGAAGAGGGAAGATAAGCTGAAGCAGCAAATTTCCGACCTCGAAGAGAAGTTGAAGTCTAGCATCAAGAAGTGTGAGGAGGAAGTGATGACCCGGTATAGTGTCCAGCATGCACTGAACAAGGCAATCAAATCCAGAGATGAAGCAGTGTCTCAGAAGCGAAAGTTAGAAGATTGCTTCGGAGAAGCAACATGGGAAGAAACTGCTGAAGACGTACGCCATGTCCTTAAGAGGAGAAACCAGCTTGTTGAAGGGCTGCTTGATCGACCAAGCCATCCGGAGACCAGGAAGTTGATAGAGGAGTACCAGACTTTTGGGAGGATTTGATCATTTCATGTAGTAACTTGTATGCTTTATTTGCATAGTGCTGACCATCACCAGGATTGTTGGTTGAGGTCATGCCTTCTTTATACTCTCAGTGATATTGTACCCTGGGCTTATTGATTCTCCCTGCAATATATGAGGCTTTCTATGATTCAGCTCCGATATTCCTATTGTCAACACTGCCACTGCACCGGCACCTTCGCACTAGAACTGGGGGAATGAACTTCCCTAATGCACAGACACATTGCATTGCATTCATATTCATACTGCATTACAGGTAATCTTTGAATAGTGTCTTATTTCTCGCTTTTACCAGGTACTTACCAGGATTCCAGATCAACATCCGCACCGCTATTCTACACGCTCCAATTGTCGAAAAATCATGGACCAAATGTAGAACGAGATGCAAGATGTACGCGAGAAGCTCGCTCTCTTCATGCAAACCATGGAAGCTATAGCAAAAGGGCAGGAGAATTTGCAGGCCATGGTCCAGCCTCTGTTGGCCCGAAACGCTGGTCATGGTAATGAAGATCATCAGTCTGTCCGGGTTGATACTGCTCATGGAGACGGCACTCCCACGCCAGTGGCTCCGCCTGTAATCAATACACCTGCTACTAATATCAACAACGCTACCGCTGCTGTGAATGGTAACGTCGGAGTGGGGAATGAGACCGCTGTCCATAATGCTGGGCTGGGTGATGTCAATTTGGGAGATAATCTAGGAGGCAATGGCTTTGTCAATACTGGATTCGGATTCAACGATCAGGGATTCGATAACACTGGGAAGTATGGCTTTAATGCTCAAGGCTTTGGGCAAGATGGTTATGGTATGGTCAATCAGGGTTACGGAGGCTTTGGAAACGGAAACGGTACTGGATTTATGGCTTTTGGTCCTGCTGGAGGTGTTCAAGGGTACGGCAACAGAGGCCGAGGTCCGGGGATGAATCAGATCAGAGCTGGACGTAATAATGGATATGAGGGGTATGGAGCTGGAAACGGCATGTGGCAAGAAGATCAGCAGGAAGACGCCTTCTCCGGAGGAGGTTTTGAAGGGCCGATGGATGATTCCCAAAAGATTAGAATGCTGGAAGAGCAGATGAAGGGAGTCTTAAATCAAAGTGCTGTGGGATTGGACATGGCAACAATGGGCTTGGTACCTGGCTTGAGGGTGCCTATTAAATTCAAAGCTCCTGCGTTTGACAAGTGTTGCACCCTAAAATTTGCCCAACCTTATTCACTTGGTTTATGTTTCAATGTCATTAGCATTTGCATATAGAGTCATGTACATAGTCTAATCATCTACATAGCATAAGCATAGCAAGTCATACAACAGGGGATCAATCATTATTTTCATCTCTAGAAGCCTATCAAGAGGTTATTATCCCAATTCAATCTCATTCAAGTCATCAGGAAAGAATTTGAAAGCAAAGAGTTCAGCAGATCAAGCCTTGAGTTCATCTCCGAGCTGAGGGTATCTGAGGGTCAACAAGAGGGTTGTGAGCTGTGAGTTGAAGGCATGGAGAGTATCTAGACATTATGAGAGACTTAGAAAGTCATTTGGAGAAGGAGACAAGTCATTGATGAGAGCACAAGAGCTATAGCTGAAGACAGTCAACTAGGGTTTCATCTGGGTCAACCCTAGGTCAACCCTAAGTCAATTGACTGATTTAAGGGGCATTCAAGTCTAGTGGAGAGATGTGGGGTTCATCATTGGACATATAAAGAAGGATATGGAGATATGCCAAGGAGAATTCAAGAGAAATCAAGGAGAAGAGGAGTTTCTAAATTAGGGTTTCTGTGTAAAATCCCCTAGTTTAGGTCAAATTTCCAAGCAAGATAAGTCAAAATTCTAGCTTCAAATGGCTCCTTGGCCAACATGAAACTTGTAGAGGATCTCAAGACCTTTAATTTGAGTGGTGGAAGACATCAAGGAGATTTATAGAACTCAAGTTATGGTCCTTGCAAGTTACAGGTCATCTGAGGCATCTGAAATTTTGTCTGTGAAAGTGACTTGACTTCCAAGCTAGTTTTACCCCTCAAGGAGATTTCAAATGAACTTCTGTTCAACATAAGAATTGTTCCTCATTGTCTTAGCTTTCTAGAATGGTATAGCATGCCCTCATATGATGTGTGGAACTCAACTTATGGTCTTGGCAAGCAAAGGGTATTTTGGTCATTTGTGAATTACAGGTCATTTTAACCTATGTCCAAAACTCATACAAGGAGGCCTCAAATGGAAAAACTTACAACATCAAACTTGCTCCAAATGTGATTTTAAGTCTAGAAAGAAGGTCACAAATTGTTGGAAAAGCTCATAACATGAAGTTGCATGATTGGTCCAAATTTGAACTAAAATGGCTTATAATTTGAATAAAGTCAAAATGAAAAATGGTTTGGGAGATTTATAAGTCCAAATGGAGACTTCCAATATATGATTTTGGGTCCAAAAGACATTCTAGAGACAATGGTTCAAACACTTTTTTGAGCTTAGTGGAACAAATCAAAGTTATTCATGGTTACTTGCATTTGAAGAAACATTTCAAAAATCAACCAATGTGGAATGCAAGGGAATGTGGCAAGATGGTTCTAGAAAGTTCATGTGAGCCCTATATATTCATGAAATCAGAATTGAGCAAGGGTTGGATTCATTTTTCACCAAAATCTCACAAATTCTCTCCATTCTTTCTCATTGCATTTTCACTCCAATTTCTCAAATTCTTCACCAATCACCATCAAAATCAATTTCATCATACTGATTCACCATCATGGCATAGAATTCAATCAAGATCCTAGTGGTTAGAGCTCAATTTTGTGCACTTTCATCAAGAACACACAAGCTGCAAATTCAGTTGGAACTCAAGATCCAGTGCAAGACTCCTCAAAGTGTTGCATACAGAATCAAGTAGTGCAATTGTAGATCAAGATCCAAGCCTCAAAAGCCTCAGATCCACGAGTTCCATCATCATCCACAAGCTTTCACACCAGGTGCATTTTCTCTGCCACAGCTTGATATAGTTAGTTTAGCATGGTTTTGTTAGTTTAGATGTGATTTAGATTGTTAGTAGAGCGATTAGGATGAGTTTAGTGATGTTTAGTGATAGTTTGTGACAGGTTGTTAGAACTGTTAGGATGTAGAACATGTAGCATAGTGCATGATAATCTTAGTTTGATAGATCAGAATAATCACCATTAGTCATAGATTAGATTAGTATAGGTTTGGTTGAGAATTATGCTGATGAGTTGCAGAGCATTTTCATGGTGGCCAGAGATTATTGCTATCGGGTTGAGGGTTATGTTGAGTTTCAGAACAATCTAATACCATAGGTTTGTAGAGGGAGAGATTCTGAGTGATTTTCATGTTTGGATCGTGGTGTTTCATGGATTGTGGAAGGAGAACAGATTGAGGGAAGTTGGTTCGTGCATGGAGTCTTCATGGTGTAAACCCTAATTCTCATGAACTAATGAAGAAGACGAAATCATGGCCGTCCATTTCGTGTTGGACCTTTGACTCAGAAGCCCATCGTGTGGCTGAGGTTTAAAGCTGGATTTGGAGGGAAGCTGTAGGTGCCCTAAACGCACCGTTTCATTAATTGAAACGGGCGGGCCTGAGTGCTTTGCTAATCCCACCACCCTACTGCCAGGCCCAATCAGTTTTGAACGTGGAAACCCTTCTATTTTCACCCCCTGCGTCCTTTTTTATTTTTCATTGTTTCTGATTTTGTTCTGGGCCTAGTGCAACTTGCTACGCGCACCCCCGTTTGCTGGCCCATCCTGAATTTGAACTGGGGCGCTTGGCTATTAGTACCCCCCCCCCCCCCCCCCCCTTTTATTTCTTTCTATTTCTTTTTTTTCAATTTCTTTTTATTGTCATTCATTTTTGAAAATTCATAATAAATAGATAAAAAATCATTTTTAATCCATTCTTTTTACATCATTTTCATTAGAATGTGTAGAAAATTGTAATTAAATAAAATTGCATTTTTATTTTTATTTGTTATTTTTCTCATATTTTCTAAATAAATAGCATTTTAAATAGATTCATTTCATGCATGATTTTATTAATTTTTGTTCTATTAAGTGCTTTCTTATTTTTTGTTCATTCTTTTTATGTTGCTTAGATGAGATATTGAACTTGTAGAAACAATTTAGTTCCCATTTTTAGAAATTAATTTTTGGTGTTTTATGTAGGCTTGAACAACATGAACAAATTAGGGTTTTTAGGTGATAACTTAGGAGATTTGATTCATTTCCCTTAGGACTTAGGGTTTGACTAGTTTAGTTATGGGACTATAGGGGCTATGGGTAGTTATTAGATCCCCTTAGAAAAAGTCAGGATTCCCCTACTGCTATTAATACTCTCTGTATATATCTGATTGACTGGTGTGGTGTGCCCTCTGGGGATTATTGCTTGCTTGTTTGGGTATTG
The DNA here is from genome assembly GCA_963859935.3 of Lathyrus sativus. Lineage (NCBI taxonomy): Eukaryota > Viridiplantae > Streptophyta > Magnoliopsida > Fabales > Fabaceae > Lathyrus > Lathyrus sativus. The sequence goes on from CAWUDS030000718.1 coordinate 55,198, forward strand.
GGATTGTCTGGGGACTTGGGAGAGCTGAAGACTTGAGGAGATGAAGACCACTGGAGATCCAGATGTTGAAAATCAACTTCCAGAGTTGAAGGGAAGATTCTTGCTAGCAGATGCTGAGGAGACTAGGGTTTAGGAGCTAGGCAGAGCTCTAGGTTAGAGAGCTTGTTTCTCAAACATGGATTGCCTTGTCTGCATCCATTCTTCTCTGTGATTCAGAGTCTCTCTAAGACACTCACCCCCTTCCTTTGGAAGGCTTGGTGATAGTGTATAAGAGATAGAACTCTTGAGAGAAAATGTCTTTTGTGTTAGAAGCAGTCTGTTCACCACCCTTGGTAGTCAGCTGATTGCTTAACACCCAATTCACTCTTGTGACTAATCCCTCATCCTGGAGGTTTGAGCTTGAAGAAAAGCCATTACAGATAGAAGACTGATGATCAAAGCCCTTACCTGAAGATCATGAAGATGGAGATTGATGCTTGTTGAAGCCCATAGCTGATTGGAGATTACTTGGAGCCAGATGTTGATTCAGAGCTGCTGAAGCTGTTTGTTTTATTGCTGTATTTCATTTCTGATGTATTGATTGGTTTTCTGGATTGTATTGTTTGCTGTCTACCCTGCTGGGTTGAAAGTGAAGTCTGTTCACTTTTGCCTATTGTTTTCTAGGTTCGAGGTTGAGTGGGACTCCCTTGCCTCGCTTGTACTGTTGCATCCATGCATTTTACTGCTTTATTATATTTGGTATTGTTTCTGTTTCTGCCTATCCCGTAGGATCTCTGTTTCTCTCTGTGCAAGAGAGGAGCATGATAGACACTAGGTCTTAACCCATGCATGATAACATTAGGTTAGTTTGTTTCCCTTCGCAACCGTAGGTTAGAGTTCTGTCTCTTTCTTTCTCAAAACAAACAGAAAAACACATAAAGATTTCAAACACAATAAAAGACACTTCTTCCGTAAAAGAATGTGAACTCATCAAAGCGTCATTTTTGTCCGCCGGGACTGTTAATCAAGGAAACCTTTTTCAGAAGGAATAAAATCAACCAAGACAGACTTGTGTCGTACGTGGCCCGAACTACGTTTGCTCTGATCTTTCATGCTGTATGAAAGTACGTAGGCATAGGATGCGATATCCTAGCGAGCAACCTTCCCCTCCTTTCCCGTAGGTAGGTGAACTACGTTGACTCTGATTTCTCGTCCCAGACGGGAATACGTAGGCATAAAGTGCGATACTTTGCCGAGTCATTTTTATTTTCATTTTATTTTCTTTTTCACCCTTGACCTATAGTTTAGATAGAATAACAATCCATACCCGAAAACAAGCGTGGATCCCGTCGAGTACGACGGACGTGAGGGGTGCTAATACCTTCCCCTTGCGTAACCGACTCCCGAATCCAGGTTTTGGTTGCGACGACCATACCTTTCCCGTGTTGTGCGAGGTTTACTCTGAGCGTTTCCTTTCCCTCCCGTGGGATAGATAACGCACGGTGGCGACTCTTCTGTTCAGCCGGCGCCGATTTTCGCAGTAGCGACAGCTGGAGACTCTGCTGGGGATCCAACGTCCCCTGGCTGCTAAGGACTGCGATAGTTCTTATGCATTTGGGATCCAACGTCCCTTGAGAGAGTCAATCCTAACGCTTGTTTTCCCGTCGAGGATTTTGTATGGAGTTATTTTATATTTCTAACCTTGTATTTTCAGCTTTATATATTGATTATTGTTGCTGTATCTGGGGTGTGACGGGTGTTCTGATATTGAGAGATAAGCCGGACCTGGGCTTGAGTGCACCTAGAATTAGAGTAGAAATTAGTGGGCGCCCGCTTGCTTTGCTTGCTTCGGTGTCCCATGAAATCTACACTCAGACGAGGTTCCTCTGGTTGGCCTCCTGCCCCTTCCTTTGGTTGGCGTGGGTTGCTGGTTAGTTGGATTGTCGACTCTGGGGACCGATCATTTGGAAGTTGGCTAAGTGAGGCCTCTTCAGGAATTGATGATGCCACTCCTTCTGGGAATCGTATCATCAACCCTGAAAGTCTGTGACGCCGACGACCGCATAGGATGCCGTACCTTGTGCCAGTTATAGGGCCACCCACCTGTGAGGGGATTCAGGGTTATGCAGGTAACTAGACCTTCAGACCACCGGTTTGTTTCTTGATCAGGATCCTGGATATTTATGGAGGGTTCTAAGGTCTGTCAGAGACCAGGTGGAGATGTGTTCTAAGGTCTGTCAGAGACCAGTTGGTGTGTTCCGAGGTCTGTCAGAGACTATTTGGAGATGTGTTCTGAGGTTTGTCAGAGACCAGTGGGAGATATGATTTGAGGTCTGCCGGAGACCATTCAGGTTATGATTATGGGGCCTATCAGAGACCAATATTGGAGTTTTGTTTTAGGTCTATCTGAGACCAGGGTTTGATGACTTCTGGATGGTCTATCTGAGACCTTTCTTGATTGGGTTCAGGCTATTTGTCCCTGTTGCATGTTACTTGCATTGCATCACTGCATACCCATTACCATTTGCATTTCACTAACGTGTGTCTGTGCTGCAGGTGCATTTGCATTTCCCTAGTTCTAGTGCCCAGACTTCTGAGTGTTTGATCATGACTAGCTTAAGGAGAAGGGTTGCTTACAAATTGCCTACTCCTGATATTGTTCCTTTACTGGGGTTGATCTCTCTTGCTGATGAGGGTGTTCGTAGGAGCTTCCGGATGAGCTATGGTAGATTATTGAGATTGGTGTGCAAACCTACAGAGGTAGAGTTAGATGGGCTGTATGCTTTGATGCAATTCTACGACCCTGCTTTGAGATGCTTTACGTTCTCTGACTTTATTATGGGACCAACCCTGGAGGAATACGCTGAGTATGTTGAGCTGCCCGTGCAGAACCAGGTTCCATTCATTCATTATGACGCCAAGCCCAAGCCGGAGGATTTGGCAAAAGCCTTGCATATTGATGCTTCTGAACTCGTGACTACTGTTTCCCGTGGAGTTCCAGGCTTCTCACTTCAGTTCTTAGTTGGTAAAGCCCAAGAGTATGCCAAGAGCGGGTGCTGGGTTGCTTTCAATGCTGTGTTGGCTTTGTGCATTTATGGCATAGTATTGTTCCCCAATATACCGGATTTTGTGGACTTTGATGCTTTCTACTTGTTTGCCGCTGGTAATCCTGTACCTACCTTACTCGGAGATCTCTACAACTCACTGCATTACAAGAATGAGAAGGGAAGAGGGAAGAATGTTCATCTGTGTGTACCCTTGTTGAGTATGATGTTTGAGAGTCACCTTCCTAAGAGAAGATCTGCTGCAGAGACCACAGTTCCAGTTGGTTGGCCAGAGCGCCTGATGAGGCTATCGTCGGAAGATATGGAGTGGTTTGATAGAGATTTGTTGGGATCCGAGCTCATATTCAGCTGTTCTGGGTACCCTAATGTGCCGTTGATAGGAAGAAAAGGGTGTATCAATTACAACCCTTCTCTATTCATTCGCCAGTTCGGATATGCACTGAAGAATCCACCTCAGGAGGAAGAAGTACAGGAATCTCTGTACCTCACAGGTGATTTGAAGGGAGAATTATTGGCCAAGTTGCAACATGCCTGGACACGTATTAACCGCCGAGGGAAGCCTTTGTTAGGAAACAATGACTGTCAGGCCTATGCACCTTACAGGGTTTGGATCCAGGAACGAGCAAGTTAGTTATTAATGCCATTTCCAGCTGCACCCGTCATTGTTCCCGTCCCGGCAGAAGAGCCAACTACTGTTTCTAGGGAAGCCTACGAGCAAGTTGTGAAGGAAAAAGAAGCCTTGATGAAGATTAATGAAGGGTTAGAGCAAGAGTTAGCCCAAGTACGCAGTGAGAAAAACAAGGCCGTATATACTTTCGAGCAACAGATCGAGCTAGTAAACAGACTAGGGGCTGAGTTGACTGAGGAAAAGAAAAAGCGTGAACGTCTGGGGCAAGAGTTCAGAAGCTCCCATGACATGCTGGAAGCCAAAAAGAAGGCGCTCGACGCAGCACACCGAGAGATATCCTCTTGCAATAAGACTTGGAATGCTACTCTCACCAACAATAAGATGAGGGAAGATAAGCTGAAGCAGCAAATCTCCGACCTCGAAGAGAAGTTGAAGTCTAGCATCAAGAAGTGCGAGGGAGAAGTGATGACCCGGTATAGTGTCCAGCATGCACTGAACAAGGCAATCAAATCCAGAGATGAAGCAGTGTCTCAGAAGCGAAAGTTAGAAGATTGTTTCGGAGAAGCCACATGGGAAGAAACTGCCGAAGACGTACGCCGTGTCCTTAAGAGGAGAAACCAGCTTGTTGAAGGGCTGCTTGATCGACCAAGCCATCCGGAGACCAAGAAGTTGATAGAGGAGTACCAGACTTTTGGGAGGATTTGATCATTTCATGTAGTAGCTTGTATGCTTTATTTGCATAGTGCTGACCATCACCAGGATTGTTGGTTGAGGTCATGCCTTCTTTGTACTCTCAGTGATATTGTACCCTGGGCTTATTGATTCTCCCTGCAATATATGAGACTTTCTATGATTCAGCTCCGATATTCCTATTGTCAGCACTGTCACTGCACCGGCACCTTCGCACTAGAACTGGGGGAATGAACTTCCCTAATGCACAGACACATTGCATTGCATTCATATTCATATTGCATTACAGGTAATCTTTGGATGGTGTCTTATTTCCTGCTCTGTATCAAGTACTTAACAGGATTGCAGATCAGCATCCGCACCGCTATTCTACACGCTCCAATTGTCGAAAAATCATGGACCAAATGCAGAACGAGATGCAAGATGTGCGCGAGAAGCTCGCCCTCTTCATGCAGACCATGGAAGCTATAGCAAAAGGGCAAGAGAATTTGCAGGCCATGGTCCAGCCTCTGTTGGCTCGAAACGCTGGTCATGGTAATGAAGATCATCAGTCTGTCCGGGTTGATACTGCTCATGGAGACGGCACTCCCACGCCAGTGGCTCCGCCTGTAGTCAACATACCCGCTGCTAATGTCAACAACGCTACCGCTGCTGTGAACGGTAACGTCGGAGTTGGGAATGAAACTGCTGTCCATAATGCTGGGCTGGGTGATGTCAATTTGGGAGATAATCTAGGAGGCAATGGCTTTGTTAATACTGGATTCGGATTCAACAATCAGGGATTCGATAACACTGGGAAGTATGGCTTTAATGCTCAAGGATTTGGGCAAGATGGTTATGGTATGGTCAATCAGGGTTACAGAGGCTTTGGAAACGGAAACGGTACTGGATTTATGGCTTTTGGTCCTGTTGGAGGTGTTCAAGGGTACGGCAACAGAGGCCGAGGTCCGGGGATGAATCAGATCAGAGCTGGACGTAATAATGGATATGATGGGTACGGAGCTGGAAACGGTATGTGGCAAGAAGACCAGCAGGAGGACGCCTTCTCCGGAGGAGGTTTTGAAGGGCCGATGGATGATTCCCAAAAGATTAGAATGCTGGAAGAGCAGATGAAGGGAGTCCTAAACCAGAGTGCTGTGGGTTTGGACATGGCAACAATGGGTCTGGTACCTGGCTTGAGGGTGCCAATTAAATTCAAAGCTCCTGCGTTCGATAAGTATAAAGGAGACACATGTCCGAAAGTGCATGTACGAGCTTATTACAGAAAGATGTCTGCATACTCCACTGATGAAAGAATGCTAATGCATTTCTTTCAGGATAGTCTATCTGGCCCTTCCCTAGAGTGGTACATGGGGTTGGAGCCAACTGATATCAAGACATGGAAGCAATTGGCGGAGGCATTTGTAGCCCATTACAAGTATAATAGTGACCTGGCACCCAATCGGGTCCAGTTGGCCGGGCTTTCGCAGAAGAAGGGGGAGAGTTTTAAAGAGTACGCGCAAAGGTGGCGCGATATGGCTGCCAGGGTCCGTCCTCCTGTAGAAGATAAGGAAATGAATGACATGTTTGTCGGCACATTCACAGGTCTGTTTCATGATATGCTGTTTCATACGTCTCTGGCCAGTTTTTCAGACCTGATTCTGATGGGAGAAAAGATTGAACGTAACATTAAGCAAGGAAAGTTCCAAGTCGAGGAATCAACTGCATCTGGCAGTAATAGGAAAGCTTATGGTGGACGCCGTCAGGGCGAGGCCAGCGCAGTATTTGGAGGCCGAGGCCAAGGCCGAGGCAGGGGACGAGGTCAATATCGTCAGCCGCAGCAGGTGTCGAGTGTTACTATCCCATATCAACAACAACCACTCCAGCAACAACAACCGGTTCAGCAGCAACCAATGCCACAGCAGCAGCAGCCTCAGCAGGGGGCACAGCAAGCTCAGCGAAGATTCCAGGGTAGTAAACCGAGAAGAGTGTTTGAGAAGCCTCCCTCAACCTATGCTGATTTATTGCAGACATTGTTGGGATTGAATCTAGTAGAGAAAAGAACCCTGGCACCGATAACGGGAACTCCCCCGTTCGGCTACGATGCAAGCAGGCACTGTGAGTTTCATTCTGGGGCCCCGGGTCACGATATAGAAGGTTGCCATGCTTTTAAGCACGTTGTGCAGGATCTCTTAGACAACAAGACTATCAATTTCGGAACGGCAGGTCCGAATATAGTCCAGAAACCCATGCCTAATCATGGGGCGAACGCCGTTCTGACTGAGGAAGGTCTGAATCTTATTATGAATGTTGAAGATTTAAAGACGCCGCTGAGCGAGATAAAGAGCCGACTGTTACAAGGAGGTGTTTACCCAGGATGTAACGAGTATTGCTTAGATTGTTGGACCCTAGCTGGGGGGTGTGAGGATTTGAAGAAAGGCATTCAGGCTTTAATTGATGAAGGTATATTGCAGTTTGATCGAGCGGCAACTGACGAGCCTGCAGGGGCAGTAGTGGATAATCGGAGTGATGTGGCCACAGTAACGATTCCTCGGAAGACGATCACTATTGCAGCACCAGCTCAACGACCACCGATTACCATAACTAAAGCCGGGCCGATCCCGTACGAGAACACGAAAGCAGTCCCATGGTCATATGGGCTAGAGGTGTATTGTGACGGGATAAGAATTGATGTTAACAAGCAGCCAGCGGAGATTGTGGATAATGTTGTTGGTTCAGGAGGCATGACGAGGAGCGGCAGGATATTTATATCTCCTGAAGTGGAGGCTGAAAGACTAGCGAAAGGAAAAGGGAAAGCAGTTGAAAACGTTCCGGTACAAGCAATTGAAAAAGAAGCGGCATCGAAAGATGTAGAAGAGTTCATGCGCTTAATTCGAAAAAGTGATTATAGGATTGTGGAGCATCTGCAGCAGACACCGTCCAAAATATCTATCCTATCGTTGCTGTTGTGTTCGGAAGCTCACAGAAATGCTTTGCTGAAAGTCCTGGACACTTCTTTTGTACCCCAGGATGTCTCCGTAAATCAGCTAGAAGGAGTGCTGGCACATGTGAATGCAGGCCACAGCTTGGGCTTTACCGATTTTGACTTGACTCCGAAAGGGAGAGATCATAATATGGCATTACATGTATCTGTTGAGTGTAGAGGATCGGTAATGTCGCACGTATTGGTTGACACCGGATCATCTTTGAATGTGCTGCCCAAGAAGGCGATGATGAAGCTGGATGTTCGAGGGATTTTGTGTACGCCCAGTGATTTGGTAGTCAGAGCATTTGACGGCACGCGGAGAACAGTCTTCGGATCGATTACCTTGCCTCTGCAGGTGGGGCCGGAAGTGTTTGCAACTGAGTTTTATATCATGGATATACAGCCTGCGTACAGCTGCTTGCTTGGAAGACCCTGGATTCATGGGGCAGGGGCCGTCACGTCCACCCTGCATCAGAAGTTAAAATATATGGTCGGAGACAGCGTAGTCACCGTGTGCGGAGAAGAGGACATCCTGGTCAGCCATTTATCGTCATTTTAATATGTGGAAGTCGACGGAGAGATCCACGAGACGCCATGCCAGGCATTCGAAGGTTTGCGCATCAAGGACAAAGGTCCCGGGCCGAGCAAAGGGCCAGAAATAGCCGTCTCATCGTATAAGGAAGCTCAAGCTCTAGTAGAAGCAGGAGAAGCCAAGGGCTGGGGCAAAGTGCTGGACATTCCTGTGAAGATGGACCGGTTCGGGCTGGGGTACCAACCGTCGTCATCAACTCCTTCCGTGGGGGCCCCCCGTTTCCGAAAGCCGATTATCATCTCTGCCAGTGGAGTATGTCATGAAGCTGTCAATGCTGCTTCGGAGTCCGATGAAGGGGACAACGACTGTGATATGGATGCCTGGATTCAGCCAAGCACGCCAGGACAAGGACTGTGCAACTGGTCTATTCAGGAGCTTGTTCCTGTGACTTTTAAACAGTAATGCTTTGCTTTATTAATTATTGAATAATCTGATGTCTTGCCCGGGGCATCAGGATTTGCTTAGGGCTGTGTTGTTATAAACATTGCGTGTTAATCATTAAATAAATGGCGTTTCTTCATGTGCAAATACCGTAATCCCTGTCTTTCTTGTTTTATATTTTTCAATAAAATGGCAACGTGGTTATTCGCTTTATACGCATTTTGAAGCACTTAACCATTCCTTTTGCAGGATAACATTTTCAGATGACATCCTTGAACCACCTATGACTCGTCCCGACTTTGAGCACCCGGTGTTTCAGGCTGAAGAAGAGGTTGTCGAAGATAGCGACGTTCCTGAAGAACTGTCTTGGTTAGTGAAGCAAGAGGAAAGAGCCATTCTGCCTCACGACGAGGTCATCGAAATTATCAATTTGGGGTCGGAAGGGGTTGAGAAAAATATTCGTATTGGAGCCGCACTGCAGAGTGATATCCAGCGAAGACTGGTTGAAATGCTCCGAGAGTATAATGATGTGTTCGCCTGGTCATATGAGGATATGCCAGGGCTCGATACAGATATGGTTGTGCATCGCCTGCCACTGAAAGAAGATTGCCCGCCAGTCAAGCAAAAGCTTCGCAGAACACGACCAGATATGGCAATGAAGATCAAAGAGGAGGTGCAGAAACAGTGGGACGCTGGTTTCCTGGCTGTGACGAAGTATCCTTCATGGGTTGCCAATATCGTACCAGTGCCAAAGAAAGATGGCAAGGTTCGAATGTGCGTGGATTATAGAGATTTGAATAAAGCAAGCCCAAAAGACGATTTTCCACTTCCTCATATTGACGTGTTAGTTGATAATACCGCTCAATACTCCGTATTATCATTTATGGATGGCTTTTCAGGCTATAATCAGATTAAAATGGCGCCAGAGGATATGGAGAAGACTACTTTCATAACGCTGTGGGGAACATTTTGTTACAAAGTGATGCCCTTTGGTTTGAAAAATGCTGGGGCAACATATCAGCGTGCGATGACGACTCTTTTCCATGACATGATGCATAAAGAGATCGAAGTTTATGTTGACGATATGATTGCCAAATCCCAGACGGAGGAAGAGCATCTGGTGAATCTGCTGAAGTTGTTTAAAAGACTTAGGAAGTTCAGGCTGAGGCTGAACCCTAATAAATGCACCTTCGGGGTGAGATCGGGTAAGCTCCTGGGGTTTATCGTAAGCGAAAGAGGAATAGAGGTCGATCCTGCTAAAATAAAAGCGATTCAAGAAATGCCGACGCCTAAAACAGAGAAAGAGGTGCGCGGGTTTTTAGGGAGATTGAACTACATCGCCCGGTTCATATCTCACTTAACGGCCACGTGTGAACCATTATTCAAGCTGTTAAAGAAAGATCAAGCTGTAACGTGGAACGAAAATTGTCAAAAGGCGTTCGATAAAATAAAGAAGTATCTGCAGGAGCCTCCTATTTTGATACCCCCAGTGGCAGGTAGACCCTTGATAATGTATTTGACGGTTCTTGAGGGAAGCATGGGTTGTGTTCTCGGTCAACACGACGAGACAGGGAGAAAGGAGCATGCAATCTATTACTTGAGTAAGAAATTTACAGACTGTGAATCTCGATACTCAATGCTGGAGAAAACTTGTTGCGCGCTAGCCTGGGCCGCCAAGCGTTTGAGGCAGTACATGCTGAATCATACAACCATGCTCATCTCGAAGATGGATCCTATCAAATATGTATTCGAAAAGCAGGCGTTGTCAGGTAGAATTGCCCGTTGGCAGATGGTCTTGACTGAATATGATATCCAATACGTCTCGCAAAAGGCTATAAAAGGGAGTGTGCTGTCTGAGTATCTGGCGGAGCAGCCTATTGAAGAGTACCAATCGATGAGGTTTGATTTTCCTGACGAGGATATCATGTACTTAAAGATGAAGGATTGCGAAGAGCCGTTGCCAGACGAAGGACCAGAGTTGGGGTCCCAGTGGAAGATGATTTTTGACGGAGCTGTGAATGCTTACGGTAGCGGAATAGGGGCAATTATCACTACGCCGCACGGGTCGCACATCCCGTTTACTGCCCGATTGACCTTTGCCGTTACCAACAATGAGGCCGAATACGAAGCTTGTATAATGGGGCTTGAAGAAGCCATTGATTTGCGAATCAAGCATCTAGATGTATACGGAGACTCAGCTCTGGTGGTGAATCAGATCAAAGGGGAATGGGAGACACGGCAGCCTAATTTGATACATTACATGAATTATGCAAGGAGGTTGTTGCCTTTCTTCGACAAAGTTGAATTGCATCATGTACCGCGGGCAGAGAATCAAATGGCTGACGCCCTGGCCACTTTGTCTTCCATGTACAAGGTCAACTTCTGGAACGAAGCTCCCCAAATCACTATCTCTCGGTTGGACAGACCAGCTTATGTATTTGCTATTGATGAAGCATCTGATGACAAACCGTGGTATTTCGATATCCTTAATTTCCTGAAGAATAAAGAGTATCCGGCTGGGGCATCCAGTCAAGATCAGAAGACTCTCAGGAGATTAGCGGGTAATTTCTACTTGAATCCGGATGGTGTCTTGTACAGAAGAAACCACGATTTGGTGTTGTTGCGTTGTGTAGACGAGAAAGAGGCAAAGCTTCTCATGGAGGAAATTCACGAAGGTACCTTTGGTACGCATGCTGGTGGGCATGCTATGACGAGAAAGCTGCTGAGGGCAGGTTACTTTTGGCTGACAATGGAAACTGATTGTTTCAAGTTCGCGAGGAAGTGCCACAAGTGCCAAATATATGCTGAGAAGATACACGTGCCTCCGAGTCCTCTAAATGTGATGTCATCTCCATGGCCATTCTCGATGTGGGGAATCGATATGATCGGAAAGATCGAGCCGACGGCTTCTAACGGGCACCGGTTCATCCTAGTAGCAATCGATTATTTCACCAAGTGGGTGGAAGCGGCGTCTTACGCAAATGTAACGAAGCAAGTGGTGGCTAGATTCATCAAGAGAGATATCATTTGCCGATATGGGATCCCCGAGCGGATAATCACGGATAATGGTTCAAATCTGAACAACAAAATGATGAAGGAGCTCTGTCAGAATTTCAAGATCGAACATCACAACTCCTCCCCTTACCGACCCAAGATGAATGGCGCTGTTGAGGCGGCCAATAAAAATATCAAGAAAATTGTTCAGAAAATGGTGGTGACCTATAAGGATTGGCATGAAATGCTACCTTTCGCTTTGCACGGTTATCGTACGACGGTACGCACATCAACCGGGGCAACTCCGTTCTCGTTGGTATACGGAATGGAAGCGGTATTACCATTGGAAGTTGAAATCCCTTCTCTGAGGGTATTGCGAGACGTTCAGCTGGACGAGGCAGAATGGGTAACGAATAGATTGAATCAATTGAGTTTGATGGATGAGAAGAGGCTAGCTTCTCTAGCATACGGTCGTTTGTACCAGAGCCGAATGAAGAAAGCGTACGACAAGAAGATACTTCCGCGAAGCTTTCAGACGGGCGACCTTGTGCTGAAAAGGATTCTCCCGCCGCAAGCAGATCACAGGGGCAAGTGGACCCCCAACTACGAAGGGCCATACGTCGTTAGTAAAGTCTTTTCAGGAGGAGCGTTGTTGTTGTCCACCATGGACGGAGAAGACTTTGTGTCACCTGTGAATTCGGACGCAGTTAAAAAATACTTTGCTTAAAATAGACCCGCTGGACAGAAAAAGAGAGTCCAGGCAAAAATGGGGCATCCTGGCGAACCAAAAACAGAATGAAAGGTTCGGGCAAAAGTTAGGGATAAAATTGGAAAAATGTACACCCGCGAAGTTGAAAACCTACACTGGGCGGCTTCGGCAAAAAAGGGTATCCCGGTGAACTGAAAACCCGTAAAGGGCGGTTCACGCAAAAGTTAGGGATTTGAAAAGCAAATGACTGCGGTCCGAATTCAATGAGCATCAATGCGGGAGAATATATTTGAGGAGCCAGTTATCGGATACAATCTCTTCAGAAGTGGGGATACCGGGAAAGCATTAGAGTCGGATGAGTCATAGGAGGATCATTTCGTGGTGTTCGTCTGCGCCCCGTTGCCGACATGTGTACAAAATTTAATTTGTCAAAATATTCATGCTTCTTGTGCATACTTGTGTATTTGCTTGGCGTAGCTTCCTCTTTTCAGGAGTTACATCCCGTGTACAAAAACTCCGCCCATTCAGGGGCCCGATCAATAAAATATGTTATTCAGTACTTGATGCTGGTTCTTTACTGTTTTGTGCATGATAAAACGCCTAAGTTTAGTGAAGCTAGCATGAGTATAACATCACTGGCCCTTGCCAACAATCATTAAAGCTTTGAATTAACTGAGTGTAACGTCACTAACCTGAATTGATATGATTGCATAGGCTTGTCGTGTCTTGTTTGTGTTGTTGCAGGTTTCATAACCATACGAGGAAGATGATCAAAAGATTGCGATAACGAAAGACTTAGTCCCCACGCAGGTCATGCATGTTCTTCCTGAAGAAGGATAGAATTCCCCAGCTAGCCGTAGCTTACCCAAAGGGAGCAGAAAAGCTATTCACTCTCAATAGGGAATTGACGATTCCAAGATCGTAAGGCTGTATTCAGGCAGGTTCCTCTTTCCCCGCAGGGTCATGCACTCTCCCCCAGCGGAGTCAGTGGATTTTCCCCAAGAGAATCATCCCATCCCCAGCGGAATTCTCTTTGCAAGTGTTTTTATTCCTTCCAGTGGAACTCGAAGATCAAGACTCTCCCCAGTAGAGTTGGTGGTGGGTCCTGTCATTTATTTTGTCAGGGATACTGTGTAATATCAGTTTACGTTCCAGCAGAAAGTCCGATCGTGCTATGCACATCTGCTATTCCCCAGCAAGGTTATATTCCCCAGCAGAATGTTACCTCAACAAGGTGCTCGGTTTAAATTCCCAATTTCCCAGCGGGGTTGACTTCACCCTTCCAGCATTTATTTTGTAGCATCTAGCTATCCCCGGCGGAGTCGGCATTATCTTTAGCATTTATTTTGCTGAAGCAGTTTCTGTCCGCTAGCAGTTCAGGTGGAGAGAACTTTTGCTCAAATGAATTACCAAACTTTCAAGATCTCGGCATGAGATATTCAATGATAATGTCCGTTTCGGCAGTATTCCCCACAGAGTTACCAGGATAAGTCTCTCTTTATTCCCAGGCAGAATTAGTTGTCATCAGGGGTTCCATGAATCAGAATTTCAGAGGCCACCGCCGGTTATCAGAGCAGGCGTCCGATAGTTTGGTTTCCAGACATCCCCAGTAGAGTCCGCCTCAAAGTCGCTGTCACGTTGGTGCTGAGGAGTTTGTGGGTGAGGATCATTGGAGAACTAAGTCCTGACGTGGACAATTTATTCCTATATTGACGGGATTTCTTCAGAAGTGGGCGTCCTAACGTGGACAAGTTTATTTCCCCGGATTGGTGAGGTGTGTTAGTCCTAACGTGGGCAGATTCACGTTCTCGAAATTAGTGGAATGGGAGGTCATGACGTTGACAAAAGTGATTACTCTTTGTGTTGGTGCCCTGACGCGGACAGATCAGACCAGCGTGAGTCCTTACGTGGACAAGTCTTATTTCCTCAGCGGGTCGAAGACGCCTGAGTCCTAACGTGGACAAATCAAGACGAGATCAGTGTCCTGACGTGGACAAATCAAAGAAATTATTATTCCTAACGCGGAGAAGTGGGTCCTAACGTGGACGATGTAGTCCTTACGCGGACATATCAGAAGAAGATTCCTTACGTGGAAATGACAGCATTCCTGACGTGGAAAGAGTGGAGTCCTAACGTGGACAGATTAAGATGGCATTCCTCACGTGGAAAAATGTAGTCCTGACGCGGACAAATCGGAAGGAATTGGTTGCCTTGTGTGGAAAAGTTATGTTTCCTTGCATGGAAAACGGATGGTTTCCTTACGTGGAAAGACGAGTTTATTCCTTACGTGGAAGGATTGAGTCCTCACGCGGACATATCAAGATTGATTCATGACGGGGAAAGAAATGGATTATTCCTGACGTGGAAGAGTTTAGTCCTGACGCGGACAGATCAAAGAAGTTATTCCTAATGTGGAAGAAGAAGATTTACTCCTTACGTGGAAAAATTGGGGTCCTCACGTGGACAGATTCAAGGAAGGTTGAGTCCTGACGGGGACAGGTTCAGAACCAAAATTGAATTCCTTACGTGGAAAGATTGGAGTCCTGACGCGGACAGATTGATATAGTTCTCCTTATGTGGAAAGAAGATTGCTTCCTGACGTGGAAAGATGAAAGGGTTAGTCCTGACGTGGACAGATACAGAAGAAATGATTCCTAACGTGGACAGGTGTTACTCCTAGCGTGAAAGAGTTTTATTCCTAACGTGGACGATTCAGTTTATGGAAATGCAGACGAATTATCCCCAGCACAGTCGCACGAGATCAGTGGGTTGCTGTAACAGTCAGATTCAGCTAATGAATGTCGTTCCTCAAGCAGGAGCTCAATTTAGTTTTGCGGTTGGCAAATTTCTGGTTTCACTAGTATTCAACCGTCTCGTACCGCGAATGTCTGAAGGCTCCGGGCTCTTCACCCAATCGGGTCCAAGCCGCTTGAATAGGGGCAGCTGTTGCACCCTAAAATTTGCCCAACCTTATTCACTTGGTTTATGTTTCAATGTCATTAGCATTTGCATATAGAGTCATGTACATAGTCTAATCATCTACATAGCATAAGCATAGCAAGTCATACAACAGGGGATCAATCATTATTTTCATCTCTAGAAGCCTATCAAGAGGTTATTATCCCAATTCAATCTCATTCAAGTCATCAGGAAAGAATTTGAAAGCAAAGAGTTCAGCAGATCAAGCCTTGAGTTCATCTCCGAGCTGAGGGTATCTGAGGGTCAACAAGAGGGTTGTGAGCTGTGAGTTGAAGGCATGGAGAGTATCTAGACATTATGAGAGACTTAGAAAGTCATTTGGAGAAGGAGACAAGTCATTGATGAGAGCACAAGTGTAACACCCCACTTCCCAAAACAAATAAAATATGAATAACATAATAAAAATCAGAGTTTCCTTCCCAAGTGGGATATCACATAAAAATCACGTTTCCTTATAAAAAAGGTTTTTCTCCAAATACAGCAGAATATTTAAATAATACAATTAAATAAAAAATTTGATACGTTCGCAGGAAAAAAATAGGAGTTCAACATGAAACAATAAAAATGCCCAAGTCCCGTGCTACGTATCAGAGCATCCTAGACTCGACAGTCACACCAATATCCAAGCTAGCTAAGCACCTGGATTATCTGTACTTCCGAAGAAGCACAGACCACCACAACAACAAGGGGTGAGAAATCATGATCAAAAATATAATGGTAATGTAATACATGTAATAAGGCAGTAAAACACACCAACACATCAATTATTCACCCCAACAACACCATATAACGAACCTACTGTTCAAATTACAATATAACATATTATAATGCAATTATGCAACTCAACACCATGCATGCGGTACCGACTCATTGGTTCATTCAATCGAACCTGGATAGATCACTTACGCTCCTCCTGAGACATGATCTATCCCCCACCATTCTCCACAAAGGAGTACGGATGAATCACTTACGCTCCTCCTGAGACATGATTCATCCCACCAAAACACCATGATATGCAAGACACCAATGCATAATTATTATATTCTGGCACGCTAAGTGCACACGATCCTCCTGATCATATCATCATACAACAATGCATATGTATAGATATATTACACCAACACCATATAAATCAATCAGATAGTAAACGAATTCATACTATCACACCGGATATAACTACGTCCCCCCCCACTCGGGGATACACGATCCTACTGATCACTACACACATATACATTACTAATTGCTCACCAACAATATTAAGGGAAACGCGTACTATCCCCAAGTACACAAGTTATATCCCATACTCATCATTTTCACACTACAGCAAGGCTAGAAGGATCACACGAGACCAATTCAGACATCTCACCAAAAGTCTCTGAGGTTACTCAGAACCTCCCTAAACCAACACCTCAGCCTATACACCAAAATCAATAATTCATCAACATCAATCCACAATCACAAACATGCCAATAGATATTATACTTACCAATTATCCTATAATTTCTACTCTAGAACCGACATTACGGTACATTACCGACATTTCAGAGTCACTCTGAATCTCACCAAGGTCCTAACCATAGTCATTAACGACGCTATAGGGAAACAACACATAACTTTTCCCAAAGCTATAATCACGGTCATTGCCAACACTACGGTAACAACACATAATCTCATCAGCTTTATATTCCTAGTTACTATCAACACTACAGTAACATCAACAATCCAACAAAATGGATCAATACTACAGTAACATCATCACCATATATATATATACCCCAAAATGCATCATCAGCATTCATCAATCCCCCAACATCAACAATAATCATAGCATGCCAATATAAAACTTTATATAACGATAAATTCCTACGGGGTTAAGAAATCCCCTCTACCCTATACATGTATAAACCATTCCCAATCAAATTTCTCCCCCCTTACCTTGACAATTGGTCGATCGATAGAATTCCTCCTAGAATTGGTCTCTTGGCCTTCTCCTTCCTCTTCCGTTCTTCGTTCCCTTTTTCCTTCGTTCTTTTTCACTTTCCTCGTTCTTTCCTCTTCTCTCTTTCTATCGCTCTTTTTTCTCAATTTTCTAAAATGTATCGTAACTCTCCTAACCCCTCATATTCTATTTCCCTTTTTAATTATTCTAATCCCAATAATAATAACTAATAAAATAATATAATAATCATTATAATAATAATAATAATATAATATAATATAATACTATTATAATATTATAGTAATATTCAACATAATAATAATAATAGTGATACACCCAACAATAATTATAATTATAATAATAATAATATTATCACACCAATAATGATAATAATATTAATAAAAATAATATAATAATAATATAATAATACTAATATTATTATTTCACCAAAATAATAATAATATTAATAATAGTAACAAATATAATAAATATAATAATAATAATAACACCCCCACCAATGTTACTATTATTTTTATATTACTATATTTCACACCAAAATATCACCAATAGTCCTCCCACATTAGGGACACCCACCAAACATCATCAAATACACCCCCACCAAAGGGCACACCAACATATAATTTTTAAAATAATAATAAAGTGACTAAATAATTAAAATGGGTGTTACAACTCTCCCCCACTTTAATTATTTTCGTCCTCGAAAATTACCTGATGGAAATAGCTCCGGATACGCTTCTCGCATCCTGCTTTCCAACTCCCAGGTCACACTGCCTCCTGCAGCACCTCCCCAAGCTACCTTCACCAAAGGTATCTCTTTCCCTCGGAGCTGTTTCATCTTACGGTCCTCGATCCTCAACGGCATCGTCTCAATAGTAAGATTCTCCCGAACCTGAACATCATCTCTCTGAATCACATGAGATGGATCAGAAACATATTTTCGCAATTGCGACACATGAAACACATCATGTAGATTCGACAACTCCGGCGGCAACGCCACCCTATAGGCCACAGCACCAACTCTTTGCAAAATTTCATAAGGTCCAATAAACTTAGGATCCAGCTTCTTGGACTTCAACGCCCGACCCACACCAGTCATCGGGTTAACTCTTAGGAATACGTGATCACCTACACAGAATTCCAACTCTTTCCTCCGATTATCATGATAACTCTTCTGCCTACTCTGAGACACTTTCATTTTCTCACGAATCATCTGAATCGTCTCAGTAGTCTGCTGAACAATTTCTGGTCCAAGCACCACACTCTCACCGGTCTCATACCAACACAGAGGAGTCCTACACCTCCTCCCATACAAATCTTCAAAGGGTGCCATTCCAATACTCGAATGGTAACTATTATTGTACGTGAATTCAATCAATGATAAATGAGTGTCCCACGCACCACCCTTTTCCAATACACAAGCTCTTAATAAATCCTCAAGCGACTGAATAGTCCTTTCCGATTGACCATCAGTTTGTGGATGATAAGCTGAACTTAATTTCAACTTAGTACCCAAAGCTTCTTGCAAGCTCTTCCAAAATTCTGAAGTAAACCTCGGATCTCTATCCGACACAATACTGGACGGAACACCATATAACTTCACAATTACCCGAATATAAATCTCCGCCAGCTTCGTCAACGGAAAACTAATATTAATTGGCACAAAGTGTGCAGACTTCGTTAACCGATCCACAATCACCCATATAGCATCAAAACCTCTCGCCGTATTTGGCAATCCTGTAACAAAGTCCATAGAAATGCAATCCCATTTCCAAACCGGAATTTCCAACGGTTGCATAAATCCAGAAGGTCTCTGGTGTTCTACCTTCGATTTCTGACACGTCAAACAGGCATAAACAAATTGAGCAATGTCTCTTTTCATACCAGACCACCAAAATAATTTCTTTAAATCATGATACATCTTCGTAGCTCCGGGATGAATACTCAGATTACTACGGTGTCCTTCACTCAAAATCAGCTTTTTCAGTTCCTCATCATCTGGTACACAAATCCTGCCTCTAAATCTCAACACACCTGTACTATCCAATTTAAAGTCACTATCGGAGTCACTTCCTACTCCAGGCATCAAATCTACCAATTTCACATCCAACTTCTGATTCTCTCTAATCATATCCAAGAAGTCATTATTTACCTGCAACATACCCAACATTACACTCTCTGCAGTAGTTTCACAAACCATGCTCAAATCTCTGAATTGTTCAATTAACTCAATTTCTTTCACCATCAGAGCTGCCATATGAATTGTCTTTCTACTCAAAGCGTCTGCCACTACATTGGCCTTTCCCGGATGATAACTCAAACTGAAGTCATAATCCTTCAAAAATTCTAACCATCTTCTCTGCCTCATATTCAGCTCTTTCTGATCAAACAGGTATCTCAGACTCTTATGATCACTAAACACTTCAAATCTTGAACCATACAGGTAATGCCTCCAAATTTTCAACACAAAAACAACCGCAGCTAACTCAAGATCATGAGTAGGATAATTTCGCTCATGCACTCTCAGTTGCCGCGAAGCATATGCTACTACCTTACCATTCTGCATAAGAACTCCTCCTAATTCCATCTTAGACGCATCACAGTACACCACAAACGGTTCACTCGGAGTCGGTAACACTAACACCGGTGCCGTAGTCAATCTCTTTTTCAACTCTTCAAAACTTTCTTCACAAGCAGCGTCTCATACGAAAACTTGGTTCTTTCTCGTCAACTGAGTTAATGGCAACGCCAAATTAGAGAACCCTTCAATAAACCTGCGGTAATAACCAGCTAAACCCAGAAAGCTCCTAATTTCTGTCGCTGTCTTCGGCGGTTCCCACTGCAATACTGCACTTACTTTTGACGGATCCACCGCTATTCCATCTTCAGATATTACATGCCCCAAGAAACTCACTCTCTTCAACCAGAAGTCACACTTTGACAGTTTAGCAAATAATTTATTTTCCTTCAACACTTGCAAGGCAATTCTCAAATGTCCTGCATGTTCTTCATCAGATTTAGAATAAATTAATATATCATCAATAAACACTACAATGAATTGATCCAAATAAGAATGGAAAATTCTGTTCATATACTCCATAAATACTCCTGGCGCATTAGTCACTCCAAACGGCATTACAGCATATTCATAATGTCCATATCGAGTTCTAAAAGCAGTCTTCTGAATATCACCTTCTTTTACTCTTATTTGATGATAACCCGACCTTAAGTCAATCTTACTAAACACACGAGCTCCCACCAGCTGGTCCATCAAATCATCAATCCTCGGGAGAGGATACTTATTCTTACTCGTCACTTTATTCAACTGACGGTAATCGATGCACAAACGCATACTACCATCCTTCTTCTTCACCAACAACACTGGAGCTCCCCACGGCGATACACTTGGCCTAATAAACTTTCTATCCAACAATTCTCCAATCTGAGACTTCAACTCAGCCAATTCCACTGCAGACATCCTGTACGGCGCCATAGAAATAGGCCTCGTACCAGGAACAAGATCAATACCAAATTCTACTTCTCGCGTCGGAGGCAATTCCGTAATGTCGTCAGGAAACACTTCCGGAAATTCATTCACCACTGCCAATTCCTCCATTGACACTTTGCTATCCACCGATAAAGTTGCAAATAAAGCAAACACTCTAGTTTCATCTTCCAACAAGGCCCTCAATTCTTTATTAGACAAAGAACTTGCTAAAGCTTCCTCTTCAGGGGTCAAGAACAACAATTCCTTCAGAAAACAGTCGATGTAGACTCGGTTGAACTCTAACCAGTTCATACCCAGAATAACATCCAATTTACCAAGTGGTAGACAAATCAAATCCACTTCAAATTCTCTACCGAAAATAGTCAGCGGACACTTCAGGCATACCAAAGAAGTAGTCACTGAACCTATAGAGGGTGTCTCAATAGTCATTCGTCTCTCCAGAGTAGACGGCACCAATCCTATCCTCTCCACACAATCCACAGAAATAAACGAGTGTGTTGCACCCGTATCAATAATAGCAGTTAAAGGAATATTATTGATAATACAAGTACCTTTGATAACACGCTCATCACTGGCAGCTTGAGTTCCTGCCAAAGCAAACACTTTTCCACCAGCCGGAGACGTTTGAGGCTTCTTCGGCTTCTCACAATGGGTACTGATGTGACCCTTCTCACCACAGTTATAACAGGTCGGCATAGTTGCTCTGCAGTCAGCTATCACATGACCTGGTTTTCCACACTTAAAACACTTTTTGGCTTCATTAGGACAATCATTAGCACGGTGTCCCATACCACCGCACCGAAAACATTTCCCTTCAGCAGATGCTCTCCCATCTCTAGGCTTCTTATCAACAACAGCTTTACGTTTTCCCTTATCAGCAGCAACACCATAAGGAGTACCACTAAACCTCTGCTTACCCTTACGGTCATTAACAGCTTTGTAGTGTGCAATCCTTGCCCGGTTATCGTTATCATAGATCCTGCTCCTGCTTACCAGCTCAGGATAGCTCCTAATCTTCTGACAAGCAATCCCCAGCTTAATCTCTGGACGCAGTCCATTCTCAAACTTTAAGCACTTAGAAGTCATTGCCCCTTCCACATTATAGTGAGGACAATACTGCACCAGCTCCTCAAACTTAGCAGCATACTCTGCTACAGTCATACTACCCTGCTTCAGCTCTAAGAATTCAATTTCCTTAGCACTCCGAATATCTTCCGGAAAATACTTCTCCAGAAAACCCTTCCGAACTACCTCCCAAGTAATGGCAGTTCCAGCAGCTTCCAATCTTTGGCGACTATTGTCCCACCAAGCTTCAGCCTCACCCTCCAGCATGTGAGTACCAAACCCCACCTTCTGCTCATCAGTACAATCCATAGTTCTGAAGATTTTCTCAATTGCCTTCAGCCACTTCTGAGCAGCTTCTGGGTCCAGAATTCCTCCTTCAAACGTTGGCGGCTTGTTGCTCCGAAACTGCGCCAAACTCCTGAATTGGGCATCTGCAGTTTGATTCTGATTAGCAACAGCTTGCGCCATTGCTTGCATAGCAGCAGCTAATGCAACATCGTTCCTTCCTGCCATACTGCTCAAAACATAACAACACCAGGTTAAAAGATATTCAACTACATCATAACGGACAGACTCAACTCGACTCAACAACACTGGCCGGACGGACCGACCTGCTCTGATACCAATTGTAACACCCCACTTCCCAAAACAAATAAAATATGAATAACATAATAAAAATCAGAGTTTCCTTCCCAAGTGGGATATCACATAAAAATCACGTTTCCTTATAAAAAAGGTTTTTCTCCAAATACAGCAGAATATTTAAATAATACAATTAAATAAAAATTTTGATACGTTCGCAGGAAAAAAATAGGAGTTCAACATGAAACAATAAAAATGCCCAAGTCCCGTGCTACGTATCAGAGCATCCTAGACTCGACAGTCACACCAATATCCAAGCTAGCTAAGCACCTGGATTATCTGTACTTCCGAAGAAGCACAGACCACCACAATAACAAGGGGTGAGAAATCATGATCAAAAATATAATGGTAATGTAATACATGTAATAAGGCAGTAAAACACACCAACACATCAATTATTCACCCCAACAACACCATATAACGAACCTACTGTTCAAATTACAATATAACATATTATAATGCAATTATGCAACTCAACACCATGCATGCGGTACCGACTCATTGGTTCATTCAATCGAACCTGGATAGATCACTTACGCTCCTCCTGAGACATGATCTATCCCCCACCATTCTCCACAAAGGAGTACGGATGAATCACTTACGCTCCTCCTGAGACATGATTCATCCCACCAAAACACCATGATATGCAAGACACCAATGCATAATTATTATATTCTGGCACGCTAAGTGCACACGATCCTCCTGATCATATCATCATACAACAATGCATATGTATAGATATATTACACCAACACCATATAAATCAATCAGATAGTAAACGAATTCATACTATCACACCGGATATAACTACGTCCCCCCCCACTCGGGGATACACGATCCTACTGATCACTACACACATATACATTACTAATTGCTCACCAACAATATTAAGGGAAACGCGTACTATCCCCAAGTACACAAGTTATATCCCATACTCATCATTTTCACACTACAACAAGGCTAGAAGGATCACACGAGACCAATTCAGACATCTCACCAAAAGTCTCTGAGGTTACTCAGAACCTCCCTAAACCAACACCTCAGCCTATACACCAAAATCAATAATTCATCAACATCAATCCACAATCACAAACATGCCAATAGATATTATACTTACCAATTATCCTATAATTTCTACTCTAGAACCGACATTACGGTACATTACCGACATTTCAGAGTCACTCTGAATCTCACCAAGGTCCTAACCATAGTCATTAACGACGCTATAGGGAAACAACACATAACTTTTCCCAAAGCTATAATCACGGTCATTGCCAACACTACGGTAACAACACATAATCTCATCAGCTTTATATTCCTAGTTACTATCAACACTACAGTAACATCAACAATCCAACAAAATGGATCAATACTACAGTAACATCATCACCATATATATATATACCCCAAAATGCATCATCAGCATTCATCAATCCCCCAACATCAACAATAATCATAGCATGCCAATACAAAACTTTATATAACGATAAATTCCTACGGGGTTAAGGAATCCCCTCTACCCTATACATGTATAAACCATTCCCAATCAAATTTCTCCCCCCTTACCTTGACAATTGGTCGATCGATAGAATTCCTCCTAGAATTGGTCTCTTGGCCTTCTCCTTCCTCTTCCGTTCTTCGTTCCCTTTTTCCTTCGTTCTTTTTCACTTTCCTCGTTCTTTCCTCTTCTCTCTTTCTATCGCTCTTTTTTCTCAATTTTCTAAAATGTATCGTAACTCTCCTAACCCCTCATATTCTATTTCCCTTTTTAATTATTCTAATCCCAATAATAATAACTAATAAAATAATATAATAATCATTATAATAATAATAATAATATAATATAATATAATACTATTATAATATTATAGTAATATTCAACATAATAATAATAATAGTGATACACCCAACAATAATTATAATTATAATAATAATAATATTATCACACCAATAATGATAATAATATTAATAAAAATAATATAATAATAATATAATAATACTAATATTATTATTTCACCAAAATAATAATAATATTAATAATAGTAACAAATATAATAAATATAATAATAATAATAACACCCCCACCAATGTTACTATTATTTTTATATTACTATATTTCACACCAAAATATCACCAATAGTCCTCCCACATTAGGGACACCCACCAAACATCATCAAATACACCCCCACCAAAGGGCACACCAACATATAATTTTTAAAATAATAATAAAGTGACTAAATAATTAAAATGGGTGTTACAACAAGAGCTATAGCTGAAGACAGTCAACTAGGGTTTCATCTGGGTCAACCCTAGGTCAATTGACTGATTTAAGGGGCATTCAAGTCTAGTGGAGAGATGTGGGGTTCATCATTGGACATATAAAGAAGGATATGGAGATATGCCAAGGAGAATTCAAGAGAAATCAAGGAGAAGAGGAGTTTCTAAATTAGGGTTTCTGTGTAAAATCCCCTAGTTTAGGTCAAATTTCCAAGCAAGATAAGTCAAAATGCTAGCTTCAAATGGCTCCTTGGCCAACATGAAACTTGTAGAGGATCTCAAGACCTTTAATTTGAGTGGTGGAAGATTTATAGAACTCAAGTTATGGTCCTTGCAAGTTACAGGTCATCTGAGGCATCTGAAATTTTGTCTGTGAAAGTGACTTGACTTCCAAGCTAGTTTTACCCCTCAAGGAGATTTCAAATGAACTTCTGGTCAACATAAGAATTTTTCCTCATTGTCTTAGCTTTCTAGAATGGTATAGCATGCCCTCATATGATGTGTGGAACTCAACTTATGGTCTTGGCAAGCAAAGGGTATTTTGGTCATTTGTGAATTACAGGTCATTTTAACCTATGTCCAAAACTCATACAAGGAGGCCTCAAATGGAAAAACTTACAACATCAAACTTGCTCCAAATGTGATTTTAAGTCTAGAAAGAAGGTCACAAATTGTTGGAAAAGCTCATAACATGAAGTTGCATGATTGGTCCAAATTTGAACTAAAATGGCTTATAATTTGAATAAAGTCAAAATGAAAAATGGTTTGGGAGATTTATAAGTCCAAATGGAGACTTCCAATATATGATTTTGGGTCCAAAAGACATTCTAGAGACAATGGTTCAAACACTTTTTTGAGCTTAGTGGAAAAAATCAAAGTTATTCATGGTTACTTGCATTTGAAGAAACATTTCAAAAATCAACCAATGTGGAATGCAAGGGAATGTGGCAAGATGGTTCTAGAAAGTTCATGTGAGCCCTATATATTCATGAAATCAGAATTGAGCAAGGGTTGGATTCATTTTTCACCAAAATCTCACAAATTCTCTCCATTCTTTCTCATTGCATTTTCACTCCAATTTCTCAAATTCTTCACCAATCACCATCAAAATCAATTTCATCATACTGATTCACCATCATGGCATAGAATTCAATCAAGATCCTAGTGGTTGGAGCTCAATTTTGTGCACTTTCATCAAGAACACACAAGCTGCAAATTCAGTTGGAACTCAAGATCCAGTGCAAGACTCCTCAAAGTGTTGCATACAGAATCAAGTAGTGCAATTGTAGATCAAGATCCAAGCCTCAAAAGCCTCAGATCCACGAGTTCCATCATCATCCACAAGCTTTCACACCAGGTGCATTTTCTCTGCCACAACTTGATATAGTTAGTTTAGCATGGTTTTGTTAGTTTAGATGTGATTTAGATTGTTAGTAGAGCGATTAGGATGAGTTTAGTGATGTTTAGTGATAGTTTGTGACAGGTTGTTAGAACTGTTAGGATGTAGAACATGTAGCATAGTGCATGATAATCTTAGTTTGATAGATCAGAATAATCACCATTAGTCATAGATTAGATTAGTATAGGTTTGGTTGAGAATTATGCTGATGAGTTGCAGAGCATTTTCATGGTGGCCAGAGATCATTGCTATCGGGTTGAGGGTTATGTTGAGTTTCAGAACAATCTAATACCATAGGTTTGTAGAGGGAGAGATTCTGAGTGATTTTCATGTTTGGATCGTGGTGTTTCATGGATTGTGGAAGGAGAACAGATTGAGGGAAGTTGGTTCGTGCATGGAGTCTTCATGGTGTAAACCCTAATTCTCATGAACTAATGAAGAAGACGAAATCATGGCCGTCCATTTCGTGTTGGACCTTTGACTCAGAAGCCCATCGTGTGGCTGAGGTTTAAAGCTGGATTTGGAGGGAAGCTGTAGGTGCCCTAAACGCACCGTTTCATTAATTGAAACGGGCGGGCCTGAGTGCTTTGCTAATCCCACCACCCTACTGCCAGGCCCAATCAGTTTTGAACGTGGAAACCCTTCTATTTTCACCCCCTGCGTCCTTTTTTATTTTTCATTGTTTCTGATTTTGTTCTGGGCCTAGTGCAACTTGCTACGCGCACCCCCGTTTGCTGGCCCATCCTGAATTTGAACTGGGGCGCTTGGCTATTAGTACCCCCCCCCCCTTTTATTTCTTTCTATTTCTTTTTTTTCAATTTCTTTTTATTGTCATTCATTTTTGAAAATTCATAATAAATAGATAAAAAATCATTTTTAATCCATTCTTTTTACATCATTTTCATTAGAATGTGTAGAAAATTGTCATTAAATAAAATTGCATTTTTATTTTTATTTGTTATTTTTCTCATATTTTCTAAATAAATAGCATTTTAAATAGATTCATTTCATGCATGATTTTATTAATTTTTGTTCTATTAAGTGCTTTCTTATTTTTTGTTCATTCTTTTTATGTTGCTTAGATGAGATATTGAACTTGTAGAAACAATTTAGTTCCCATTTTTAGAAATTAATTTTTGGTGTTTTATGTAGGCTTGAACAACATGAACAAATTAGGGTTTTTAGGTGATAACATAGGAGATTTGATTCATTTCCCTTAGGACTTAGGGTTTGACTAGTTTAGTTATGGGACTATAGGGGCTATGGGTAGTTATTAGATCCCCTTAGAAAAAGTCAGGATTCCCCTACTGCTATTAATACTCTCTGTATATATCTGATTGACTGGTGTGGTGTGCCCTCTGGGGATTATTGCTTGCTTGTTTGGGTATTGGGATTGTCTGGGGACTTGGGAGAGCTGAAGACTTGAGGAGATGAAGACCACTGGAGATCCAGATGTTGAAAATCAACTTCCAGAGTTGAAGGGAAGATTCTTGCTAGCAGATGCTGAGGAGACTAGGGTTTAGGAGCTAGGCAGAGCTCTAGGTTAGAGAGCTTGTTTCTCAAACATGGATTGCCTTGTCTGCATCCATTCTTCTCTGTGATTCAGAGTCTCTCTAAGACACTCACCCCCTTCCTTTGGAAGGCTTGGTGATAGTGTCTAAGAGATAGAACTCTTGAGAGAAAATGTCTTTTGTGTTAGAAGCAGTCTGTTCACCACCCTTGGTAGTCAGCTGATTGCTTAACACCCAATTCACTCTTGTGACTAATCCCTCATCCTGGAGGTTTGAGCTTGAAGAAAAGCCATTACAGATAGAAGACTGATGATCAAAGCCCTTACCTGAAGATCATGAAGATGGAGATTGATGCTTGTTGAAGCCCATAGCTGATTGGAGATTACTTGGAGCCAGATGTTGATTCAGAGCTGCTGAAGCTGTTTGTTTTATTGCTGTATTTCATTTCTGATGTATTGATTGGTTTTCTGGACTGTATTGTTTGCTGTCTACCCTGCTGGGTTGAAAGTGAAGTCTGTTCACTTTTGCCTATTGTTTTCTAGGTTCGAGGTTGAGTGGGACTCCCTTGCCTCGCTTGTACTGTTGCATCCATGCATTTTACTGCTTTATTATATCTGGTATTGTTTCTGTTTCTGCCTATCCCGTAGGATCTCTGTTTCTCTCTGTGCAAGAGAGGAGCATGATAGACACTAGGTCTTAACCCATGCATGATAACATTAGGTTAGTTTGTTTCCCTTCGCAACCGTAGGTTAGAGTTCTGTCTCTTTCTTTCTCAAAACAAACAGAAAAACACATAAAGATTTCAAACACAATAAAAGACACTTCTTCCGTAAAAGAATGTGAACTCATCAAAGCGTCATTTTTGTCCGTCGGGACTGTTAATCAAGGAAACCTTTTTCAGAAGGAATAAAATCAACCAAGACAAACTTGTGTCGTACGTGGCCCGAACTACGTTTGCTCTGATCTTTCATGCTATATGAAAGTACGTAGGCATAGGATGCGATATCCTAGCGAGCAACCTTCCCCTCCTTTCCCGTAGGTAGGCGAACTACGTTGACTCTGATTTCTCGTCCCAGACGGGAATACGTAGGCATAAAGTGCGATACTTTGCCGAGTCATTTTTATTTTCATTTTATTTTCTTTTTCACCCTTGACCTATAGTTTAGATAGAATAACAATCCATACCCGAAAACAAGCGTGGATCCCGTCGAGTACGACGGACGTGAGGGGTGCTAATACCTTCCCCTTGCGTAACCGACTCCCGAATCCAGGTTTTGGTTGCGACGACCATACCTTTCCCGTGTTGTGCGAGGTTTACTCTGAGCGTTTCCTTTCCCTCCCGTGGGATAAATAACGCACGGTGGCGACTATTCTGTTCAGCCGGCGCCGATTTTCGCAGTAGCGACAACAAGTACAAAGGAGACACATGTCCGAAAGTGCATGTACGAGCTTATTACAGAAAGACGTCTGCATATTCAACTGATGAAAGAATGCTAATGCATTTCTTTCAGGATAGTCTATCGGGTCCTTCCCTAGAGTGGTACATGGGGTTGGAGCCAACTGATATCAAGACGTGGAAGCAATTAGCAGAGGCATTTGTAGCCCATTACAAGTATAACAGCGACTTGGCGCCCAATCGGGTCCAGTTGGCCGGACTGTCGCAGAGGAAGGGGGAGAGTTTTAAAGAGTACGCGCAAAGGTGGCGCGATATGGCTGCCAGGGTCCGTCCTCCTGTAGAAGATAAGGAAATGAATGATATGTTTGTCGGCACATTCACAGGTCTGTTTTATGATATGTTGTTTCATACGTCTCTGGCCAGTTTTTCAGACCTGATTCTGATGGGGGAAAAGATTGAACGTAACATTAAGCAAGGAAAGTTCCAAGTCGAGGAATCAACTGCATCTGGCAGTAATAGGAAAGCTTATGGTGGGCGCCGTCAGGGCGAAGCCAGCGCAGTATTTGGAGGCCGAGGCCGAGGCCGAGGCAGGGGACGAGGTCAATATCGTCAGCCGCAGCAGGTGGCGAGTGTTACTATCCCATATCAACAACAACCACTCCAGCAACAACAACCGGTTCAACAGCAACCAATGCCACAGCAGCAGCAGCCTCAGCAAGGGGCACAACAGGCTCAACGAAGATTCCAGGGTAGTAAACCGAGAAGAGTGTTTGAGAAGCCTCCCTCAACCTATGCCGATTTATTGCAGACATTGTTGGGATTAAACCTGGTAGAGAAAAGAACTCTGGCGCCGATAACGGGAGCTCCCCCGTTTGGGTATGATGCAAGCAGGCACTGTGAGTTTCATTCTGGGGCCCCGGGTCACGATATAGAAGGTTGCCATGCTTTTAAGCACGTTGTGCAGGATCTTTTGGACAACAAGACTATCAATTTCGGAACGGCAGGTCCGAATATAGTCCAGAAACCCATGCCTAATCATGGGGCAAACGCCGTTCTGACTGAGGAGGGTCTGAATCTTATTATGAATGTCGAGGATTTGAAGACGCCGCTGAGCGAGATAAAAAGCCGACTGTTGCAAGGAGGTGTTTACCCAGGATGTAACGAGTATTGCTTAGACTGTTGGACCCTAGCTGGGGGGTGTGAGGATTTGAAGAAAGGCATTCAGGCTTTAATTGATGAGGGCATATTACAGTTTGATCGAGCGGCAACCGACGAGCCTGCAGGGGCAGTAGTGGATAATCGGAGTGATGTGGCCACGGTAACGATTCCTCGGAAGACGATCACTATTGCAGCACCAGCTCAGCGACCACCGATCATTATAACTAAAGCCGGGCCAATCCCGTACGAGAACACGAAAGTAGTCCCATGGTCATATGGGTTAGAGGTGTATTGTGATGGGATAAAGATTGATGTTAACAAGCAGCCAGCGGAGATTGTGGATAATGTTGTTGGTTCAGGAGGCATGACGAGGAGTGGCAGGATCTTTATATCTCCTGAAGTGGAGGCTGAAAGACTAGCGAAAGGAAAAGGGAAAGTGGTTGAAAATGTTCCGGTACAAGCAAGTGAAAAAGAAGCAGCATCGAAGGATGTAGAAGAGTTCATGCGCTTAATTCGAAAAAGTGATTATAAGATTGTGGAGCATCTGCAGCAGACACCGTCCAAAATATCTATCCTATCATTGCTCTTATGTTCGGAAGCTCACAGAAACGCTTTGCTGAAAGTCCTGGACACCTCTTTTGTACCCCAAGACGTCTCCGTAAATCAGCTGGAAGGAGTATTGGCTCATGTGAATGCAGGCCACAGTCTGGGTTTCACCGATTTTGACTTGACTCCGAAAGGGAGAGATCATAATATGGCATTACACGTATCTGTTGAGTGTAGAGGATCAGTAATGTCGCACGTATTGGTTGACACTGGGTCGTCTTTGAATGTGTTACCCAAGAAGGTGATGATGAAGCTGGATGTTCGAGGGATTTTGTGTACACCCAGTGATTTGGTAGTCAGAGCATTTGACGGCACGCGGAGAACAGTCTTCGGATCGATTACCTTGCCTCTGCAAGTGGGGCCGGAAGTGTTTGCGACTGAATTTTATATCATGGATATACAGCCTGCGTACAGCTGCTTGCTTGGAAGACCTTGGATTCATGGAGCAGGGGCCGTCACGTCTACCCTACATCAGAAGTTGAAATATATGGTCGGAGACAGTGTAGTCACCGTGTGCGGAGAAGAGGACATCCTGGTCAGCCATTTATCTTCATTTAAATATGTGGAAGTCGACGGGGAGATCCACGAGACGCCCTGCCAGGCATTCGAAGGTTTGCGCATCAAGGACAAGGGTCCCGGGCCGAGCAAAGTGTCAGAGATAGCCGTCTCATCGTATAAGGAAGCTCAAGCTCTAGTAGAAGCAGGAGAAGCAAAGGGCTGGGGCAAAGTGCTGGACATTCCTGTGAAGATGGACCGGTTCGGACTGGGGTACCAACCGTCGTCATCAACTCCTCCCGTGGGGGCCCCCCGTTTCAGAAAGCCGATTATCATCTCTGCCAGTGGAGTATGTCATGAAACTGTCAATGCTGCTTCAGAGTCTGATGAAGGAGACAGCGACTGTGATATGGATGCCTGGATTCAGCCAAGCACGCCAGGACAAGGACTGTGCAACTGGTCTATTCAGGAGCTTGTTCCTGTGACTTTTAAACAGTAATGCTTTGCTTTATTAATTGTTGAATAATCTGATGTCTTGCCCGGGGCATCAGGATTTGCTTAGGGCTGTGTTGTTATAAACATTGCGTGTTAATCATTAAATAAATGGCGTTTTTCATGTGCAAATACTGTAATCCCTGTCTTTCTTGTTTTGTATTTTTCAATAAGATGGCAACGGGGTTATTCGTTTTATACGCATTTTGAAGCACTTAACCATTCCTTTTGCAGGATAACATTTTCAGATGACATCCTTGAACCACCTATGACTCGTCCCGACTTTGAGCACCCGGTGTTTCAGGCTGAAGAAGAGGTTGTCGAAGATAGCGACGTTCCTGAAGAACTGTCTTGGTTAGTGAAGCAAGAGGAAAGAGCCATTCTGCCTCACGACGAGGTCATCGAAATTATCAATTTGGGGTCGGAAGGGGTTAAGAAGAATATTCGTATCGGAGCCGCACTGCAGAGTGATATCAAGCGAAGACTGGTTGAAATGCTCCGAGAGTATAATGATGTATTTGCTTGGTCGTATGAGGATATGCCAGGGCTCGATACGGATATGGTCGTGCATCGTCTGCCACTGAAAGAAGATTGCCCGCCAGTCAAGCAAAAGCTTCGCAGAACACGACCAGATATGGCAATGAAGATCAAAGAGGAGGTGCAGAAACAGTGGGACGCTGGTTTCCTGGCTGTGACGAAGTATCCTTCATGGGTTGCCAACATCGTACCAGTGCCAAAGAAAGATGGCAAGGTTCGAATGTGCGTGGATTATAGAGATTTGAACAAAGCAAGCCCAAAAGACGATTTTCCACTTCCTCACATTGACGTGTTAGTTGATAATACTGCCCAGTACTCCGTATTCTCCTTCATGGATGGCTTTTCAGGCTATAATCAGATTAAAATGGCGCCAGAGGATATGGAGAAGACTACTTTCATAACACCTTGGGGAACATTTTGTTACAAAGTGATGCCCTTTGGTTTGAAAAATGCTGGGGCAACATATCAGCGTGCGATGACGACTCTTTTCCATGACATGATGCATAAAGAGATCGAAGTTTATGTTGACGATATGATTGCCAAATCCCAGACGGAGGAAGAGCATCTGGTGAATCTGCTGAAGTTGTTTAAAAGACTTAGGAAGTTCAGGCTGAGACTGAACCCTAATAAATGCACCTTCGGGGTGAGATCGGGTAAATTGCTGGGGTTTATCGTAAGCGAAAGAGGAATAGAGGTAGATCCTGCTAAAATAAAAGCGATTCAAGAAATGCCGACGCCTAAAACAGAGAAAGAGGTGCGCGGGTTTTTAGGGAGATTGAACTACATTGCCCGGTTCATATCTCACCTAACTGCTACGTGTGAACCGTTATTCAAGTTCCTAAAGAAAGATCAAGCTGTAACGTGGAACGAAAATTGTCAAAAGGCGTTCGATAAAATAAAGAAGTATCTGTAGGAGCCTCCTATTTTGATACCCCCAGTGGCAGGGAGACCCTTGATAATGTATTTGACGGTTCTTGAGGGAAGCATGGGTTGTGTTCTCGGTCAACACGACGAGACGGGGAGGAAAGAGCATGCGATCTATTACCTGAGTAAGAAATTTACAGACTGTGAATCTCGATACTCAATGCTAGAGAAAACTTGTTGCGCGCTAGCCTGGGCCGCCAAGCGTTTGAGGCAGTACATGCTGAATCATACAACCATGCTCATCTCGAAGACGGATCCTATCAAATATGTATTCGAAAAGCAGGCGTTGTCAGGTAGAATTGCCCGTTGGCAGATGGTCTTGACTGAATATGATATCCAATACGTCTCGCAAAAGGCTATAAAGGGAAGTGTGCTGTCTGAGTATCTGGCGGAGCAGCCTATTGAAGAGTACCAATCGATGAGGTTTGATTTTCCTGACGAGGATATCATGTACCTAAAGATGAAGGATTGTGAAGAGCCGTTGCCAGACGAGGGACCAGAGTTGGGTTCCAAATGGAAGATGATATTTGACGGAGCTGTGAATGCTTACGGTAGCGGAATAGGGGCAATCATCACTACGCCACACGGGTCGCACATCCCGTTTACTGCCCGATTGACCTTTGCCGTTACCAACAATGAGGCCGAATACGAAGCTTGTATAATGGGGCTTGAAGAAGCCATTGATTTGCGAATCAAACATCTAGACGTATACGGAGACTCAGCTCTGGTGGTGAATCAGATCAAAGGGGAATGGGAGACACGGCAGCCTAATTTGATACATTACATGAACTATGCAAGGAGATTGTTGCC
The DNA here is from genome assembly GCA_963859935.3 of Lathyrus sativus. NCBI lineage: Eukaryota > Viridiplantae > Streptophyta > Magnoliopsida > Fabales > Fabaceae > Lathyrus > Lathyrus sativus. The sequence goes on from CAWUDS030000718.1 coordinate 88,957, forward strand.
TTTCTTCGACAAGGTTGAATTGCATCATGTACCGCGGGCAGAAAATCAAATGGCTGACGCCCTTGCCACTTTGTCTTCCATGTACAAGGTCAACTTCTGGAACGAAGCTCCCCAAATCACTATCTCTCGGTTGGACAGGCCAGCTTATGTATTTGCTATTGACGAAGCATCTGACGATAAACCATGGTATTTCGATATCCTTAATTTCCTGAAGAATAAAGAGTATCCGGCTGGGGCATCCAGTCAAGATCAGAAGACTCTCAGGAGATTAGCGGGTAATTTCTACTTGAACCCGGATGGCGTCTTGTACAGAAGAAACCACGATTTGGTGTTGTTGCGTTGTGTAGACGAGAAAGAGGCAAAGCTTCTCATGGAGGAAATTCACGAAGGTACCTTTGGTACGCATGCTGGTGGGCATGCTATGACGAGAAAGCTGCTGAGGGCAGGTTACTTTTGGCTGACGATGGAAACTGATTGTTTCAAGTTCGCGAGGAAGTGCCACAAGTGCCAAATCTATGCTGACAAGATACACGTGCCTCCGAGTCCTCTAAATGTGATGTCATCTCCATGGCCATTCTCGATGTGGGGAATCGATATGATTGGGAAGATCGAGCCGACAGCTTCTAACGGGCATCGGTTCATCCTAGTAGCAATCGATTATTTCACCAAGTGGGTGGAGGCGGCGTCTTACGCGAATGTAACGAAGCAAGTGGTGGCTAGATTCATCAAGAGAGATATCATTTGCCGATATGGGATTCCCGAGCGGATAATCACGGATAATGGTTCAAATCTGAACAACAAAATGATGAAGGAGCTCTGTCAGAATTTCAAGATCGAACATCACAACTCCTCTCCTTACCGACCCAAGATGAATGGCGCTGTCGAAGCGGCCAATAAGAATATCAAGAAGATCGTCCAGAAAATGGTGGTGACCTATAAGGATTGGCATGAAATGCTACCTTTTGCTTTGCACGGTTATCGTACGACGGTACGCACATCAACCGGGGCAACTCCGTTCTCGTTGGTATACGGAATGGAAGCGGTATTACCATTGGAAGTTGAGATCCCTTCTCTGAGGGTATTGCGAGACGTTCAGCTGGACGAGGCAGAATGGGTAACGAATAGATTGAACCAACTGAGCTTAATGGACGAGAAGAGGCTAGCTTCCCTAGCATACGGTCGTTTGTACCAGAGCCGAATGAAGAAAGCGTACGACAAGAAGATACATCCGCGAAGCTTTCAGACGGGCGACCTTGTGCTGAAAAGGATTCTCCCGCCGCAAGCAGATCACAGGGGCAAGTGGACCCCCAACTACGAAGGGCCATACGTTGTCAGTAAGGTCTTTTCAGGAGGAGCGTTGTTGTTGTCCACCATGGACGGAGAAGACTTTGCGTCACCTGTGAATTCGGACGCAGTTAAAAAATACTATGCTTAAAATAGACCCGCTGGACAGAAAAAGAGAGTCCAGGCAAAAATGGGGCATCCTGGCGAACCAAAAACAGAATGAAAGGTTCGGGCAAAAGTTAGGGATAAAATTGAAAAATGTACACCCGCGAAGTTGAAAACCTACACTGGGCGGCTTCGGCAAAAAAGGGTATCCCGGTGAACTGAAAACCCGTAAAGGGCGGTTCACGCAAAAGTTAGGGATTTGAAAAGCAAATGACTGCGGTCCGAATTCAATGAGCATCAATGCGGGAGAATATATTTGAGGAGCCAGTTATCGGATACAATCTCTTCAGAAGTGGGGATACCGGGAAAGCATTAGAGTCGGGCGAGTCATGGGAGGATCAGTTCGTGGTGTTCATCTGCATCCCGTTGCCGACATGTGTACAAAATTTAATTTGTCAAAATATTCATGCTTCTTGTGCATACTTGCATACTTATGTATTTGGTTTGCGTAGCTTCCTCATTCCAGGAGTTACATCCCATGTATAAAACTCCGCCCATTCAGGGGCCCGATCAATAAAATATGGTATTCAGTACTTGATGCTGGTTCTTTACTGTTTTGTGCATGATAAAACGCCTAAGTTTACTGAAACTAGCACGGGTATAACATCACTGGCCCTTGCCAACAATTGTTAAAGCTTTGAATTAACTGAGTGTAACGTCACTAACCTGAATTGATTTGATTGCATAGGCTTGTCTTGTCTTGTTTGTGTTGTTGCAGGTTTCCTAACCGTACGAGGAAGATGATCAAAAGATTGCAATAACGAACGACTCAGTCTTCACGCAGGTCATGCATGTTCTTCCTGAAGAAGGATAGAATTCCCCAGCTAGCCGTAGCTTACCCAAAGGGAGCAGAAAAGTTATTCACCCTCAATAGGGAATTGACGATTCCAAGATCGTAAGGCTGTATTCAGGCAGGTTCATCTTTCCCCGCAGGGTCATGCACTCTCCCCCAGTGGAGTCAGTTAATTTTCCCCAAGAGAATCATCCCATCCCCAGCGGAATTCTCTTTGCAAGTGTTTTCATTCCTTCCAGTGGAACTCGAAGATCAAGACTCTCCAAAGCAGAGTTGATGGTGGGTCCTGTCATTTATTTTGTCAGAGATACTGGTAATATCAGTTCACGTTCCAGCAGAAAGTCCGATCGTACTTGGCATACCTGCTATTCCCCAGCAAAGTTATATTCCCCAGCAGGGGGTTACCTCAACAGGGTGTTTGGTTTGAGTTCCCAATTTCCCAGCAGGGTTGACTTCACCCTTCCAGCATTTATTTTGTTGGAATAATTCTGTAGCATCTGGCTATCTCCGGCGGAGTCGGCATTATCCTTCCAGCATTTAGTTTGCTAAAGCAGTTCCTGTATTTTAGCAGTTCAGGTAGAGAGAGTTCTTGCTCAAATGAACTACCAAACAGTCAAGATCTCGGCATGGGACATCCAATGTCAGTTTCGGCTGTATTCCCCACAGAGTTACCAGGATAAGTTTCTCTTTATTCCCAGGTAGAATTAGTTGTCATCAGGGGTTCCATGAATCAGAATTTCAGAGGCCACCGCCGGTTATCAGAACAGGCGTCCGATAGTTTGGTTTCCAGACATCCCCAGTAGAGTCCGTCTCAAAGTCGCTGTCACGTCAGTGCTAAGAAGTTTGTGGGTGAGGATCATTGGAGAACTAAGTCCTGACGTGGACAATTTATTCCTAGATTGACGGGATTTCTTCAGAAGTGGGCGTCCTAACGTGGACAGGTTTATTTCCCCGGATTGGTGAGGTGTGTTAGTCCTAACGTGGGCAGATTCGGTTTCTCGAAATTAGTGGAATGGGAGGTCATGACGTTGACAAAAGTGATTACTCTTTGTGTTGGTGCCCTGACGTGGACAGAGCAGACCAGCGTGTGAGTCCTTACGTGGACAAGTCTTATTTCCTCAGCGGGTCGAAGACGCCTGAGTCCTAACGTGGACAAATCAAAACGAGATCAGTGTCCTGACGTGGACAAATCAAAGAAATTATTATTCCTAACGTGGTGAAGTGGGTCCTAACATGGACGATGTAGTCCTTACGCGGACATATCAGAAGAGGATTCCTTACGTGGAAAGAGGTGATTCCTAACGTGGAAAGAGTGGAATCCTTACGTGGACAGATTCAAGAAAAAGTTGATTCCTGACGTGGAAGAATGATGTACTCCTTACGTGGAAAGTTGAGTCCTGACGGGGATAGGTTCAGAACCAAAGTTGAATTCATTACCTGGAAAGATTCGAGTCCTGACGCGGACATGTCAAGTGGTATGGGAGTCCTTACGTGGACAGATTGATATAGTTCTCCTTATGTGGAAAGAAGATTGCTTCCTGACGTGGAAAGATGAAAGGGTTAGTCCTGATGGGGACAGATACAGAAGAAATGATTCCTAACGTGGACAGGTGTTACTCCTAACGTGGAAGAGTTTTATTCCTAACGTGGACGATTCAGTTTATAGAAATGCAGACGAACTATCCCCAGCGGAGTTGCCGAGATTTTTCTGGGTTGACAGCAAATGGAGTCCTAACGTGGACAGGTTTTAGTTGAGATTTCTTCGTATTGATGACAGACAGAGTCCTAACGTGGACAAGCAAGCAATCTGTTATGACAGAATCCTCTTCAGAACGATGAAGACAATCCCCAGCACGGTCGCACGAGATCAGTGGGTTGCTATAACAGTCAAATTCAGCTGATGAATGTCGTTCCCCAAGCAGTGGCGCAGTTTATTTCTGCGGTTGGCAAATTTCTGGGTTCCTAGTACTCAACCGTCTCGTACCGTGAATGTTTGAAGGCCGTTCGCTCTTCACCCAATCGGGTCCAAGCCGCTTGAATAGGGGCAGCTGTTGCACCCTAAAATTTGCCCAACCTTATTCACTTGGTTTATGTTTCAATGTCATTAGCATTTGCATACAGAGTCATGTATATAGACTAACCATCTGCATAGCATAAGCATAGCAAGTCATTCAACAGGGGACCAAGCATTATTCTCATCTCTAGAGGCCTATCCAGAGGTTATTGTCCTAATTCAATCTCATTCAAGTCATCAGAAAAGAATTTGAAAGCAAAGAGTTCAGCAGATCAAGCCTTGAGTCCATCTCCTAGCTGAGGGTATCTGAGGGTCAACAAGAGGGTTGTGAGCTGTGAGTTGAAGGCATGGAGAGTATCTAGACATCTTGGAGGACTTAGAAAGTCATTTAAAGAAGGAGACAAGTCATTGATGAGAGCACAAGAGCTATAGCTGAAGGCAGTCAACTAAGGTTTCATCTGGGTCAACCCTAGGTCAACCCTAGGTCAATTGACTGATTTAAGGGGCATTCAAGTCTAGTGGAGAGATGTGGGGTTCATCATTGGACATATAAAGAAGGATATGGAGATATGCCAAGAAGAATTCAAGAGAAATCAAGGAGAAGAGGAGCTTCTAAATTAGGGTTTCTGTGTAAAATCCCCTAGTTTAGGTCAAATTTCCAAGCAAGACAAGTCAAAATGCTAGCTTCAAATGGCTTCTTGGCCAACATGAAACTTGTAGAGGATCTCAAGACCTTTAATTTGAGTGGTGGAAGACATCAAGGAGATTTATAGAACTCAAGTTATGGTCCTTGCAAGTTACAGGTCATCTGAGGTATCTGAAATTTTGTCTGTGAAAGTGACTTGACTTCCAAGCAATTTTTACCCCTCAAGGAGATTTCAAATGAATTCTTGGTCAACATAAGAATTGTTCCTCATTGTCTTAGCTTTCTATAATGGTATAGCATGCCCTCATATGATGTGTGGAACTCAACTTATGGTCTTGGCAAGCAAAGGGTATTTTGGGCATTTGTGAATTACAGGTCATTTTAACCCATGTCCAAAACTCATACAAGGAGGCCTCAAATGGAAAAACTTACAACATCAAACTTGCTCCAAATGACATTTTGAGTCTAGAAAGAAGGTCACAAATTGTTGGAAAAGCTCATAACATGAAGTTGCATGATTGGTCAAATTTGAACTAAAATGGCTTATAACTTGAATAAAGTCAAAGTGAAAAATGGTTTGAGAGATTTATAAGTCCAAATGGAGACTTCCAATATATGATTTTGAATGGAAAACACATTCTAAGAACAATGGTTCAAGTACATTTTTGAGCTTAGTGGAAAAAATCAAAGTTATCCATGGTTACTTGCATTTGAAGAAACATAATCAAAGTTGGAAGGCAAGGGAAGTTGTAAGATGGATCTAGAAATTTCCATTGAGCCCTATATATTCATGAAATCAGAATTGAGCAAGGGTTGGATTCATTTTTCACCAAAATCTCACAAAGTTTCTCATTCTTTCTCATTGCAATTTCATCCAAATTTCACAAATTCAGCATCAATTCTCATCAACATTGATCCTCCTACATTCAATCATCATCATGGCATAGAATTCAATCAAGATCCTGGTGGTTAGAGCTCAATTTCGTGCACTTTCATCAAGAACACACAAGTTGCAAATTCAGTTGGAACTCAAGATCCAGTGCAGGACTCCTCAAGGTGTTGCATACAGAATCAAGTAGTGCAATTGTAGATCAAGATCCAAGCATCAAGACTCTTAGATCCACAAGTTTCATCATCATCCACAAGCTTTTGCACCAGGTTCAATTTCTCTCCCATAGCTTGATACAGATAGATTTGCATTAGTTTGTTAGTATAATAATGATGTAGGATGTTAGTAGAGCATTTCTGATTGATTAGGAGTAATTTAGTGATGATTCATAGCAGGTTGTTGAAACTGTTAGGACTTAGAACTTGCAATAGAGTGTGTGATAATCTTAGGTTGTTAGCACAGAATGATCTGCGTGAAGTATAGAAGGGATTAGTGTAGGTTTGGTTGAGAATCTTGAGGATGAGTTGCAGAGTATTTTCATGGAGTCAGAACTTGTTGCGCTCGGGCTGAGTGATTTGCTGAATTTCAGATTGAACTATGACCATAGGCGTATAGAGGGAGAGATTTAGAGTATTTTTCATGTTTATATCGTGTTGTTTCATGCACTGTGGAGAGAGAACAGATTGATGGAAGTTGGTTCGTGCATGGCTTCCATGGAGTGTTAAACCCTAGCTTTCAGGGCAGGAGGTAGGAGATGCAATCGTGGCTGTCCATTTCGTGTTGGACCTTTGACCTCAAAGCCAATCCTGTGGCTCTCATTCAATTAAGATTTTGGAGGGAGAGAGTGGTGCCCTAAACGCACCGTTTCATTTAATGAAACGGGCGGGCCTGAGTGTTGAGTGATATCCCCACCCCCCAGCATTGAGCCCAATTCCATTTGAACGTGAAAACTATGCTGAATGCACCCCCTGCTTGTTTTTTTTATTTTCAATAATTCTGATTTGTTCTGGGCCTAATTCAAGCTTGCTACGCGCACCCCCGTTTGCTGGCCCATCCTGATTATGAACTGAGCGTGATTGCTACTAGTACCCCCCTGGCTATTTCTTCCTTCTTTTTTTATTATTTTCTTTTCATTTTTTTCATTCATTTTAAAAATTCATAATAAATAGATAAAAAATCATTTTTAATTCATTCTTTTTACATCATTTTCATTAGAATGTCTAGAAAATTGTCATTAAATAAAATTGCATTTTTATTTTTATTTGATATTTTTCCCATATTTTCTAAATAAATAGCATTTTAAATAGTTTCATTTCATGCATGATTTTATTAATTTTTGTTCTATTAAATGCTTTCATATTTTTTGTTCATTCTTTTTAAGTTGCTTAGATGAGATATTGAACTTGTAGAAACAATTTAGTTCCCATTTTTAGAAATTAATTTTAGGTGCTTAATGTAGGTTTGAACAGCATGAACAAATTAGGGTTTTTAGGTGATGACTTAAGAAGTTTGATTTCATTTCCCTTAGGACTTAGGGTTTTAATAGTTTAGCTATGGGATTATAGGGGCTATGGGTAGTTATTAGATCCCCTTAGAAAAAGTTAGGATTCCCCTACTGCTATTAATACTCTGTGTATGTCTGATTGACTGGTGTGGTGTGCCCTCTGGGATTATTGCTTGCTTGCTTGGGTATTGGGATTGTCTGGGAACTTGGGAGAGTTGAAGACTTGAGGAGATGAAGACCATTGGAGATCCAGAGATTGAAGATCAACTTCCAGAGTTGAAGAGAAGATTCTTGCTAGCAGATGCTGAGGAACTAGGGTTTAGGAGCTAGGCAGAGCTCTAGGTTAGAAAGCTTGTTTCTCAAACATGGATTGCCTTGTCTGCATCCATTCTTCTCTGTGATTCAGAGTCTCTCTAAGACACTCACCCCCTTCCTTTGGAAGGCTTGGTGATAGGGTCTATGAGATAGAACTCTTGAGAGAAAATGTCTCTTGTGTTAGAAGCAGTCTGTTCACCACCCTTGGTAGTCAGCTGATTGCTTAACACCCAATTCACTCTTGTGACTGATCCCTCATCCTGGAGGTTTGAGCTTGAAGAAAAGCCATTGCAGATAGAAGACTGATGATTAAAGCCCTTTGCCTGAAGGTCATGAAGATGGAGATTGATGCTTGTTGAAGCCTGTAGCTGAGTGGAGATTACTTGGAGCCAGATGTTGATTCAGAGCTGCTGATGCTGTTGATGTTTTTGCTGTATTTCATTTCTGATGTATTGATTGGTTTTCCTGACTGTATTGTTTGCTATTTACCCTGTTGGGTTGAAAGTGAATCCAGTTCACTTTCGCCTATTGTTTTCTAGGTTCGAGGTTGAGTGGGACTCCCTTGCCTCGCTTGTATTGTTGCATCCATGCATTTTACTGTTTTACTGTATATATCTGATATTGTTTCTGTTTCTGCCTATCCCGTAGGATCTCTGTTTCTCTCTGTGCAAGAGAGGAGCATGATAGACACTAGGTCTTAACCCATGCATGATAACATTAGGTTAGTTTGTTTCCCTTCGCAACCGTAGGTTAGAGTTCTGTCTCTTCTTTCTCAAAACAAACAGAAAAACACCATAAAGATTTCAAACACAATAAAAGACACTTCTTCCGTAAGAGAATGTGAACTCATCAAAGCGTCATTTTTGTCCGCCGGGACTGTTAATCAAGGAAACCTTTTTCAGAAGGAATAAAATCAACCAAGACAGACTTGTGTCGTACGTGGCCCGAACTACGTTTGCTCTGATCTTTCATGCTGTATGAAAGTACGTAGGCATAGGATGCGATATCCTAGCGAGCAACCTTCCCCTCCTTTCCCGTAGGTAGGCGAACTACGTTGACTCTGATTTCTCGTTCCAGACGGGAATACGTAGGCATAAAGTGCGATACTTTGCCGAGTCATTTTTATTTCCATTTTATTTTCTTTTTAACCCTTGACCTATAGTTTAGATAGAATAACAATCCATACCCGAAAACAAGCGTGGATCCCGTCGAGTACGACGGACGTGAGGGGTGCTAATACCTTCCCCTTGCGTAACCGACTCCCGAACCCAGGTTTTGGTTGCGATGACCATACCTTTCCCGTGTTGTGCGAGGTTTACTCTGAGCGTTTCCTTTCCCTCCCGTGGGATAAATAACGCACGGTGGCGACTCTTCTGTTCAGCCGGCGCCGATTTTCGCAGTAGCGACAATAAGATTCTCAAAAGACAGATGCCACTTGTTGAAAATAAAGGGGGTTAATCTACTCGAAAGAGATATGCCACTTATTGAAAATAAAGGTGGATAAGCTTCTCAAAAGAGAGATTCCACTTATCGAAAATAAAGGTGGATAAGCTTCTCAAAAGAGAGATGCCACTTATCGAAAATAAAGGTGGATAAGCGTCTCGAAAGAGAGATGCCACTTATCAGAAATAAAGGTGGATAAGCTTCTCGAAAGTGAGATGCCAATTATCAAAAATAAAGTTGGATAAGCTTCTCTAAAGAGAGATGTCACTTATCATAAATAAAGGTGGATAAGCTTCTCGAAAGATAGATGCCACTTATCGAACATAACGGTAGATAAGCTTCTCTAAAGAGAGATGACCCTTATCACAAATAAAGGTGGATAAGCTTCTCGAAAGAGAGATGCCACTTATCGAAAATAAAGGTGGATAAGCTTCTCGAAAGAGAGATGCCACTTATCGAAAATAAAGGTGGATAAGCTTCTCGAAAGAGAGATGCCACTTATCGAAAATAAAGGTGGATAAGCTTCTCGAAAGAGAGATGCCACTTATCGAAAATAAAGGTGGATAAGCTTCTCGAAAGAGAGATGCCACTTATTAGAAATAAAGGTGGATAAGCTTCTCGAAAGTGAGATGCCAATTATACAAAAAAAAAGGTGGATAAGCTTCTCGAAAGAGAGATGCCACTTATCGAAAATAAAGGTGGATAAGCTTCTCGAAAGAGATATGCCACTTATCAAAAATAAAGGTGAATAAGCTTTACGAAAGACAGATGCCACTAATCGAAAATAAAGGAGGATAACCTACTTAAAAGAGAGATGCTACTTATCGAAAATAAAGGTGGATAATATTCTCAAAAGACAGATGCCACTTGTTGAAAATAAAGGTGGTTAATCTACTCAAAAGATAGATGCCACTTATTGAAAATAAAGGTGGATAAGATTCTCGAAAGAGAGATGCCACTTATCGAAAATAAAGGTGGATAAGCTTCTCGAAAGAGAGATGCCACTTATCAGAAATAAAGGTGGATAAGCTTCTCGAAAGTGAGATGCCAATTATCAAAAATTAAGGTGGATAAGCTTCTCGAAAGAGAGATGCCACTTATCGGAAATAAAGGTGGATAAGCTTCTCGAAAGAGAGATGCCACTTATCGAAAATAACGGTAGATAAGCTTCTCTAAAGAGAGATGACACTTATCATAAATAAAGGTGGATAAGCTTCTCGAAAGAGAGATACCACTTATCGAAAATAAAGGTGGATAAGCTTCTCGAAAGAGAGATGCCACTTATCGAAAATAAAGGTGGATAAGCTTCTCGAAAGAGAGATGCCACTTATCAAAAATAAAGGTGGATAAGCTTCTCGAAAGAGAGATGCCACTTATTAGAAATAAAGGTGGATAAGCTTCTCGAATGTGAGATGCCAATTATACAAAAAAAAGGTGGATAAGCTTCTCGAAAGAGAGATGCCACTTATCGAAAATAAAGGTGGATAAGCTTCTCGAAAGAGAGATTCCACTTATCGAAAATAAAGGTGGATAAGCTTCTCAAAAGAGAGATGCCACTTATCGAAAATAAAGGTGGATAAGCTACTCGAAAGAGAGATGCGACTTATCGAAAATAAAGGTGGATAAGCTTCTCGAAAGAGAGATTCCACTTATCGAAAATAAAGCTGGATAAGCTTCTCGAAAGAGAGATGCCACTTATCGAAAATAACAGTAGATAAGCTTCTCTAAAGAGAGATGCCACTTATCATAAATAAAGGTGGATAAGCTTCTCGAAAGAGAGATGCCACTTATCGAAAATAACGGTAGATAAGCTTCTCTAAAGAGAGATGACACTTATCATAAATAAAGGTGGATAAGCTTCTCGAAAGAGATATGCCACTTATCGAAAATAAAGGTGCATAAGCTTCTCGAAAGAGAGATGCCACTTCTCGAAAATAAAAGTGGATAAGCTTCTCGAAAGAGAGATGCCACTTATCAAAAATAAAGGTGAATAAGCTTTACAAAAGACAGATGCCACTAATCGAAAATAAAGGAGGATAACCTACCTAAAAGAGAGATGCCACTTATCGAAAATAAAGGTGGATAAGATTCTCAAAAGACAGATGCCACTTGTTGAAAATAAAGGGGGTTAATCTACTCGAAAGAGATATGCCACTTATTGAAAATAAAGGTGGATAAGCTTCTCGAAAGAGAGATTCCACTTATCGAAAATAAAGGTGGATAAGCTTCTCGAAAGAGAGATGCCACTTATCGAAAATAAAGGTGGATAAGCGTCTCGAAAGAGAGATGCCACTTATCAGAAATAAAGGTGGATAAGCTTCTCGAAAGTGAGATGCCAATTATCAAAAATAAAGTTGGATAAGCTTCTCTAAAGAGAGATGTCACTTATCATAAATAAAGGTGGATAAGCTTCTCGAAAGATAGATGCCACTTATCGAACATAACGGTAGATAAGCTTCTCTAAAGAGAGATGACCCTTATCACAAATAAAGGTGGATAAGCTTCTCGAAAGAGAGATGCCACTTATCGAAAATAAAGGTGGATAAGCTTCTCGAAAGAGAGATGCCACTTATCGAAAATAAAGGTGGATAAGCTTCTCGAAAGAGAGATGCCACTTATCGAAAATAAAGGTGGATAAGCTTCTCGAAAGAGAGATGCCACTTATCGAAAATAAAGGTGGATAAGCTTCTCGAAAGAGAGATGCCACTTATTAGAAATAAAGGTGGATAAGCTTCTCGAAAGTGAGATGCCAATTATACAAAAAAAAAGGTGGATAAGCTTCTCGAAAGAGAGATGCCACTTATCGAAAATAAAGGTGGATAAGCTTCTCGAAAGAGATATGCCACTTATCAAAAATAAAGGTGAATAAGCTTTACGAAAGACAGATGCC